>JBBPBK010000362.1:0-344991 GCA_039720395.1 Liquidambar formosana
CTAAATGGAAAGAGTTCCATTGTGCACACCTCGTGCTATTCCTACTACTTGATGATGTGAACCCAATGGGTCACACACTGATCATGCAAGATGAGCTTTTAAGTCTATGAGAGAAAGGGTATGAGTGCATAAAGAATAGTTCTTTGAGGCCATGTTTGTATTTGATATAAACAATAGGGGTTATTGTGCAATTTAGGGAAATTGCATAAAACCCTAAAAGGGTTTCCCCCCTAGGGCCGGCCCCTTTAGTGTGGACTATTTAAGTCACACTATGATGTGTGACATCATCACTTTAGAAGACACCAAGGGCTGGCCAGAATTTCCAGCCTCCCTCTCTCTCTCTCCTCTCTTCTCCTACACTAGCAACAACAAGGAAAAGGAGGAAAGGACTTGAAGCTCTAGCTAGGTGTGGATACCGTTGGAGGCAGCACACTTGGGCTGCTCATTCACCGCTGTCCGGAGTCGAAGCTTGGAGCAAAACGGAGAAGACAAAAATTCTGTAAGTGTTCTAACCCTCTTCGTAGTTAGGGTTTGATTTTGTGTTATGCATAGTTAGATTCATGGGATTGGGAATCGTAGGAAAAATTTTTATATTCCGCCTTTGTATTTTTCCCTCTTGTTCGATTCCCAACAGTATGTTCAAGTGATGAACACACCATTGAAATGGAGAAATATATTCAAGTGATGAATATATTTAACCAAGTAAGATAGAGAATAATCTGAGAATTATGTTCAAGTGATGAACACACCATTGAAATGGAGAAATATATTCAAGTGATGAATATATTTAACCAAATAAGTGACAATGAATTGAGAAGTATGTTCAAGTGATGAACATACCATTGAAATGGAGAAATATATTCAAGTGATGAATATATTTAACCAAGTAAGTAACAAATGATCTGAGAAGTATGTTCAAGTGATGAACATACCATTGAAATGGAGAAATATACTCAAGTGATGAATATATTTAACCAAGTAAGTGACAAATGGACTGAGAAGTATACTCAAGTGATGAGTATACCATTGAAATGGAGAAATATATTCAAGTGATGAATATATTTAACCAAGTAAGTGACAATGAACTGAGAAGCATACTCAAGTGATGAGCATACTGTTGAAGTGGAGAAATATATTCAAGCGAAGAATATATTTAACCAAGTAAGTGACAAATGGACTGAGAAGTATACTCAAGTGATGAGTATACCATTAAAATGGAGAAATATATTCAAGTGATGAATATATTTAACTAAGTAAGTGACAATGAACTGAGAAGTATACTCAAGTGATGAGCATACTATTGGAATGGAGAAATATATTCAAGCGATGAATATATTTAACCAAGTAAGAATAGTGAGTGAGGATTCGAAACTGAGAAGCATATTCAAAGGGTGAATACACTTTTGAAATGGAAGAATATATTCAAGTGATGAATATATTCAACCAAGTGGGATGAAAAATCAAGATTTGAAATGAGAGTATATGATCAATTTATCAAGATTGAACAAGCATGGTGTGAAGGGAAAGTGCCTTAACACATTGTCACTTGAGTTGGCATGGCACAGGGGAAATATATTCAACCCTTTTGAACATAAAATCAATTCAAAGAATTGATTTCAAGGTGAAATTTGATTGATTTTAAGCTTAAAAAGTGTTGAATATCTCATTTGGAAGAAGGTTTGATCACGCGCCAAGGCGAGACAAAGCGAGAGAGAAAGCCAAAACAAGGTAGCTTAGGTGACCACCAGGCCTTGATAGATATTGAGGCGGGTTCATGCGGTGTTAGGAGAACATGGCTATTTGAAAATTTTGCCAACCAAGTAGAAAGCGCGGGAGTGGCTCTCGAGTGCATAGCTAGGGCATTCTTGATTTATATGCTCTCTTGCACTCTCTTTGTTGGTGCCAATGACATGGCACAATTGGGCTATCTTGCTTCCATGGTGGATGTCCACAAGATGGGGAGGTATAACTAGGGAGGAGCAGCACTAGCCACCATGTATAGATCCATGTCCGACATGTCCCGAGGGGTTTCCAGGCATTTTGGTGGGCTTCCATTCGTCGGGGAGGTAAATAAAAATATTTAATTTTTAAATTCCTCTCAAACTTGACTTGATTTTAATTGCTTTTCTTGAATTTTGCCAGATATGGTACTACGAGTATCTGGGACTGTGCCGCCCTACACTGGACAATGAGATACAAGAATGGCCCATACTTGGGAACTATGCTCCCAACAAGATAGCTGTGCGTGCCCCCAATAGGCATGACTATGCCCATGCAAGGGCATACTTGGCGAGTCTGAATGCCGATATGGTAATCCCCCTTACCTCATTCTTTTTTTCATTTATTTTTATTATCTTGCTCATCATTTTTTCAAATTCAACAGGTAGAGTGGAGCCCATGGGGACTGTGGGAAGGTAGGCTACCTAGGAGGTGTGTGTCCTGCTTGGAGTTGATAGGGAAGAGGGTACTCTTTGAGGGTCCCTCAGGGCGATACTGGTATTTGGGGGAGCATGTCCTTAGGCAGGTGAAAGGACGAGTGGATGCCGCTCTTACCCCTGTCTTGCCTCCCATGAATATGAGGCACACCGACTCTTTGGATGAGGATGAGCTGATGGAAGCTCTGACTGGATGGGATGCTAAGGAGTTCACCTCGCCCAATACTGACTACATGACTTTCTGTAATCAATTCCTGATGCGTCCTAGAGTCATTGGCTTCCCACCTCAGGGGGTGAGTCTCCATCCCATTCTTTTCAATTATTGATTTATGCGAGCACTCCTCTTAAGCAAATTGTCTATTGCAGGGCCGGCGAGCTCGTGGACATAGTTCCACAATAGCGTCCTCTACAGGCATGACTCATGGGAATGATGATTATGAGATGGGGGGAATGGCACAGCCACCTCTCCCAGTTCTTGACTGGCAAGTGAACCTATGCAATGGGTTGGAGTTCATGAGGACTGATATTACTCACTCTGCTTTTGATGAAGTCCCCAGGATTGACTCGAGTTATGAGCATGTTGTTGGGAATCTAGCTAGGGAGGAAAAACTACAAAGGTGGAATTAAAGTTTTCCCTACGATTCCCAAAACCATGAATCTTAATTATGATTAATACAAAACCAAAAACCTAACTACCAAGAGAGTTAGGATACTTATAGTTGAATCAAGTCTTCTCCTTTATGCTCCAAACTTTTTCTTCTCCTTTTTGCTCTAAGCTTTGTCTTCGCACAGCGATGAATGAGCAGCCCAAGTGTGCTGCCTCCAACGGTATCCACACCTAGCTAGAGCTTGTTGTCCTTTCCTTCTTCTTCCTTATGGTTGCTAGAAGTGGAGAAGAGGGAGAGAGAGAGAGGGAGCCTCCAAAGGAATTTTCAGCCAGCACAAGGGAGCCTCTAAAATAGCTTCAAGTTATGATGTCATCACATCATAGTGGGCATTATATAGCCCACTAATAGGGCCGGCCATAGGGGGATTCCTAACCCTAATGGGTTTTGTGTAATTACTCCTAATTACACAATAACCCCTCTAATTTGTATCATATACAAATTATGCCCTTAAAGAACTATTCTTTATTCACTTTTACCCTTTCTCTCATAGACAAACAAGCTCTCTTGGCATGATCAGTGTGTGACCCATTGGGTTCACATCATCAAGTAGTAGGAATAGCACAAGTTGTGTACAATGGAACACTTTCCATTAAGGGTCTAATTGAAACTCCTTTCAATTCCCTAATTGATTATAACTCATTTATATCAATTAGGGCTTCTACTAACCATGAGTAACACCTAGCATATGGCTCATGGTGTGGTCCTTAATGAGGTGAATAGTCATTTACAAAGAACCCTTCTATTATAGTTTATAGGTTACAATTCCATCCTTCCATCAACACAATGTCTCTAATTGAACTAATAGGACATGGAATTCTGTCAAGTCCCTAGTTCAATTACTATATACTCATTCATTAATATCAACTCAATGATGAACTTATGGAAACTCCTTTCCATATTTATTCTACCATGGGCTCATGGGTTTAATGAGTTATATTCAATGAATGCTATATGAGACATTCACTCCCTTTTTCCTAAGAGTGATGGATTCCTTGTTGATCACTCACATGCCTTCACACACATAGCAGTAGGGCCAATGAACACCCTTACAGACCCCTGAATAGGATCTGCACTTAGTGTTATCAAACTTCTAAAGCTACATGCATAAGACAACCATGGTGTCTCAGGTCTAAGGATTACTTGTACCACTATAACAATGAGAAACTGATTGACAGGTAGGTTAAAACTCCATTCAGTTTATCTCATATCTTTGGTCACATTCAGTGTACCTATTCTTATAATAGGCACCCACTTGTTGGTTGTAGTGTCTGCACACAAATAGCTTGAGACTAGCTATTCGCCTATAGAGTTAACCTAACAAGTGCTAGTCCTATGGTTCATTATTGTTCATCATAGTGAACCTTCAACTAGGAATGATTTAGGAGTTTAGTACAGAGATATATTTAGAGTCTCAAAATTACAACCCTTTGTAATTTCATATTCTCAACTCTAACTCCATGGACATATTATGTAAATATAAATGATGCATATAAACATAATAGAATAAGCCCTTTTATTAAATCAATAATAAATGTGACATGCATAAATGAAATCAATTGATTGTTCCCAATCCCTAAACAATCATCTCTATGATTGGCTCTAGGGTATAATCCTAACACATGTAAGCTCTAAGCCTTTGCCTTCCTTAAAACCTCTTTAATCATTTATTAACCATGTTCATCTTTTAGGTTCCTTGAGAGTACGCACAGGAGTGCCTTGAACTCAGCGAGGGATTAAGGCGGGACCTTGTTAGGATGAGTTTGGCCAACTCTGTGCTAGAAGGGCGACTAAATCCCATTGTAAGACATTCCTTTTGTTCATTCCAATCTTTGGAGCTAAAGGCACAACCCTTTTTGTTAATTGATTATCTCTGCAACAGGTCTCCACACTGCGTCCACCACAGCCAATGCCACCCCAAAGGAATCCTCATGCTGGTCGTGGTAGAGGCGAATCAAGTAGGAAGAGAAGAACCACGGGAGATCATTAGCTTAGCTTAACCTCTTGCTTTGTGAATGAATGAAACATCTTTCTTTATGCTTTGTAACCTCTCTTTGAACATTTGCTTTGGTACTTTGTATGAGACTTTTGGAATTCCATTATGGTGATTTACTCATGTTTTTGTGCAAAAAATAAGCTCAAAATAAGCTTCCCAGGGTCACATAACCATATAGGGGTCAAATGGGGTCAAAAATAGGCAAAACTGGGCAAAATAGGAAAACGGCCTCGGGTGACCACCCGAGACGGGGCGGCTAGCCGCCCAAGCCCAGGAGGCTAGCCTCCCAAGCCTGGGTGGTCACCCGAGCCCGAAGCGAGAATCCCACTTCAAATAGGAAACTCCCTATTTTGACGGGTTTTCTCCTTCCAGAACTTGGATTTGTGACCTTTTCCCTATAAAAAAAAACATCCAAGAGGTTCCTAAACCTACTTGTATTCATTCATTAGAAATTATGGAGGCTGTAGACAAATTTTTAGGAGGGTTTTTGAGAGTTATGAGTGTTGAAGCAAAATCTGAGTTCAAGTGCTTTAGCTTGGATCCATTGCTTTCCTTGAGGCATGTGAAGCTTGAAACGAACCTCCTAACCGCTGCTACATATTTTTGGGATCCCCAAGTTCATGTGTTCCGCTTCAACTATGAAGAACTTGTTGGGAATCATACAAGAGGGAAAAATGGAAGTGCGGAATATAAAAATTTTCCCTTTGATTCCACAGCCCATGAATCTAACTATGCATATACAAAATCAAACCCTAACTATGAAGAGGGTTAGAACACTTACAGAATTTTTGTCTTCTCCTTTTTGCTCCAAGCTTTGATTCCGGACAGCGGTGAATGAGCAGCCCAAGTGTGCTGCCTCCAACGGTATCCACACCTAGCTAGAGCTTCAAGTCTTTTCCTTCTTTTCCCTTGTTGTTGCTAGTGAAGGAGAAGAGAGGAGAGAGAGAGAGGGAGGCTGGAAAATCTGGACAGCCCCTTGGGATTTCAACTTGTAATGATGTCACACATCATAGTGTGGCTTATATAGTCCACACTAAGGGGGGCCGGCCATAGGGGGAAACCCTATTAGGGTGTGATGCAATTTCTCTAAATTGCACAATAACCCCTATAAATTATATCAAATATAAATAGGCCTCTAAGAACTATTCTTTATGCACTCATACCCTTTCTCTCATAGACTTTAAAGCTCATCTTGCATGATCAGTGTGTGACCCATTGGGTTCACATCATCAAGTAGTAGGAATAGCACGAGGTGTGCACAATGGAACTCTTTCCATTTAGGGTCTAATTGGAACTCCTTCCAATTCCCTAATTGATTATAACTCACTTATATCAATTAGGGCTTCTACTAACCATGAATAACACCTAGCATATGGTTCATGGTGTCGTCCTTAATGAAGTGAATATGTATCTATCAAAGAACCCTTCTGTTATAGTTTATAGGTTACAATTGCATCCTTCCATTTACACAATGTCTCCAATTGAACTAATAGGACATGGAAGTCTGTCAAGTCCCTAGTTCAATTACTTTATACTCATTCATAAATATCAACTCAATGATGAACTTATGGAAACTCCTTTCCATATTCACACTGCCATGGCCATGGACTGAATGAGTTATATTATGAATGCTATATGAGACATTCTCTCTCTTTTTCCTGAGAGTAATGGATTCCTTGTTGATCACTCACATGCCTTCATACACATAGCAATAGGGCCAATGAACACCTTTACAGACCCATGAATAGAATCTGCACTTAGTGTTATCAAACTTCTAAAGCTACATGCATAAGGTAACTATGGTGTCTCAGGTCTAAGGATTACTTGTACCACTATAACATTGAGAAACTGATTGACAGGCAGGTTAAAACTCCATTCAGTTTATCTCAAATCTTTGGTCACATTCAGTGTACCTATTCTATTAACAGGCACCCACCTGTTGGTTGTAGTGTCTCCACACAAATAGCTTGAGACCAGCTATCCTCCTATAGAGTCAACCTAACAAGTGCTAGTCCTATGGTTCATTACTGTCCATCATAGTGAACCTTCAACTAGGAATGATTTAGGAGTTTAGTACAGAGATATATTTACAGTCTCATAATTACAACTCTTTGTAATTCAATATTCTCAACTCTAACTCCTTGGACATATTATGTAAATATAAATGATGCATACAAACATAATAGAATAAGCCCTTTTATTAAATCAATAATAAATGTGACATACATAAATGAAATCAAATGATTGTTCCTTTATCCCTAAACAATCATCTCTATGATTGGCTCTAGGGCATAACTCTAACAGAACTGTGCCCAACCATAGACGAATTCTGCGCGTTGTATGGAGTTTCACCGGTAGGTCCTTTCATTCTCCCTACTCCTCGCCCAAGCTTTCTTACTTCTTTCTCCAACCTCCTTGGGATTCACCAACAATACGCCTCTACGTTTGTAAAAGACCATATGGTAGACTTGACACAATTGGCAACCTCTTTCTTGGCCTATGATAGCAAAGGTATTTTGAAATTTACCTTTCCTATTAAGCATGCACTTGCCTTTTGCCTTATTGGTCGTTTCCTTATTTCAACTGGTACTCCACATGTTCCTATACAAATATGTGAGTTGATTCCTCTCCTTGCCAAGGGCCATAACCTGATTCCCATGGTACTAGCTGAAACCCTGAATAGCTTGGATGAAGTCCATGAGGACCCAAAAATTCCTTTAGGAGGTAGCCCCATTCTACTGCAGATGTGGTTGCTTGAAAGACTGAAATTCTTATCATCCACTGTCATTACACTGTACAAGCCCCAGCATTACTGTCTTTGCCACATTCAGCTGCCTGGGAAATTTTCATTGAGGGATTGGCTAGGTTACTTCCAAACTCTTTCATGGAGGAATATCAAGTGGTTTGTCTTCATATGGGGCTGTAGTGAACAGGTGCTTCTGTGAACTTCTGGATGTGCCATGGTGAGACTCATAGGACTGAGGTCCACTTCTTTTTATTGGCCTTCAAGGATTCTTCGTCAGATGGGTGCTATGCAAACCATACCCACTTCCTTGAAAGGTGACTATCCTGTGGTGCTTGTGGGTCTTTCTGTAGTGACTTGGGCAAAGGATCGATGGCCTAGCAAGCTGACATTGACCCAAGTTACAAACACTGATGGTCCATATATGATGAGCCCCGAGTACAAAGAATAGTTGAAGAGTAATTTGGGTGAGAGAGAAACTACTCAAAGAGAAAGGATTCTTGGATTCATCAAGAATAACGAACTTGGACCTTGCAGAGAGGATATTATGGAAGTAGTGACAGCAGCTTATGAACATGACTTAAGGAAGAAAAGAAGACATGAAAGAGAGAAGAAAGCTGAAAAGCGAGCTATAAAGAAACCCAAGAAAAATTGAAGACTCAATAGCATAGGATATTTATGGCATACTTATAGTTCTTTTACTTAATACCAATGAATTGCTATGTCAATCACTTTTAGTTTTGAATAAATTGCCAATAATAAATTAAATTTGGGATTTTGTTGTTTGATTTAGACCGCACCCAAGGTAACTTTATGGGTTGCCTACGTATCTCCATGATTTTTTCTTTTTTTTTTTTTTCTGAATGGAGAATCAGGTCTTACGTAGTTCTCATGCCTTAACTTTTGCCTAGGCCGCCCTTATGGGTTTTCAACCTAGCAGGCCTCAAACATGATATTTTTTCAATTGATCCAAATTAGTTGGATGAGCGAACTCAATTCCATCTAAATCCATGAGGCGAACAGCCCTTGCTGGCAATATCTCTTTGATAATGTATGGTCTACCCCAACTTGGCTTGAATTTCCCTCGCGGATCGAACACTGGAGCTCTGATTTCTTTCAACACTACATCCCCTTTCTTTAGACCTTGATCTTTGACATGCTTCTTGAATGCTCTGGCAACTCTCCGCTAATACCCCTGCACATGATACAGTGCCCTTAAATGCCTTTCATCCAGTAAAGCTAACTCGTCATAGCGGCTCTTAACCCAGTCCACTTCTGTTATTTGGCTCTCCACGGCAACCCTTAGTGAAGGAACTTCTAATTCAACTGGCAACACGGCCTCTTTTCCATAAACTAGAGAGTAAGGGGTAACCCCTGTTGACGACCTTATTGATGTTTTGTAACCCCATAGAGCCAATGGTAACTTCTCATGCCAATCTGTGTGTGAGTCCACAGTCTTCTGTAGTATCTTCTTGATGTTGTTATTAGCCGCTTCCACTGCTCCATTAGTCTGAGGATGGTATGGTGACGACAAATGGTGAACTATGCCGTACTTTTGCAAGAGCTCATAGGTTTCTTTCTGAAAGTGCTAGCCCACTGTACTGTCCACCAACACGTCGATATGGGGTAAAGGAAAGTCATCCTTAGGGCTCGCAGCGTTGAGATCTCGGAAATCGACACACATCCTCACTTTTCCATCTTTTTTAGGCACAGGAACTATGTTCGACAACCACTCGGGATACTCCACAACTTGGAGGAAGCCCGCGTCTAGTTGTTTAGTTACCTCTTCTTTTACTTTTAGAGCCCATTCTGGTTTTAATCTTCTGAGTTTCTGCTTTACCGGCTTCTTTAGGGAATTAGTGGGGATATAGTGTTGCACAATATCGGGGTCAATGCCAGGCATGTCTTCATAAGACCATGCAAAAGCCATAATGTTGGTTTTTAAGAGAGAGATCATCTTTTCTTTTTCAATGGGGGAGAGGGTTTTCCCAATTTTAACTATTCTTGGCAATTCATTCGTCCCTAAGTTGATTGATTCCAATTCATCCATATTAGGTTTGGTGACGCCCCTTTTCCTTTGCTCAACGAGCTTCGGGGGGACATCATTCCTAGGATCTATATCCATGCTATAAATATCCATAGAGGAGAGAAAAGAGATACTGCATATGTAGAGAAAGAAAGCACATTTTATTGACTAGGAATAGTAGGAATGACACACAAAAGAAAAAAAGAAAACAAACAAATCTGTATCTGTTGGGAATCAAACAAGAGGGAAAAATACAAAGGCGGAATATAAAAATTTTTCCTACGATTCCCAATCCCATGAATCTAACTATGCATAACACAAAATCAAACCCTAACTACGAAGAGGGTTAGAACACTTACAGGATTTTTGTCTTCTCTGTTTTGCTCCAAGCTTCTACTCCGGATAGCGGTGAATGAGCAGCTCAAGTGTGCTGCCTCCAATGGTATCCACACCTAGCTAGAGCTTCAAGCCTTTTCTTTCTTCTTCCTTGTTGTTGCTAGAGTGGAGAAGAGAGAGAGAGAGAAGAGAGCCTCCAAAGGGCTGGACGGCTAGGGTTTATTGGACAAGCCCTATTATGCCATGTCACACATAAATGTGACTTATATAGGCAGCCCACTAAAGGGGGCTGGCCATGGGGAAGAAACCCTAATAGGGTTATGTGTAATTACACTTAATTGCACATTAACCCCTATTATTTGTATCAAATACAAATAAGCCTATAAAGAACTATTCTTTATTCACTAAAACCCTTTCTCTCATAGACTTTAAAGCCCTTCTTGCATGATCAGTGTGTGACCCATTGGGTTCACATCATTAAGTAGTAGGAATAGCACGAGGTGTGCACAATGGAACTCTTTCCATTTAGGGTCTAATTGGAACTCCTTCCAATTCCCTAATTGATTATAACTCACTTATATCAATTAGGGCTTCTACTAACCATGAGTAACACCTAGCATATGGCTCATGGTGTGGTCCTTAATGAGGTGAATAGTCATTTACAAAGAACCCTTCTGTTATAGTTTATAGGTTACAATTGCATCCTTCCTTCAACACAATGTCTCCAATTGAACTAATAGGACATGGAAGTCTGTCAAGTCCCTAGTTCAATTACTTTATACTCATTCATAGATATCAACTCATTGATGAACTCTTGAAACTCTTTTCATATTCATCCTACCATGGCCATGGATTTAATGAGTTATATTATGAATGCTATATGAGACATTCTCTCTCTTTTCCTGAGAGTGATGGATCCCTTGTTGATCACTCACATGCCTTCACACACATAGCAGTAGGGCCAATGAACACCTTTGCAGACCCCTGAATAGGATCTGCACTTAGTGTTATCAAACTTCTAAAGCTACATGCATAAGGCAACTATGGTGTCTCAGGTCTAAGGATTACTTGTACCACTATAACAATGAGAAACTGATTGAGAGGCAGGATAAAACTCCATTCAATTTATCTCATATCTTTGGTCACATTCAGTGTACCTATTCTCGCAATAGGCACCCACTTGTTGGTTGTAGTGTCTCCACACAAATAGCTTGAGACTAGCTATCCTCCTATAGAGTCAGCCTAACAAGTGCTAGTCCTATGGTTCATTACTGTCCATCATAGTGAACCTTCAATTAGGAATGCTTTAGGAGTTTAGTACAGAGATATATCTATAGTCTCAAAATTACAACTCTTTGTAATTCCATATTCTCAACTCTAACTCCATGGACATATTATGTAAATATAAAAGATGCATATAAACATAATAGAATAAGCCCTTTTATTAAATCAATAATAAATGTGACATACATAAATGAAATAAAATGATTGTTCCTAATCCCTAAACAATCATCTCTATGATTGGCTCTAGGGCATAATGTTGGGAATCGAACAAGAGGGAAAAATACAAAGGCGGAATATAAAAAAATTTTTCCTACGATTCCCAATCCCATGAATCTATATATGCATAACACAAAATCAAACCCTAACTACGAAGAGGGTTAGAACACTTACAGGATTTTTGTCTTCTCCGTTTTGCTCCAAGCTTCTACTCCGGACAGCGGTGAATGAGCAGCCCAAGTGTGCTGCCTCCAATGGTATCCACACCTAGCTAGAGCTTCAAGCCTTTTCTTTCTTCTTCCTTGTTGTTGCTAGAGGTGGAGAAGAGAGAGAGAGAGAAGAGAGCCTCCAAAGAGCTGGACGGCTAGGGTTTATTGTGCAAGCCTCTTATGCCATGTCACACATAAGTGTGACTTATATAGGCAGCCCACTAAAGGGGGCTGGCCATGGGGAAGAAACCCTAATAGGGTTATGTGTAATTACTCTTAATTGCACATTAACCCCTATTATTTGTATCAAATACAAATAGGCCCATAAAGAACTATTCTTTATTCACTAAAACCCTTTCTCTCATAGACTTTAAAGCCCTTCTTGCATGATCAGTGTGTGACCCATTGGGTTCACATCATCAAGTAGTAGGAATAGCACGAGGTGTGCACAATGGAACTCTTTCCATTTAGGGTCTAATTGGAACTCCTTCCAATTCCCTAATTGATTATAACTCACTTATATCAATTAGGGCTTCTACTAACCATGAGTAACACCTAGCATATGGCTCATGGTGTGGTCCTTAATGAGGTGAATAGTCATTTACAAAGAACCCTTCTGTTATAGTTTATAGGTTACAATTGCATCCTTCCTTCAACACAATGTCTCTAATTGAACTAATAGGACATGGAAGTCTGTCAAATCCCTAGTTCAATTACTTTATACTCATTCATAGATATCAACTCATTGATGAACTCATGAAACTCTTTTCATATTCATCCTACCATGGCCATGGATTTAATGAGTTATATTATGAATGCTATATGAGACATTCTCTCTCTTTTTCCTGAGAGTGATGGATCCCTTGTTGATCACTCACATGCCTTCACACACATAGCAGTAGGGCCAATGAACACCTTTGCAGACCCCTGAATAGGATCTGCACTTAGTGTTATCAAACTTCTAAAGCTACATGCATAAGGCAACTATGGTGTCTCAGGTCTAAGGATTACTTGTACCACTATAACAATGAGAAACTGATTGACAGGCAGGATAAAACTCCATTCAGTTTATCTCATATCTTTGGTCACATTCAGTGTACCTATTCTTATAATAGGCACCCACTTGTTGGTTGTAGTGTCTCCACACAAATAGCTTGAGACTAGCTATCCTCCTATAGAGTCAACCTAACAAGTGCTAGTCCTATGGTTCATTACTGTCCATCATAGTGAACCTTCAACTAGGAATGCTTAAGGAGTTTAGTACAGAGATATATCTATAGTCTCAAAATTACAACTCTTTGTAATTCCATATTCTCAACTCTAACTCCATGGACATATTATGTAAATATAAATGATGCATATAAACATAATAGAATAAGCCCTTTTATTAAATCAATAATAAATGTGACATACATAAATGAAATCAAATGATTTTTCCTAATCCCTAAACAATCATCTCTATGATTGGCTCTAGGGCATAATCCTAACAATCTCCCACTTGCACTAAAGCCAATCGACCATGTATCGCATACCTATCTTCTCAAGATGTTGGTCTTAGACATAACCAATTATGTTTTAAAGCTATAGTCAGTAGGTCTACAAAAACTTATGTAGATAATATCTTCTGTAATGTATCTATTACCTCTTCCAATGATTCCTCTAATCACTTGGAATTGTCACTCTATGTGTTTGGACTTTTGATGAGACCGTGATTCCTACACTTGAGCTATAGACCCATTGTTGTCACAAAACAAGGTGTGGGCAACTCAATGGAAGGAACAACTCCAAGTTCTAAATGAACTTATAGATCCAAACAGTCTCCTAGACAATGCGACAATTAATTCACCCTGAATAATGGAATCCACTGTATCTTTCATACAGTTCTTCCATTAAGTATTTCACCAACTAAAGTGAATATAAAATATACCCCATATGGATTATATCCAAATCCATATACCCATCTACTATGAGTTTACAATTTCCATATACAATCCAATATTCCAAATTTGAATTGATTAATAACTATTTGTAACAATTACAACATAATAGATATCAGGTTCAATACATAGTGTAGAATAAGGCTTCTTAACACTTTAAGAACCTTACTTGTGTTATCCTAGGGCACATGCCCTTGAATAATGAATTCTTATCTGAAGTAAATCAGACCTCCCTTAGAATTCTCCATGTTGAACTCCTTCAACATTTCAACTATGTTTGATGATTTGGAGATACTTAGCAATCTATATGATCTATCCCTATAGATCTTATTGGATGCTTCTGCCAAATCTTTCATGAATTAGTTTTTCTCCAAAAACCAAAACTTTACATTAGATAACATTCATATATCATTCATAATGATTATGATGTCATCTATACTTAGGATAAAGAAAAACGATCGCACTCCCACTAACCTTTCATACACTCATGGTCCATCTATACAATGAGAGAAATCAAACAATTTGATTACTTCAACTTTATAGATGTTCTAATTATGAGAACCTTGTAGTCTATTAATAGACTTCTATAACTTACACACTTTTATGGTTTTTCACCATTTGATATAACATCTTTATATCCTTTTTGACATATCTCATATTCAAAATGTGTGTTTATAGATAACAAGATCTAAATGGATTTCAGCATAACTATTATCAAACAAGTTTCTTTATAGACAACTTTTTGCCTATGTTGAAAATATTCTTAAATAGCCAAGCCTTTTAGGTCTCTACCTATCCATATTGGATTTAATGACTCTTAGTCATTTCTCAAGTTGATGTGAAACATCGCCTAATCATAATCAATAGGATTATCTTGGTGATCTTTATCACCAAAGAACAATTCTTTCACATTCTAATGGAGATACAATATCTCTCTTATGTTAAAGAAATATCCAATTTGATCTATGAAAAGAATGTGGTGTAATTAAAGGTTTTGCCTCAACAGGGGCAAGGGTTGGATCTTTGTTGGTTTGTGGCTTTACAAACAATTCTGTAAATTCTATCTACTTTTGCATCTTTCTTGAATGAACTCTTTCTCAAGAAAATCCAGCAAACATCCTAATGGACAACTTTTGTTCATTAGGGTAATAGAAATACTATCCCAACCACTTTTGGGATATACCACAATTTAACACTTACTTGACCTTATTTCCAGATTGTCTACATTATGTTTCTAGACATACGTAGCATAAGCCCAAGCCTTAACTTCTTTAAGTTGGGTTTCTTCCCATATCATATCTGATATAATTGGGACAAAACTGGAGTGAACCCTAAATTATCAATATGTAGCAATTTTAAGGTATATCCTAGATGGATACATTAGTAAAACTCATCATGGATCAAACCATATCTTAATAGGGTTCAATTCGTTCTCTTAGATTCACCATTGAGCTATGGTATTCTAAGATGAGTCTACTGTAATTGAATGCATGCTCTACATGACTATATACATCACAATGTATTAGTCAAATTATAAATGTAACTCTTTCAATTCACCAAGTAAAAGATGGGTTTGGTCATCTCATAACCAAGTCATAATCGTTACATTTAAATGAGAGTCTCTACATCTCTTGTATTCTCGGAATACGTTGCATTCGCTCTAATTAGTCATTTAAATTCAGAAATCAAATTTCTAGAATGTCTTAAATGGCCTAGTTAAGAAATAAGTTCCCAAAATTAATCTAGCAACTCTTGCTCTATTAAAATTTTTAAAGGTAACTTATTATCTACTTAACTTTCTGCTTCGATTTAGATTACACTAGAATCCAAAAACCAAGAAGCAGAACTAACCAACAATTTAGTTTAGAGCATGAACCAAAACTTCAAAAGTTTGGTTCTTCTAGGAAGACTGATACTTTATCAATTTCCCTTTACGATACCTTATGTTTACTACAAAATAATTATATTTCTTTGTCTTTGACTTTTCAAGACTTGCTTTCCTCTATGCTTCCATTTTAAATCACATCTAGCTTCTCAAGCTATTCTATGTGATTAATCATTTTTCAAAAGAATGATTATTAATAAACAACTTTTATTACATCCTAGTCCAGAAGAAGTCCTTTACAAGTACTATACTTTATAGTATTATTTTACTCACAATACAACCTTTGTATGTGATGTAGGACATCAAAGGCACTTGCATTGACTAATTTTGCTTCTGAAGCTCATTAGTCATCAATACTATCATATAGCATGGCAACAAGATGCCAATTGCGCATAGTGTCTTTTTCTTCTTAGGATGTTTTATGGAGGGCCTTTAAGAAAAGGCCTAATAACATATGAACAATCTTTTGAAATTAAGAACAATTCTCAATTTCCTAAGTCAATCAAAGAAATCGGGTTTAGTCAAATTATCAATATCCTATATATTAGGAAATAGGGGTTTTGAGGTGAGTAATTAGGTAATCTACATAAACAGAGAATTAGATTTCATTTTTATCCATAATGATTGGGTCTTTAATCATATGGTACCTCCCACTATTTTATCAAATTCCATACACCCTCTAATGGAATTCGGGAATCTCATTCCTAATGGGGATTGGGGTCCCACTGTGACCTAGAAGCCTCACATGTTAGTTTCTTGGCTTCTAACCCACAATAAGAAGACAACTCTTTGTCTATTGCTTCATAAGCAAGTTCCAATCGTTTTGCCTCTAGGGAACATACACCTCACATGTTAGTTTCTTGGAATACTTCCCTAGTTAAGTTAAACCCATCATTCACACAGGTATGTTTCGCCAAATATATACCTCACATGTTAGTTTCTTGGTATATACCAGTTTAGGCACCCCATGATATCTCATATGTGATAGTTTCAAGTAATGTCTTTAACATGGGTAGCTCCTACATGTCTGCAGCCAGGTACCCACATTAAGGGACGTTAGATGATCCTATAATGATGGAAGGCAATGAAGAATTCATTCCCCAATGACTTCTCCATTTTCAACTTAATATTAAATAAAAGGGGTTTTAAAGGGTCTCATCAAATTAACATGCATCCTATGTATCAAAATTTAAATATATAAATTATGCTATTTATAATCGTACATCTCATGCTATTATAAATCATACATCGCATGCTATTATATATCAACATATATAAAGTACCATATTTTGATATTAGTCCCTAAGTGAATAGGTAACATATACCAAACTATAGTATTGGAGCTAATACAATTATCTCATAAATTAAAGCTCCCACTATGATGATTATGGACTTTGAGAGGATTCAATCCAAGCCAATAGATTGAATCCAAGGTCTAAGGTGGGTGTAGGTGATCGTAAAATAAACCATTCGTAACATGCATGCTTTCTTGAAAAACTTCTCTAAGCTTTCAAGTCCTTCAATCTGCTCCCTTGGCTTGATGGTCTCCACCATTAGCTTGTTGGTCTCCACCATTGGCTTGTTGGGCTCCATCATACTCCTTTGGGTCCACCATGCTCCTTAGTGCGCTCTCAATTACATAACATTTATATAATATATAGAAAGGGATACATAAGGGGAATGTGGGGTACATAAGAGAATGATAGAGAGAGAGGGAAGGTGGCATGCAAGCCCCAAATAATAAATTACATCACCATAATAAAATTACAACTCTTGAAAAATTATTACAACCCATTCATAAGACGGCCAATCACAATTGGTTTAAGGGGTATAGTCCATAATCATCATCCAAACACATACATACAATCTCATTGCATAATGTAAAGAAAAACTGTAAGCATTAAAACATATGGGCATTATGGTAATTCTCTTGAATGATTTACATTAATCTCATTAATGCATCCTAATCTTATTAGGTTTAAACAAAAATATCCAGAATTAAATAAAGTCTTAACATTTAAGACATTTAGTTTCAATTAATCAAATTAATAGAAACATATAAAGTTTCCTAAAATAACTCTAATATTCAATATTAGGGTTTCCTTATTTAAACAAAACAATTTCATTTAATTAAGAATTTCCAGATTTTAATTTAATCCCCAATTGTATTTTAAACCATTTGAAACATTATAAAATTAATCAATGTTAATTAAATAATTAATATAGGAATTAAATAAAATCATTAAAATGATGAATTAGTGTATTAGGGTTTCCTAAAACCCTAAACCCTAAATGCATAACCCTAAACCCTAAATGCAAGCCCTAATCATTAAATGCCTTATGATTGGTCATTTAATGTCCAATCATTAAAACCCTAGGTTCATACGGTATTTAATAAAAGGGATTAGGGTTTAATTAATGCCAAATAGGGTATTTATTACCCTCAATAAATTACACTAATTAGGGTTATCAAAACCCTAACCCTAGACATCATTAATGGTATTAATTATGCCCTAACAATTAATAACCATGATTGGTCATTTAATGACCAATCATTAACTCTTAATTAAGGTAATTAATATTCCAATTAGGGTTTTAATTAATGCCATAATGAAATTAGGGTTTCATCATTAACTCAAAATTAGGGTTTCATCCTTAACTCTATGCAGCCGTCACTACCAGGGGGCTGCCTGAGCTTGGCTAGGCTGCCATGGCCACCAACGACTGTGGGAGGCCATGGCCAGTCATGGAAGAACATCCTAGGGGTGTGGGACAAGCCTCTGGACATGTGAGAAGTGGTGGAAGTGGCTGCCATCATCAAGAACAATCAGGGTTTCCAAAACCCATTGCTGGAGCCATTGTTGCAGACCTTGAAGGTCACAATAGCTTCTAAATCCTTATCAATTCGACTCCTCCATTGAAACCAGCTTTTGTATCATGTCCCTACATGAAATACTAAGCTAATAGAAGAGGTTTGGATGATCAAATCATCACCAATTGTTCTAAACAATTAAAACAACAGTAGGCTGCCCAGAATTTGACAGCACACTGTCCATGGTCAGAAATTGATTTAAAACCCAGCAAGATGATTGAATTAGGCTACCAAACGAATTTTCCTAGTATTCTACATGTCTTAGGAAACTAATGCAATTGGTTTCATGCAATTTGGAGTTCCCTAATTCAAGTTCTAATCAAAACTCCATTGATGACTTTTCTGCAGAGAAAATCTGCTATGCTGTTCATGAAAAATTTTCAAACTTTTTGAATCTTTTTCCATCAAAACCTTTTTGAAACTTAAAGAAAATCATATATACATTATATATAATGATCCTACAATGATCTTCCATCATAAATACAGCAGCTTTAATTAGAATTAATTGCAAGAACCTTAGGGTTCTAAAACCCAGATTCAGCCTCCATGGTGTTCTTCTCCTTCTTCCTTCTGTTCTAGCATCTTAATCCAATTATGATGCATCTAAATGCTTGGGAACCTTTCCCTACCATGTCTAGAACATAACCCAAGTGGTGGCAACCATTGCCATGCCTTTGATCTCCATCAACAACTCAAAGTTGTGGCTATTGCATCATTCCCGAGCAAAACTGTCTTTCCAGACAGCCTGTAGTAAACAATTCATAACTTTCACTACAGAACTCGGATTGACGCACCGTTTGTTGGGTTGGAAAGCTTATTCAAATAGCTTTCTAACCATATATGGCTCGAAAATTTTGGAGAAGAACTCTGAATTCGGCAGGCAAAACAAGATGACGGTTTTTCATGGCAACCATGAAAACTGTTCATAACAGTTTTATAAAACCCTAGTTTCCTTATTCTTCTTCTCCAAACTCAAACCCTATGCAACCTATTGCATCCATGGATACACTTAACCATCAATTAGAAGAGGAGTAGAAGAGAATTGACCTAGGGTTCCAAACCCTAGGTTCAGCCATGGAGGAAAACCAATTATGCAGAAAAATTTTCCAGATTTTTTGAATCATTCAACTTACACCATAATTACCAGCCCATATGTATTTTGTATTATGCATAATCATGGCTCTGATACCACTGTTGGGAATCGAACAAGAGGGAAAAATACAAAGGCGGAATATAAAAAATTTTTCCTACGATTCCCAATCCCATGAATCTAACTATGCATAACACAAAATCAAACCCTAACTACGAAGAGGGTTAGAACACTTACAGGATTTTTGTCTTCTCCGTTTTGCTCCAAGCTTCTACTCCGGACAGCGGTGAATGAGCAGCCCAAGTGTGCTGCCTCCAATGGTATCCACACCTAGCTAGAGCTTCAAGCCTTTTCTTTCTTCTTCCTTGTTGTTGCTAGAGGTAGAGAAGAGAGAGAGAGAGAAGAGAGCCTCCAAAGAGCTGGACGGCTAGGGTTTATTGTGCAAGCCTCTTATGCCATGTCACACATAAGTGTGACTTATATAGGCAGCCCACCAAAGGGGGCTGGCCATGGGGAAGAAACCCTAATAGGGTTATGTGTAATTACTCTTAATTGCACATTAACCCCTATTATTTGTATCAAATACAAATAGGCCCATAAAGAACTATTCTTTATTCACTAAAACCCTTTCTCTCATAGACTTTAAAGCCCTTCTTGCATGATCAGTGTGTGACCCATTGGGTTCACATCATCAAGTAGTAGGAATAGCACGAGGTGTGCACAATGGAACTCTTTCCATTTAGGGTCTAATTGGAACTCCTTCCAATTCCCTAATTGATTATAACTCACTTATATCAATTAGGGCTTCTACTAACCATGAGTAACACCTAGCATATGGCTCATGGTGTGGTCCTTAATGAGGTGAATAGTCATTTACAAAGAACCCTTCTGTTATAGTTTATAGGTTACAATTGCATCCTTCCTTCAACACAATGTCTCTAATTGAACTAATAGGACATGGAAGTCTGTCAAATCCCTAGTTCAATTACTTTATACTCATTCATAGATATCAACTCATTGATGAACTCATGAAACTCTTTTCATATTCATCCTACCATGGCCATGGATTTAATGAGTTATATTATGAATGCTATATGAGACATTCTCTCTCTTTTTCCTGAGAGTGATGGATCCCTTGTTGATCACTCACATGCCTTCACACACATAGCAGTAGGGCCAATGAACACCTTTGCAGACCCCTTAATAGGATCTGCACTTAGTGTTATCAAACTTCTAAAGCTACATGCATAAGGCAACTATGGTGTCTCAGGTCTAAGGATTACTTGTACCACTATAACAATGAGAAACTGATTGACAGGCAGGATAAAACTCCATTCAGTTTATCTCATATCTTTGGTCACATTCAGTGTACCTATTCTTATAATAGGCACCCACTTGTTGGTTGTAGTGTCTCCACACAAATAGCTTGAGACTAGCTATCCTCCTATAGAATCAACCTAACAAGTGCTAGTCCTATGGTTCATTACTGTCCATCATAGTGAACCTTCAACTAGGAATGCTTAAGGAGTTTAGTACAGAGATATATCTATAGTCTCAAAATTACAACTCTTTGTAATTCCATATTCTCAACTCTAACTCCATGGACATATTATGTAAATATAAATGATGCATATAAACATAATAGAATAAGCCCTTTTATTAAATCAATAATAAATGTGACATACATAAATGAAATCAAATGATTTTTCCTAATCCCTAAACAATCATCTCTATGATTGGCTCTAGGGCATAATCCTAACACATAATCCTAACAGTATCAACACTTTGACTCTACAAAGTGAGTTAAGTAGATACATCTTATTGAATTAGGGAAATATTGCTAAACTAAGACACCTACAAGCTGTTATCAGGTAGGCCAAAGTCTTCTTCCTCATGGATCCCTGCAATGACATCACTTTCAAGGTACCAATTAAGGAGTGGCACGGTAGCATAGCTGATGGACGAACCCTAGGGTTCTTCAATGGTCGAGTCTTCCACAGTGAGAATCATATCTTAGAACATTTCATTCATAGCCCTTGCATCAAGGTTCTCTGCTTAGTCCTCCTCTTTCTTTTCCCAGAACTCGTCATTGATGGCTTCATCATCCACCATTTCAGCTATGATTGGATACCATTCGGTGAAGAAGATTTCAAAACCCGGACCTCGGATCTTGGTAGCTTGGTCAAAGGTGGGTTCTGGAAACCCGCAATATAGAAAATCATCCTCTTCTTTGACGAAGTAACCATTCAAAGTAGGTCGATATGGCGAGATCCTCAGGTCTGGCACCCTTCCCTCGACTTTGGCTCTTACTTTCTCTTTGTTCCTCTTCAGCATTTCCGCATGATCATTTCTGGAGGGCTCATATCCTAGCCCAAAGGTGTATGAGGTGACACGGCTCTGAACAGAGTTAGGGATCCCTTGTTGGCGACGCCCTAGCCCCATGCCTGGAAAGAAACTCATTCTTCTCATGATTTCACCGACGTGCAAATTGCCATGGGGGCAAAAGTCCAAGGGTATTAACTCACCCTTTTTAAGTTCTTTCTCAATGCATTGGACATAGTCAAACCCAGATAGTCGTACTACCGCTGACTCTGGTTGTATCTCACATATAGGCACGCCTGCGAGTTTCAATTCATAGTCCCCTTGAAGTGTTACTATGGCTCCTTCATAAGGAAACTTCACCTTTTGATGGAGTGAAGATGGCACAGCTCCAGCAGGATGGATCCAAGGTCGACCCAACAGCAAGTTGAAACATGACGGCACATCCAAAACTTGGAATTCTACCCTAAATTCAGTGGGTCCCATGATTAGAGGCAGGGTAACCACCCCTATTACTTCTCGGCGGGTGTTGTCATAAGCTCTTACGGTCTGCCCAGATGGCGTGAAATCGGTGGGTCCCAAACCCAAAACAGTGGCAGTTCGGAGAGGACATACATTCAGTGCTGTCACACCCCATTTTTGTCACCTTAGTTAGGATATATCATTTCATGTAGGATTTTGAGTCCTTTTTGAGTCTAGTCTTTTGCATTGAGCTTCTATGACATTGAATATCATGTGTATGAATTTTGAAGTGATTTGGAGTTCATTTCGATGGTCAATAAGAACTTTTGCGACTTAAAGGGCATAATCGTCTTTTAAGCCGTATATTTTCCATTTGGCTTTGGAATGAATCCCGAGTCATTCCCACAAGTTCATATGGTTATATAGAGTCCATATATAGGTTCAATTTCATGAATTAATGGTTTAAGATCAATTCGGCTCGTAATGGTTCGGGTTGGCTAAAAGACCCTTTCTTGGTTTGCTCAAATTGACTCATAAGACCCAACCAATTTTCTCTCATTTAACATCAATTGGGCTTTATTTATGTCCTAAACATGTTTAGAAAGATCGATTTTCGATCGGGAAAGCATTTGGTTCGACCTTGTGTACAAACCCAGCTTAGCGACGGTGAAGCACCATGGTTAACCACCTTTGTAAAACCTAACCATGCACCCATGGTTGAGGATTTTTGTCCCAAAATACTTAAAAATGTGTTCCCCTTCGAAACACGGTCGTTTTGGCTTTTATTTCGTCAAAATCAGACTTAATTTGAGCATTTTAGGACTTCTACAGCGAGTAGGAGTCAGAACCGGAGTGAAACAAGGAAAGCCCTCGGGTAACCGTCCGGGGCTGGACGGTCAGCCGTCCAAGCCCAGACGGCTAACCATCCGGGGCAAGTTGGTCACCCGAGGAATCCTTCTTTAAGTCAAATTCTAACTCTTCTCTCCCTCTTTTGACAGTTTCCTCCGCCAAAACAACTTGTCTGAGCTTAGGAGTGTGTAGGTTTGAGTTGTTTGAGCACCAAGAAAGTCTCTAATAGCCCTAGGATCATTATTTAATGAATTAATCCTAGCCATTGGTTTAGGGGGTCAGTTCTCTATATAAAGGACATGATATTCAGCACATAGGGGAAGGTTAATTGCACTTTACACTTAGAGAGAGAGGGAGCTACGAGTTTGGAGAGCTAGAAGGACTTCAAGAGGAGGCTCTTCAACCCCAAGCAAGTAAGGAAACAAGAGGATTGAAGACAAGGAAGAGTCTACAAGAAGTAAGCATGTCCTTTCAATGCTGAATATGAATTTCTGCTTCTCCTTCTTCTCTTTCTTCTTCTTCTTTTAAGATAGTTGTGGTGCATGCAATTACTCTTCTTATGGATTGAATTCAATGTTTACATGATGTTATATGAATGATTTTAGGATAGTTCATGGCTTTATATGCTTGATAATCCTTGGTTTACTAAGGATTTGATAGCCTTATTCGTTCTATCCTCTTAAATCATGCATAGTTCACATGTTTAGGTTGCTGTGATTGTTATCATGAATTGATGCTCCTGTTAGTTAGTATATGTGATATGAATGATATTCATGATAATTTGAGCATGTCTTAGAGTCGTTTCATTGGTTTTAATGCATAGTTGTGAGATTAGGGTTTCGATAACCCTGAATTCACACAAGTTTTATACAGCATACTTAGCTTAGTTTTTTGGGTTGTTGTTCATCATAGTCATTCTATATATGCTGCATATAGTTGAATCATGCTAGGTTTGCATTCATGTAGTATGTTTTATAGGTTTTTTGGAGATATTATCCTTTTCTAAGGATAATTATCCTTTTCGTTGAGTGAGGTTTTGTATGAGAGTCTTCTGTGATGTGTTTAAGCATGAAATCACTTCTATTATGTTCTAGGGTATATATTTTACGTAGGATATGCTGATTGCACCTCCCCATAACGACTTTCTTACGTGAAATTATCTTAGGATAGTTTCGCTTAAGAAAGCTCGCCGTAGGAAGGTCTATTTTCATATTTTACATGAAATATCATCTTTTTGATTAGAATGAGCTTTGTTATCATGTTTATTGATGTTATTGGAGTCTCTTATGCTTGTTAGTGTGTCTTTCATAGGTCTTTATGCATGTTAGTCGAGTCATTGCATGTAGGGTTGAGTCAGAATCCTTAGTTATTCATTATTCTTGTTGTTTGCATGATTAATGGATGATTTTAGGCCTTGTCAAGGTTCTGTCCATTTGCATATTGCTTTCTTTGCATGATTTTGTACACTTGTAAGGGTGCAAACAGGTACAATGCTTGTCCTATTGCAAATAGGGCTGCTATGGTCTGAAATGGCTAATGCTAGGAGCTTGTGCGCTCAGGTAAGTAGGGTTTGAAGGTGCCCCAATTCACCTTTCTTTTTCTATCTTTTCTCTTCTCCCTCCTAGGGTTACTTCTTAATACAAGCTTATGGTAATTATCAAAGGTTTCTTTCAATAATAAATTCTGGTTTTTATCAAAGTTTTCCTCTTATGGAAGTTTTCAGTTTTGGATTAAATCGATGTATTTTCAAATGAGGAAACCTAGGGTTTTTACCATAGGTTTGTATTAGGTTGTAACCCTATTCTTTTCGAACTACGTGGACTTTGATCCATGTATTTCACTGCATGGTACGTAGGCGCTCTTCGTGAGGCTCAAGTCCATTCTAGGATCCAAGTATCCTAGGCTTTTTCCTTTTCTTTTCTTTTTTTTTTTTTGTTTTGTTTTATTTGAGTGATTGTGCATGAGATGATTGGATGAAATATATGATATGCATGCTGCCTTGTGATGATATATGATGATATTTGAGTGGAAAAGATATTAAGTTAGCCCAATTAAATTAAGAGACCAACTCGGGCGATGTGGGTGCCTATGGGCTTTTGCCCAGAACCTTCCCACGTCGTAACTTAGCCCCCGAATCCAATTTTCTGGTTTCAAAGACTTTGCTTTTCCTTTAATGGAGTCATGTGGTTTTGAAAATAAAACATTTTTGTGGTTTTCCTCTTTTCCCTAAAAAATGAGGTGGCGACTCCTTTTTGTTTGTTGTCTTTCATACCCATTATCATTTTTGCCAAACACCCTTGTGGGCTCCGCGCGCTTGTTCGTGGGTTCACAGTTTGGCGAATCCACTGGGGATGTCGAGGGCTAGACTCATTTAATTTGATTGGGCTAAATTAATTTCTTATTGTTAATTAAAATCAATCACATTGCATCCGCTTGATTGTGTGCTTTCATTTATTGCATTGTGTGCGCTACTGTTGCATGATCACTCGATTGTCCCTCGATGTATCCTTGCCAACTGATAGCCTAGTTCGACCTTGGTTTTCCTGATTCCATGTGTTGGGCGAAGCTATCAAACCTCTCTTGCCAAGTACCCTTGGGCTTGCCCTGGGTATATCAAATGGATCAATCACGTACTGCTGGACCCACGCGACATTCCTGATGTCACATGTGGTTAGGTATAAAGATTGGTACAAGCAAAGTTGAGGACCCTAGCCTACCCTCTTAAAAGAAAGAATTGCATGTAATGGATCTTCTAGGACACCGTTGGATCACCTATATGCACACACGTTGTTGTGATGATATGCTGCCGTGTTTGTGATGTGTTGCCATGCTTTGTTGATTGAGTGGGTAATTAAAGGAAACTTTACATCCTACATCCTTAATACGTACCCTTCCCCATGACCCCTGCAAGGGTAATTGGTTAAGAGAACTAATTAAGGGTGTACGTTGTAAAGATTTTGAGATAATTATGGAAGCTTAGGATGGACCTTTAGGCTGAAAAATTGAGTATTTACCCTATGTTAGAGGGAGAGACATGCTGGCTTGGATCCGCGATCAACAAGGGCGCCTAGTTAGTGCTGATTCCATCACTGAGTCGGATATGGCTGAAGAAAGAACTAGCAACCGGGGTTTCAACTTTGAGGCCGCTTTGAAAGCTATCATGGAAAAGCTTGATTATACTACCCAGGTATCTGAGACTGCACTTAAGTTAGCTCAAGACCTTCAACAGAAGAACTCTGAACCTGAATCTAGGGCCCGTGCCACTGATAACAATCAAGGATCCAATGAGTCTGAATCCGCTGAGGAACCATTAGGAGAAGGGGGAGAACTACCCAAGACCAAGGAAGGGGAAACCAAAGCCACATCAAGAGAGAGCTCAACCGTCCTGGCAAACAAGGTCGAGGCCTTAGAACGAACTCTGAAGGGAATCCGCAGGTCTGATGATATGGTGGACATCCGCACTTTGTCCTTGTTCCCAAAGGCTCGCATCCCGTTACAATTCAAGATGCCGGAGTTGGAAAAATTCAATGGGATTGGCTGTCCTAAAACCCACCTCAAAATGTATGTGTGAGCTATGCACCCTCGAGGGACGAACGATGAGTTATTGGCTCAAATGTTTCATGAGTCATTAGTGAGTTCCGCCTTGAAATGGTTTTTGTCATTAGAGGAGAATAGAACCAAGACTTGGGAGGATGTGTGCAATGCATTCACGGACCATTACAAGTATAACACTGAAGTAGATGTCACGCGAAGGGACT
Source organism: Liquidambar formosana (assembly GCA_039720395.1). Classification (NCBI taxonomy): domain Eukaryota; kingdom Viridiplantae; phylum Streptophyta; class Magnoliopsida; order Saxifragales; family Altingiaceae; genus Liquidambar; species Liquidambar formosana. The sequence continues at coordinate 27,083 of JBBPBK010000362.1, forward strand.
TGGAAACCACTAAGCAAGGAGTTAACGAGACTTTCTCCGCCTTCATCACTAGGTGGAGACAAAAGGCTTCCAAGATGACAGACAGACCAAATGAGGAAGAACAGATTCAGTTGGTGGTGAAGAATTTGCTGCCCGTATATCACAAGCATCTCTTTGCTCACTACTTTCCGAACTTCAAGGCTCTTGTTGGGGCTGGCACACAAGTTGAAGATGCGATCGCAGATGGAACAGTCAAAACAGAGGAGGTCCAAAGGAGTCGAAGGACAAATTTTGGAGGAAAACCCAATGCTGAGGTCAATACCATTACCCAACCCACTCGCCCTTTCTCCCTAAATGACTCCACCTCACCTCGCCAATTCACCGAGCTATACATGCCACTCGAAAGAGTCTTTGAAAAGCTGAGAAGCCGTGACCTCCTGAAACCCCTCGACCCAAGGCCTCCACCAAACCCATTGCCCAATAACTACAATGAAAATGAATATTGCAAGTTCCACCAAGCCAAAGGCCATCTAACCAACCGTTGTTACCGCCTCCGCCATGAAATCCAAGATTTGCTCGACAAGCAGATCATTTCACCACCCACCGCACCAAATCGCCCAAATGTCACTCGAAATCCCTTCCCCACTCACAATATGCCTCCTCCCAACAACATCAATGCCATCAAGCTTGGCTCGTCCCAATCCCATCAACCCATAAGGCAATATACGCCACTTCCCATGACCTTGACTCAAGTTTTCCACCAATGTTGTGATAAAGGGCTCATATTGCCACGCCATTCAAAGCCGAGGCCTTTGACTCCTCACCAATTCTATTTGTACCATCAGGCGCCCAGACATGATACGGAGGACTGTGTTATACTGAAAAAGGTAGTTCAAGACCTTATTGATCAAAAGGTTTTGGTATTGCCAAAGAAGTCCATGCAGCGACAATTGAAAGAAAGGTTCGAGGCAGGAGATCCTAAAGTGGGTTTATTGGGAGAGTCGTCCGGAAAGTTTGATTACTATGTACTCTACCCCGACCCCATCCCTGATGAGCCTATAATCCCCACAGGTTGGGATAAGTTACCAGAGGAAGTCCAAGTGGAAGAGATCAACACAATCACATGGGATGACCTCATGGGTGACATAGGTGAGATTGATGATATGTGGATGAGCGATGACGAAGTGGAGCACATAACTAGAGGGGGTCGCCATTTCAAGCCTCCGCACTTAGGATCTGACAACCCATTGGGGGACTTGGAAGGTAATCGCCACCTCGACCTGCAAGAAGAGGAGGATGAAGTGCTTAGGCAATTGAGAAAGACTAATGCCAACATCACTATATGGGGTTTGCTCATGGCCTCTTACAAGCACCGTCAGACTATCTTGAAGTTGCTCAACCAGATACAGGTTCCTGTTGACACATCTCCAGAAAATTTGGTGAACTTGGTGAATCCAACCTCGAAGAACTCAACCATTGTGTTCTCAGAGGCAGACCTACCTAAAAGTAGACCTAGCCATTTACAAGCCATGTACATCACTGTCGACACCATGGGAAAGAGGGTTCCGACAGTCCTGATCGACAATGGTTCCGCTCTTAATGTGTGCCCTCTCAGGACTGCCATCGTTTTGGGGTTGGATCCAACAGACTTCGTGCCATCCGGGCAAACAGTGAGAGCCTATGATAACACCCGTAGAGAGGTGATTGGAGTGGTCACTTTGCCGCTGATTATGGGGCCTATAGAATTCAGAGTGGAGTTCCAAGTGCTGGATGTCCCGTCGTGCTTCAATCTCTTGTTGGGGAGACCTTGGATTCATCCTGCAGGGGCTGTCCCTTCTTCATTGCACCAAAAAGTCAAGTTCCCTTATGAAAGGGCCATCGTCACACTCCAAGGTGATTATGACTTGAAGTCGTCAAGGGTACCCATTTGTGAGATCAAGCCCGAGCCCGTTGGAGCACCATTGTCTGGGTTCGAGTATGTTCAATGCATAGAGAAAGAGCCAGAACAGAGAGAGTTGATACCTCTCGACTTTTGCCCTCATAGCAACCTACATGTGGGGAACATAATGAAGAAAATGAGTTTCTTCCCAGGCATGGGACTAGGACGCCATCAGCAAGGCATACCGGTATCCGTTCAGAGCCGCATTGTCACCTATACCTTCAGATTGGGGTATGAGCCTTTCAAAAAGGACCGTATGGAGATGTTGCAGAGAAGCAGAGAAAGGATCAAAGCAAAAGCAGAAGGAAGGGTGCCAGATATCTGAATCTCGCCATACCAACCTACTTTGAATGGTTACTTTGTTAAGGAAGGGGAGGACTTTCTATTCTGTGGATTTCCCAAACCATCCATTGACAAAGCAACCAAGGCGAGAGTTCCGGGGTTTGAAATATTCTTTACTGAGTGGTATCCCATTACTGCTACAATGGTTGATGATGAAGCGATCGATGATGACTATTGGGAAGAGAAGAGTGAGGACTGGGTAGAACAGATGGATTCGGAAGCCATGGTTACAATGTTTCAAGATATGGTTCTTGTTGTAGAGGAATCGGATCTCGAGTGTTCTTCAATTCACCATGCAGCCGTGCCGCTCCTTAATTGGTATCTTGAAGAGGGTATTATTGCAGAAGTTCTTGAGGGCGAGGATCTCGACTTACCTGATAGTAGTTTGTAGGTTCCTTAGTAGCTTGTCTTAGCTTTCCTTTCAAATAAAGTGTGTCCGCCTAGCCCACTTTATGGAGTTAGGAGTCGTTCCCTAGTTGTGGCACATGTGTTTTCTTTTCTTTGTTTTGTTTTGTTAGTTCAGTCAATAAAGTGTGTTTCTTTTCATTATTTGCAGTGTTTCCTTTCTCTCTTCTATGGATATCTATGGCATGGATATAGATCCTAGGAATGACGTCCCCCCGGAGCTCGTCGAGCAAAGGAAAAGGGGCGTTACCGAACCTAACATGGATGAATTGGAATCAATCAATCTAGGGACAGATGCATTGCCAAGGATAATTAAAATTGGGATAACTCTCTCATATACTGAAAAAGAAAAATTGATAATACTTCTAAAAGCCAATGTAGAGGCCTTCGCATGGTCTTATGAGGATATGCCTGGTATTGATCCAGATATTGTGCAACATTACATCCCCACTAATCCCACTAAAAAGCCTATAAAGCAAAAATTAAGAAGATTAAAACCAGAATGGGCTTTGAAAGTAAAAGAAGAGGTAACTAAACAATTAGATGCCGGGTTTCTCCAAGTTGTGGAGTACCCTGAGTGGCTGTCCAACATAGTGCCTGTGCCTAAAAAAGATGGGAAAGTGCGAATGTGTGTTGACTTTCGCGACCTTAATGCTGCGAGCCCAAAGGATGATTTCCCTCTACCGCATATCGATGTGTTGGTGGACAATACGGTAGGCCATGCTCTTCTCTCCTTCATGGATGGGTTCTCCGGTTACAACCAGATAAAGATGGCGCCTCGAGACATGGAAAAGATGACTTTTGTCACGCAGTGGGGCACGTATTGCTACAAGGTAATGCCTTTTGGCTTGAGAAATGCTGGGGCTACTTACTAAAGAGCTGCTACGACCCTATTGCATGATATGATCCATAAAGAAGTAGAGGTGTATGTGGACGACATGATAGTCAAATCTGTAGACCGGGAAGGACATTTCGCGGCATTGGAAAAATTCCTAGAACGGGCAAAGAAGTAGAACCTCCGACTGAATCCTCAGAAGTGCGCCTTCGGAGTCACCGCAGGGAAGCTGTTGGGTTTCATGATCACTCAGAGGGGAATTGAAGTTGATCCAGGGAAGATAAAAGCTATCACGAAGATGGAGCCACCAAGAATGGAAAAGCAGATCCGGGGTTTTCTGGGGAGAGTTCAATACATAGGTCGTTTTATCGCCAATCTGACCATGGTATGCGAGCCAATTTTCATGCTACTTAAAAAGGGCGTTTCCAAGGAATGGAATGAGGATTGTCAAGAAGCCTTTGAGACCATTAAAAGGTATCTGAGCAACCCCCCAATCTTGGTTCCCCCGCGGCAAGGTGAACCATTACTGTTATATTTAACGGTTACCAAAACCGCGACGGGAGCTATGTTAGCTCAATACCTTGAAGGGTCGAAAAAGGAAAATGCCATCTACTACTTAAGCAAGAAAATGACAGATTATGAAGTAAAGTACAATGCGCTAGAAAAGGCTTGCGTAGCATTGGTATGGGCTACCCAGAAACTCTGTCATTACATGATGTCTTTCGAAGTCCTGTTGATAAGTCGATTGGATCCTTTGAAGTATTTGCTAGAAAAACCAGTCCTATCATACAGGACCGCTCGTTGGTCGTTTCTTCTCAATGAATTCGACATAAAGTACATGGCGCAGAAGTCTGTTAAAGGAAGTGTCATTGCAGACCATTTGGCAAGCTGTCCTGTGTCATCATCAACCCAATTCAATGATGAGTTCCCCGACGAAGATATCCTAGAAATCAAGAAGAAGGTTTGGAAAGTCTACTTCGACGGAGCTGCAAACAGAAGAGGTTATGGCATAGGAGTGCTACTAGTCTCGCCCGAGGAAGCCTTCACGCCTTTAGTAGTCAAATTGGGGTTCGAAACCACCAACAACATAGCGGAGTATGAGGCCTGCATCCTAGCATTGGAAGCTGCGTTAGAATTGGGGATAAAAGAACTAGAGGTGTTCAGAGATTCAGCATTGATCATCTGTCAGATAAAAGGGGAGTGGAAAACTCGCGATGAGAAGCTATTGCCCTATCATGCCTATTTGGAAGCACTAACCAAAGAGTTCGCGGAGATCGAGTTCAATTACCTGTCGAGAAACAAGAATCAGTTTGCTGATGCCTTAGCAACTCTAGCTTCAATGGTGGAGATACCAGAAGGAGGAAGCGTGAAACCGCTCGTGATCGAATGCAGAGAGAAACCTGTTTATTGCTGTTCCATTCGAGAAGGAGAGGTAACAGATAACCACCCTTGGTTTTATGACATAAGAAGGCTCATCAAGGAAAGAGAATATCCAGAGGAAGCATCTCGCGTGGATAGGCGAACACTGAGAAGATTGGCAAGCCATTATGTGGTATACGGAGGAAAATTGTATCGGAGGTCTTACGACGGAATTCACTTGCTGTGTGTCACGGAGGAAGAGGCTAGAAAACTCATCGAGGAAATCCATGAAGGAGTGGGGGCTCCGCATATGAATGGATACATGTTGGCTAAGAAGATCATGAGACTAGGGTATTACTGGTCTACAATGGAAAGGGATTGCTATGCCCACGTCAAGAAGTGCCATAAGTGTCAACTCTTCGCCAACGGACAACACTTGCCCTCCATGCCCCTAACAAGCATGTCAACTCCGTGGCCGTTTGCAGTATGGGGAATAGATATCATCGGACAGATTAAGCCGAAGGCATCCAATAGTCATGAATACATTTTGGTAGCCATCGATTACTTCACCAAGTGGGTGGAAGCAGCTTCTTTCAGAGTTTTGAATGCTAAAAAAGTGGCGCAGTTTATACAGCTCAACATTATCTACCGATATGGGGTAACGCATGAGGTCATTTCAGATAACGGTCAGCATTTCTAGAAGGAGACCAAAGAACTCTTGCAGAAGTACAAGATCGTTCACCACTTGTCGTCCCCGTATCGCCCACAGGCAAACGGTGCAGTGGAAGCTGCCAACAAGAACATCAAGAAGATACTACAGAAAACGGCTGACACGTACACTGATTGGCATGAGAAACTACCATTGGCATTATGGGGGTACAGAACGTCAGTCAGATCATCAACAGAGGCTACGCCGTATGCGCTAGTGTATGGGATGGAGGCTGTTCTGCCAGTGGAATTGGAAGTTCCTTCGTTAAGGGTTGCAGTGGAAAGTCAGCTAGCAGAGGTGGACTGGATCAAAAGTCGTTATGACGAGTTGGCATTGCTAGATGAAAGGCGATTGAGGGCTCTCTACCATGTGCAAGTGTACCAGAGAAGAGTCGCGAGGGCATTCAACAAACACGTCAAGGACAGAGGCTTAAAGAAAGGAGATTTGGTATTGAAAGAGATCCGAGCTCCAATTTTCGATCCACGAGGAAAGTTCAAACCAAGTTGGGGTGGACCGTACGTCATCAAGGAGATATTGCCAGCAGGAGCTATTCGACTTATGGATTTGGATGGGATCGAGTTCACTCGTCCTACCAATTTGGATCAATTAAAGAAGTATTATGTATGAGGCCTGCTAGGTTGAAAACCTGTAAGGGCGGCCTAGGCAAAAGTTAAGGCATTTGAACTACGAGGACCTGATTCCCCAAAAGAAAAGAAAAGGAAAAAAAAAAAGAAAAAAAAAGAAAAAGAAAAAAAAAAGAAAAAAAAGAAAAGAAAAAAGAAAACGGGGATACGTAGGCAGCCCATAAAGTTACATTGGGTGCGGTCCAAACAACACAATCACAGCAAAATCTCGAAAGTAGATTATTATTGGCAATTCATTTGAAGCTAATTGTTTGACACAACAATTTATTGGTGTTAAGTAAAAGAACTATCGACATGCCATAGATATTCTATTCCTTGAGTCTTTAAGTCCTTTTGAGTTTCTTCAGAGTCATTTTGTTTGTCTTCTGTCTTTCTCTATCGAGTCTTCTTTTCTTTCGCAAGTCATGGTCGTGGGATGCCTCCACTGCTTCAAGAATGTCTTCTCTGCAAAGTCCAAATCTCGTGTCCTTGATAAGGTCATAAATTCTTTCTCGACGAGAAGTCTCCCTTTTGCCCAAGTCATCCTTCAACCATTGCTTGTATTCTTTACTCATCTCGAAAGGTCCTTCAGTGTTGGCAATCCGAGTCAGTTTCAGGTCTGTAGGCCAGCGAGTCCTTGCCCACTTGATTATGGTAGGACCGACAGGTTCCACAGAGCAACAAGGTCCTGTTAAGGACGGTATGGTTTGCATAGCGCCCATCTGGCGAAGAATTCTCGAAGTCCAATAGAAGGAAGTCGATCTCAGCCCTATGAGTTTGACAAAAGCACACCCCGAGGTTCGAAAAAGTACCTGCTCTTTACACCCCCATGTGAAGACGTACCATGTGATGTTCCGCCACGACAATGTGTAGAAGTAACCCAACCAATCTCGTAAAGAGAATGGTCCTGGGAGTTCAACTCGGCGTAGACAGAAGTGCTGGGGCTTGTATGGAGTGATAGTGGTGGGAGATAGAAAGTTCAAGTGCTCGAGCAGCCACATTTGCAGTAAAAAGGGGCTACCTTCTAAAGGCGCTTTGGGGTTACCATGAATTTTATCTAAACCATTCAAGGTTTCAGTTAGTACCAGAGGAATGATGTTATGTCGCTGGAGGAGAGGGGCAACCAACTCACATATTTGAACAGAGGCTTGAAGAGTGCCGGTGGATATGAGAAAGCGACCAATTAAGCAAAAAGCGAGTGCACGCTAAATTTGAAGGGTGAAAGTCAGAGTACCTTTGCTATCATGAGCCAAGAATGAGGTTGCTAACTTCATTAAGTCCACCATATGGTCCTTAACAAAGATCGTTGCGTCCCTTTGAGGAATGCCAAGAAAATCCGAGAAGGAAGCAAGGTAATCAGAGCGAGGTGTAGGAAGGATGAATAGCCCTGCGGGCGAAACTCCAAATAAAGCACAGAATTCCTCCATGGTTGGGCATAATTCTTCATAATTAAATCGAAAGACATGGGTTTGAGGATCCCAGAAGTATGTAGCAGCAGTGAGAAGGGTCGTCTCGAGCTTCATGTGCCTTATGGAGAGCAATGGTTCCAAGCCGAAGCGCCTAAACTCAGTTTTGTCTTTGGCAGCCATGACTGCCAAAAACCCTCTTAAGAACCCATCCAAGGCTTCCATAATTATTCTCAATGAAAATAGGTGAGTTAGAAGGCTCCCCTCACGTGTTTTTATAGGGAAAGGGTCACAAATGCGAGTCCTAAAAGGAGTAGAACCGTCAAAATCGCAAAATTCCTGAAAAATCGCGAAAAAGCGCGTCGACCTCGGGTAACCGTCCGGGGCTGGACGGTCAGCCGTCTAGGCCTAGACGGCTAACCGTCCGGGGCCAGATGGTCACCCGAGGCCCCTGCCTTGTTTTGCCTTGTTTCGCCCGGTTTTGCCTATTTTCGCGTTCGGGTGGCCTTTTTAGGCCATTTTCACTCCTATGAACTCACATTGACTCAAATTTTCATGAGAAAGGTACCATAATATCATCATGATAGATTCAAACAAGCACAACAAGTATCCATAGCAAGGGATAAGAGAGTTGGTTTTAGGTGGCAATTACAAAACACAAGCATGAAATGCAAAAAGATAGCCATAGTCTCATAGTTTCTATAAGCCCAACAAGAAAGTAAATGAACTCAGCGATTCCCAGAGCTTCTTTTGTGGCTCGGCCCAGCTCCGTCACGACCCCCACGAGGTGCTCTAGGAGGGCGCATTGCTGGTGGTGGATGCATATACAAAATCCATTGCAAAGAAGTCAAGTATAAGAATAGGGTTGGTTGAAAACCACAAATGGGAACTTTAAAATGGGTTGAACACTTACCATGACATCCAAGCGAGCTTCTGCCATGGATTTAGCTAGGCTCATCCTCACAAGGTCACGCCTCAAGCCCTCACTAAGGTCGATGAACTCTTGGGCATATGCCACAGGCACCTAGGATAATCAAAAAGGGTAAAATTGAAGGTAATATTCAAAGAAAGAAAGAAATACCCATAAAGAGAACTCACCTGTTCTCGATTTGGGTCAATCCTAGGAGATTCATCAAATGCAGGATGAGTGATGGCGGTCTTGACAAAGTCTGACCCACTGCACAAATCAATGAACCAATTCGGCTGAGGCAAGGGTAGTGACCTATCCCCCTCCATCTCATCTTCCTCAGAGCCAGGAACCACTCCTGAGCCCACTGTTGAGCTATGCCCTCGTGCTCGTCGACCCTGTAACTGTTTACCTATTAAATAGGGTCTCTACCAAAAGAAAAGGCTAGGAGAATGTTAAAGACTTACCTCCTGAGGAGGAAGGCCTATCACCCTAGGCCTCATCAAATATTGGAGACAGAAAGTGTCATATGCAATGTCAGGAGAAGTGAACTCCTCCGCATCCCAGCCTCTCAAGGCATCCCACAACTCCTCCCCTTCCATTAAGTTAGCATGCCTCATGTTAAGTGGTGGAGGCATTGGAGGCATGGCGGCATTCACATCACCCATGACTTGGCGTAAGACACGCTCCCCTAGGTACCAGTACCTACCCACGGGGCCTTCTAAGAGCACCCTCTTGCCTGTCAACATCAAGCTAGGAATGCATCGCTTGGGTAGCATTGGTACCCATATCTTCCATGGATTCCATTCAATCTGTCCAAAAATCCAAAATGAGAAATTGGGAGTAAAAAAGAAAAGGAAAAGAATGGGGAAAGAATTTCACCATATCAGCAGTGAGGCTTGCTAGGTGAGCTCTAGCAAAGGCGTAATCATGACGATTCGCCGCCTGGATGGACACATAACTAGGAGAGTAATTCTTGAGGGTAGGCCATTTAATGGTTTCCTCAGTAAGGGATGGGTGACATAGGTTGAGGTACTCATAGCACCAAACCTGTCAAAAGTTGAGAAAAGAGTCAAAAAGAAAAGATAATATAAGGAAAAATAAAAAGGAATGAAAGGGAAGTAGCATTACCTCCCAAACAAAGGGCATCCCGCCGAAGTCCTTGGTCACACCACGTGACATGTCACACATTGTGCGATACATGGTGGCTAGAGCAGCCCCTCCCCAGTTGAATTTCCTGATCTTGTCAACATCCTCCATGCTTGCAAGAAGACCCAAAGGGGCTAGGTCGCCCGTCCCGGCAAAGAATGTACATGAGATCATGTACAGAAGGAATGCCCTTGTAATACAATCGGGGCTTGCACCCTCGCTCTCCCTTTGCTTAGCAAACTTGTTGAAAAGCCAAGTGCGTCGCACTGCTTTCTTGATTACCTCAACTTCCATCCCAAGGTAAGCTAGGAGATAATCCTCATCCGTATGAGCCTCTTCATAGAACTCCAAGCTTTTGCCCTTAATGCTTAAGTCCGTAATCATGGTGAAGTCCTTGGGGGTTAGTGTCATCTCCCCAAAGCCAAAGTGGAATGTATTGGTGGTGTCCCACCATAGCTCAGACAAGACTAGCAAGGCTTGCCTATCACATTGGTCATTCCACAAAGAGTCTAGGAATGGACCAAAACCGGCCTTTTCGACATAGCCCTTGGTGATGGGCTGGAAGTTTTCCATGTTCCGCCACCATTCAATGAGTCCTTTGACAGAGGACCGAGTGCACATGTCCTGAAAGTTGGGCTATAGCCATTGAAAATACCTTGAGAGTTAGTTGAAAGAACATGGAAATAATAAGCTTACACTAGCAATTGGTTTCAAATTGTTTTCTAAAAGATGTCAAAAGTTTGTTTTTATTCATGAAATGAATTGCTAATGGATGTTTATGAGTTTACTTGTTCATGTGCCTTAATTTGGCAAGGATTGAACACTTTTTTATCACTTGGGCATTTTATCGAACACTTGGTGGGTGACACCTCCCAAGCCTTGAAACAAAAGAATTTTGTATGGTCAATCCTTGCTAAATCATAGCATATTACTCACTTGAGGGTTTACTTGTTGATATACATTGATTTGGTGAAGATTGAACATCTTTATTTCACTTGGGAATTTTATCAAACACTTGGCAAGTGCCATTTTTCAAGCTTTCAAATGAAAAGAATTTGTGTGTTCAATCCTTGCCAAATCAAGGGATATCACTCAACAACCCAAGGGGTATTCAAAAGAAGTAGAAGGGAATGCAATTTCATCAAAAGAATCGAAAGATTCAAAAGAAAAGTGTTAAGTTGGGTAAACTTACTTCTTGTTGGGAATGGATGAATGAGAGATGCTTGTCAGGTTCAAGCAACACCCTAGCTTGTGGAGCATCATAGAGTGGTGCCTTGTATGTGCTTTTGACCCCATAGAATGGATACTTGGTGCTTGAGTCCTTGCTTGATGACATCCTTGATGATGGAGTTGGGTTTGTGAAAAATGGGTTTGATTTGGTTTGATTTCACAAGATGATGTGAATTGGTTGTTTTGATTGTTAAATGGGCTTGATTTGTTGTTGTTTGACGTGCATTTGATATTTGGATTGAATGTTTTTGAAGTAGGAATGAGAGAATGAGAGTTGGAGAGGATAGGATGAGAGTTTAGAGAGAGGAAACTCTCTAATTTTCGAGCTAGGAGAATGCGGGAATGAGGATGCAAGTGTGGGGTTTTTAAAAACCCAGAATTTTTCATGAGGGCCTCGAGTAACCGTCCCCCCTTGGACGGTCAGCCGTCTTGCCCTGGACGGTTGACCATCTGAGGGCAGATGGTCACCCTAGCCCGCTTTGCCCGTTTGCCCCGTTTCGCGCGCTTGCGACCTCTAAACTTCTCCAAATGGACTTTTTGTGCAATCCTTGAGTTATGGGATGAATATATCCCCCAAGTTTATCAAGTTTCAATGAAATTTTTGAATCTTGGGTGATTGTATTTGCCCGCATAATGAGGAATTGTAATATCCATGATAAATGGCTTTCTCATGAAATGAGTTTAGCGTTGAATAGATTGACTTTCAAGTCTTGGAATTCAATTCTCTAGGAGATGATAGTGATATCATATCATGTGATAAAGATAATTTCACATGAAATGACTTGCTAATCATGTGATAAAGATAACTTCACATAAAATGACGATTCATAAGCTATGATAGTTACGAAGTAACTTGCTATCTTTGTGAAGAGGGCATGAAATGCACTTTGTTTTTCAATCAATTGACTTTCAAAATCAATGTTGTATCATGTGATAAAGATAATTTCACATGAAATGACATGAAATAAGCTTGATTTTCAATCAATTAAATGCCATTTCATGTGTTAAAGATAATTTCACATGAAATGATAAGTAATGAACTTGATTTTGAGTTGAATGACTCTCAATACATTATCATTTCATGTGATAAAGACAATTTCACATGAAATGCACTTGATTTGGAGTTGAATGACCCCCAGTACATTGTCATTTCATGTGATAAGGATAGTTTCACATAAAATGATAAGAAATGAGCTTGATTTTGAACCAATTGACTTGCAATTGGGTCTCATATCATGTGATAAAGACAATTTCACATAAAATGACGATTCATAAGTTATGCAATAACTCCCCATCTTTGTTACTTCCACAGAAAGTGGCACAACTTCACATGAAATGACGATTCAGGAGTTATGCAATAACTCCCCATCTTTTTTACTTCCACAGAAAGTGGCACAACTTCACATGAAATGACGATCCATGAGTTATGCAATAACTCCCCATCTTTGTTACTTCTACAGAACGTGGCACAACTTCACATGAAATGACGATTCATGAGTTATGAAATAACTCCCCATCTTTGTTACTTCCACAGAAAGTGGCATGAAATGATCCATGAGTTATGCAATAACTCCTTGTCTTTGTTGCTCCCACAGAAAGTGGCATAATTTCACATGAAATGATAATTCCAGAGTTATGAAATAACTCCCCATCTTTGTTATTTCCACTGAAAGTGGCATAAAATCATAATTTCACATGAAGTGATGAGTCATGAGTTATGAAATAACTCACTACCTTTGTTATCCCCAGTGAGACTGGCATGAAATGCACTTGGTTTTAAATTGATGGACATTCAATTCAAATTCACATGAAATGATGACTTATGAGTTATGAAATAACTCGTTTTGAGAATTACCAATGAAATTGGTAGGATACCTTGTGATGCACTAGTGCAACTAGCTTTGCATCATGAGAAGACCGTGTGGATATCACTAATGCAATTAGTGCATGGTAAAGGCATTTGCATGAGCGCACCAACGAAGTTGGCATGCATAGAAATGCAATCAATTCTTTGCTTCGATGAAATTGTCGCATGCTTGGATATGACGAAGTCTATCCTCATGGTTCCATTTGAGTTTGTTGGTATTAATGAGATTAATCCATCAAGCAAAAAATATGTTGTTATATCACTAATGCAATTAGTGCAGGCATTTGCATGAGCGCACCAACGAAGTTGGCATGCATAGAAATGCAATCAATTCTTTGCTTCGATGAAATCGTCACATGCTTGGATATGACGAAGTCTATCCTTTTGGTTCCATTTGAGTTTGTTGGTATTAATGAGATTAGTCCATCAAACAAAAATGGGTTGTTCTTTGATCATTGGCTCGCAAGTGAAACTTGTTCACCAATGAGGGGCTTCTGTCACACCCCATTTTTGTCACCTTAGCTAGGACATATCATTTCATGTAGGATTTTGAGTCCTTTTTGAGTCTAGTCTTTTGCATTGAGCTTCTATGACATTGAATATCATGTGTATGAATTTTGAAGTGATTTGGAGTTCATTTCGATGGTCAATAAGAACTTTTGCGACTTAAAGGGCATAATCGTCTTTTAAGCCGTATATTTTCCATTTGGCTTTGGAATGAATCCCGAGTCATTCCCACAAGTTCATATGGTTATATAGAGTCCATATATAGGTTCAATTTCATGAATTAATGGTTTAAGATCAATTCGGCTCGTAATGGTTCGGGTTGGCTAAAAGACCTTTTCTTGGTTTGCTCAAATTGACTCATAAGACCCAACCAATTTTCTCTCATTTAACTTCAATTGGGCTTTATTTATGTCCTAAACATGTTTAGAAAGATCGATTTTCGATCGGGAAAGCATTTGGTTCGACCTTGTGTACAAACCCAGCTTAGCGACGGTGAAGCACCATGGTTAACCACCTTTGTAAAACCTAACCATGCACCCATGGTTGAGGATTTTTGTCCCAAAATACTTAAAAATGTGTTCCCCTTCGAAACACGGTCGTTTTGGCTTTTATTTTGTCAAAATCGGACTTAATTTGAGCATTTTAGGACTTCTACAACGAGTAGGAGTCAGAACCGGAGTGAAACAAGGAAAGCCCTCGGGTAACCTGTCCGGGGCTGGACGGTCAGCCGTCCAAGCCCAGACGGCTAACCATCCAGGGCAAGTTGGTCACCCGAGGAATCCTTCTTTAAGTCAAACTCTGACTCTTCTCTCCCTCTTTTGACGGTTTCCTCCGCCAAAACAACTTGTCTGAGCTTAGGAGTGTGTAGGTTTGAGTTGTTTGAGCACCAAGAGAGTCTCTAATAGCCCTAGGATCATTATTTAATGAATTAATCCTAGCCATTGGTTTAGGGGGTCAGTTCTCTATATAAAGGACATGATATTCAGCACATAGGGGGAGGTTAATTGCACTTTACACTTAGAGAGAGAGGGAGCTACGAGTTTGGAAAGCTAGAAGGACTTCAAGAGGAGGCTCTTCAACCCCAAGCAAGCAAGGAAACAAGAGGATTGAAGACAAGGAAGAGTCTTCAAGAGGTAAGCATGTCCTTTCAATGCTGAATATGAATTTCTGCTTCTCCTTCTTCTCTTTCTTCTTCTTCTTTTAAGATAGTTGTAGTGCATGCAATTGCTCTTCTTATGGATTGAATTCAATGTTTACATGATGTTATATGAATGATTTTAGGATAGTTCATGGCTTTATATGCTTGATAATCCCTGGTTTACTAAGGATTTGATAGCCTTATTCGTTCTATCCTCTTAAATCATGCATAGTTCACATGTTTAGGTTGCTGTGATTGTTATCATGAATTGATGCTCCTGTTAGTTAGTATATGTGATATGAATGATATTCATGATAATTTGAGCATGTCTTAGAGTCGTTTCATTGGTTTTAATGCATAGTTGTGAGATTAGGGTTTCGATAACCCTGAATTCACACAAGTTTTATACAGCATACTTAGCTTAGTTTTTTGGGTTGTTGTTCATCATAGTCATTCTATATATGCTGCATATAATTGAATCATGCTAGGTTTGCATTCATGTGTGAACCCCGGAAATTGGGCCCACAAGGGATTGAAAGAAAAATGGGTTTGAAAAAGAAAAAGGAAAGGAGTCGCCACCTTATTTTTTAAAGGAAACAAGGAAAACCCTAAAAATAGTTTGTTTTAGGAAAACAATTTGAATGACTCCATAAAAAAGGAAAGGCAAAAACCAATCTTTTGAAAACCAAAGAAATCGGGGATTCGGAGGCTAAGTTATGACATGGGAAGGTTCTAGGCAAAGCCTATAGGCACCCATGTCACCCTTTCGGTCTCTCAGTTCATTTGGGCTAAATCAAGATCTTTCCATACAAAAATCAGCAAGTATATCATCACAAGAATTGCATGCATATCATATATTTCATTCATCCATCCATGTATAATAAGCACATAAAAACAGAAAAAGAAAAAGAAGAAAAGAAAACAAAAATAAACCTAGGATGCTTGGATCCTAGAACGGACTTGAGCCTCACGAAGAGCGCCTACGTACCATGCAACGAAATACATGGATCAAAGTCCACGTAGTTCGATTAGAACTAAGGTTAAATCCTAATACAAACCTATGGTAAAAACCCTAGGTTTCCTTATTTGATCAAAAGAGAATTGATAGAAAGTTTGATTTTAGGAAAGAAATCCACAAAATGGAAACCTTAATAAAAACCAGAATTTTGTTTATGAAGGAAACCTCTAATTAAACCATAGGATCATATTAAAAATTAACCCTAAATAGGGAGAAGAGAAGGGATAAGGAAGAATGGTGAATTGGGGCACCTTCACACCCACTTACCTGAGCGCAATTACTCCAAACATTAGCTATTTCAGACATAAGCAGCCCTATTTGCCATAGGACAAATACCACACCTATTTGCACCCTTACAAGTGCTCAAAACCATGCAAAAACACTAACATGCAAATCTGGACAGAATAGTATTATGACCTAAAATCATCCACTAAGCATGCCAACAGCAAAAACAGCGAACAATAATAAGTCCTAACATATTCCTAGAACCATATCATGCATAAAAACCCTAGAACATACTAATATGCATGCAAAACTATCATGTTTACTCCATATGAAAAACATATACAGCAAACACGAAGAAAAACCAATAAAAAAAGTCTACTTTATCATGCTATATGAAAACAAACACGAAACAATGACTCTAAAACCCTAAACTCACAAATATGCTTAAAAACTCACAAGACATACTTTAATCATGCTAAAACCAAACTAAACAGAAATTAAATCATGCATATTAACTAACTAAAGCAATATAACATGATGAAAATCCTAACTCTAACATGCAATGACACTAATCCTAGCACAAGGACAATAGGAGCACAAGAATCACAACTATGCATTAAAAACCTAAAGGACAGCCCTAAAGCATGCTAAACAGTAGATAAAAAATAGATATTCCATGTATATTAACTAGCTAGAGTGTTAATACATGATAAAAAAGGCTACCTTTAACATGCAATAGGTCTAACCCATATGAAAACCTAGTTTAAGCTTGAATAGAGAAGGAGAATACCTTAGGAAGGGCCTTCCTTGCTGCTGTATGCAATTGTTCGTGGCTCCTCAGGTCTTTAGAGTGAATCAAACCAACACGAATCCTCCTCTTTGTCAAAGTGGTATCACAGCAAAGAGATCAAAACTCACTCAACTTTGAAAAGAAATAGAAAACAAAAAGAGAACAAGAGAAAAGAAAAGTGATTTTCGTCACTTTGCAGCAGCAGCAACTTCAATCACGTTTTTGGGTATGAAAACGTTGGATTTGGACAAAGCTTGTGAAATACAAAGTTGTAGAGAATTGAATTATCTTTCTAACAAGACCAATTTCATCAAATTCTGACTTCGGATGAAAAAGTTATGATTCAAATACGACTGCTAGTTTTCAGAAAATCTGCTACAGAATTATGACGAATTTCACTCCCTCCAAACCCTCTTCTCCTCTCCCTTGTTTAAAGACATTAAGAGAGTATTTATAGCTGAAATCTGGAGTTTCCCTTTCCTTCCTGGACTAGGTTTCTTTGGAGAATAATCAAAAGGTATTTTATAATGATAAAAGACTTCTAATCTGAATAGGAAAAGGAAATTGTCTTTTATAAAAATTGGGAGACTGACCGCTAACACGCATGCACATGTATCGTATGTGCGTACACACACTCATCACATACGTACACGTGTTAGTGTCATGATAAAAATGGCTAATTTAATAAAATAATTTTCTTTTCATTTTAACCAAAAATCTCATGCTGTGATTCGCACTAATTCTTCAAGGATAATCCGTAAATAACCACACTAAACTCATCATCAGGGCCACGGGACTTAATACCTCATATGCATCCATATGAACTCCAATTGACAATTTGGAGATCATTCCAAGGTCAAATGAAAAGTTTGGGACTTAAAAGACAATTATGCCCCTCAAGTCACAAAAGCTCTTATTATCCCTCAAGATCAACTCCAATTTGAACCAAAATTCATATCCATTGTCCTTGTGACTCTAGAAAACTAATGCAAGTGACTAGACTCAAAAACAAAACAAAAACATGCATGAAATGATGAGCCCTAGTAAGGTGGTGCAAAAATGGGGTGTGACAGAAGCCCCTCATTGGCGAACAAGTTACACTTGTGAACCAATGATAAAGAACAACCCATTTTTGGCCAAAAAGCGCGGAGAAATCACACACTGATACCAACAATGATGGGAGGTTGAAAACCTGAGACTGAAATAAGGAAGTGTACTCAAGTCATGAGTATACTTAAACCACTAAGGGTTGAGAATTGATAAGAGAAGCATATTCAAGCCACTACGAATGAACAAACTTTTGAAATGGAAAGATATATTCTAGTCACGAATATATTTAACCAAGTGATGAGAATGAAATCTGAGAAGCACATTCAAGTGATGAACATACCTTTGAAATGGAGAAATATATCCAAGCGATGGATATACTTAACCAAGTAAGTGACAAAATATCTGAGAAGTATACTCAAGTGATGAGTATACCACTGAAATGGAGAAATATATTCAGGTCACGAATATATTTAACCAAGTAATCTGAGAATGAAATCTGAGAAGTATACTCAAGTGGTGAGCATACCATTGAAATGGAGAAATATATCCAAGCGATGGATATCTTTAACCAAGTAGGATAAGAATAATCTGAGAGGTGTATTCAAGTGATGAGTGTACTTTTGAAATGGAGAAATATATTCAGGTCACGAACATATTTAACCAAGTGATGAAAAGATGCTGAGAAATATACTCAAGTGATGAGTATACTTAATGATTGAAAAAGACTGAGAAGTACGTTCAAGTGATGAACATACTTTTGAAATGGAGAAATGTATCCAAGTGATGGATATATTTAACCAAGTAAGCTGAGAAGTACACTCAAGTGATGAGCATACCATTGAGATGGAGAAATATATCCAAATGACGGATATATTTAACCAAGTAAGATAAGAATAATCTGAGAAGTGTACTCAAGTGATGAGTACACCATTGAAATGGAGAAATATATTCTAGTCACGAATATACTTAACCAAGTAAGTGACTAGTATGTTTAAGTGATAAACATACCATTGAAATAGAGAAATATATCCAAGTGATGGATATACTTAACCAAGTAAGTGACAAGTATGTTTAAGTGATAAACATACCATTGAAATAGAGAAATATATCCAAGCGATGGATATACTTAAGCAAGTAAGATAGAGAATAATCTGAGAAGTGTACTCAAGTGATGAGTACACCATTGAAATGGAGAAATATATTCTAGTCATGAATATATTTAACCAAGTAAGTGACAAATATTCTGAGAAGTATGTTCAAGTGATGAACATACCATTGAAATGGAGAAATATACCCAAGCGATGGATATACTTAACCAAGTAAGTGGCAAAATATCTGAGAAGTATACTCAAGTGATGAGTATACCATTGAAATGGAAAAAATATACCCAAGTGGTGGATATACTTAACCAAGTAAGTGACAAATGATCTGAGAAGTATGTTCAAGTGATGAACATACCATTGAAATGGAGAAGTGTACCCAAGCGATGGATATACTTAACCAAGTAAGTGACAAGATATCTGAGAAGTATGTTCAAGTGATGAATATACCATTGAAATGGAGAAATATATTCAAGTGATGAATATATTTAACCAAGTAAGTGATAATGAGGATCTGAAACTAGGAAGCATATTCAATGGGCGAACATGCTTTTGAAATGGAAGAATATATTCAAGTGATGAATATATTCAACCAAGTATGATAGAAAATGAGAATTTGAAACTGAGAAGCATATTCAAAGGGTGAATACACTTTTGAAATGGAAAAATATATTCAAGTGATGAATATATTCAACCAAGTAGGATAGGGAATGAGAATTTGAAACTGAGAAGCATATTCAAAGGGTGAATACACTTTTGAAATGGAAAAATATATTCAAGTGATGAATATATTCAACCAAGTAGGATAGGGAATGAGAATTTGAAACCGAGAAGCATATTCAAAGAGTGAATACACTTTTGAAATGGAAGAATATATTCAAGTGATGAGTATATTCAACCAAGTGGGATGAAAAATCAAGATTTGAAATGAGGATATATGATCAATTTATCAAGATTGAACAGGCATGGTGCAAGAGGAAAGTGACTTAACACATTGTCACTTGAGTTGGCATGACACAGGGGAAATATATTCAACCCTTTTGAACATAAAATCAATTCAAGGAATTGATTTCAAGATGGAATTTGATTGATTTTAAGCTCAAAAAGTGTTGAATATCTCATTTGGAAGGAGGTTTGATCACGCGTCAAGGTGAGACAAAGCGAGAAGCAAAACCAAAACAAAGTGGCTTGGGTGACCACCAGGCCTCAGGAGGCTAGCCGCCCAGGCCTGGGTGGTTACCCGAGCCCAAAGCGGAAATCCCACTTTGAATAGGAAACTTCCTATTCTGATGGGTTTTTTCCTATTTGAACTTGGATTTGTGATCTTTTCCTTATAAAAACACATCCAAGAGGTTCCTAAACCTACTTGTATTCATTCATTAGAAATTATGGAGGCTCTAGACAAATTTTTAGGAGGGTTTTTGAGAGTTATGAGTGCTGAAGCAAAATCTGAGTTCAAGTGCTTTGGCTTGGATCCATTGCTCTCCTTGAGGCATGTGAGGCTTGAAACGAACCTCTTGACTGCTGCTACATATTTTTGGGATCCTCAAGTTCATGTGTTCCGCTTCAACTATGAAGAACTGTGCCCAACCATGGAGGAATTCTGTGCATTGTATGGAGTTTCAACGGTAGGTCCTTTCATTCTCCCTACTCCTCGCCCAAGCTTTCTTACTTCTTTCTCCAATCTACTTGGGATTCACCCACAATATGCCTCTACGTTTGTAAAGGACCATATGGTAGAATTGATGAAATTGGCAACCTCTTTTTTAGCTTATGATAGTAAAGGTATTCTGAATTTTACCTTTCCTATTAAGCATGCTCTTGCCTTTTGCCTCATTGGTCGTTTTCTTATTTCCACTGGTACTCCACATGTTCCCATTCAAATCTGTGACTTGATTCCTCTCCTTGCCAAGGGCCATAACTTGATTCCCATGGTGCTAGCTGAAACCCTGAATGGTTTGGATAAAACTCATGAGGACCCAAAGGTTCCTTTAGGAGGTAGCCCCATTCTACTGCAGATGTGGTTGCTTGAAAGACTGAATTTCTTGTCACCAGTTGCCATTACACCATACAAGCCCCAGCATTACTACCTTCGCCGCATTGAACTACCTGGGCAATTTTCATTGAGAGATTGGCTAGGTTTCTTCCAAACCCTTTCTTGGAGGAGTGTCAAGTGGTTTGTATTCATATGGGGCTGCAGTGACCAGGTGTTTCTGCGGACTTCTGGATGCGCCATGGTGAGACTCATAGGACTGAGGTCTACTTCTTTTTATTGGCCTTTAAGGGTTCTTCGTCAGATGGGTGCCATGCAAACCATACCTACTTCCTTGAAAGGTGACTATCCTGTGGTGCCCGCGGGTCTTTCTGTAGTGACTTGGGCGAAGGACCGATGGCCTAGCAAGTTGATACTAACCCAAGTTACGAATACTGATGGTCCGTATATGATGAGCTCAGAGTATAAGGAATGGTTGAAAAGTAATTTGGGTGAGAGAGAGACTACTCGAAGAGAAAGGATTTTTGGACTTATCAAGAACAATGAACTTGGACCTTGCAGAGAAGATATTATGGAAGCAGTGACAGCAGCTTATGAACATGACTTGAGGAAGAAAAGAAGACATGAAAGAGAGAAGAAGAAAGCTGAAGAGCGAGCTGCAAAGAAGCCCAAGAAAAACTGAAGACTCAATAGAATAGGATATTTATGGCATATTTATAGTTCTTTTACTTAATACCAATGAATTGCTATGTCAATCAATTTTAGTTTTGGATAAATTGCCAATAATAAATCAAATTTGGGATTTTCTTGTTTGATTTAGACCACACCCAAGGTAACTTTATGGGTTGCCTACGTATCTCCATGGTTTTTTTTCTTCTTTTTTTTTTTTGTTTTTTTTTTTGTTTTTTGTTTTTTTTTTTTTTGTTTTTGAATGGAGAATCAGGTCTTACGTAGTTCTTATGCCTTAACTTTTGCCTAGGCCGCCCTTACGGGTTTTCAACCTAGCAGGCTTCAAACATGATATTTCTTCAATTGATCCAAATTAGTTGGACGAGCGAACTCAATTCCATCTAAATCCATGAGGCGAACAGCCCCTGCTGGCAATATCTCTTTGATAATGTATGGCCCACCCCAACTTGGCTTGAATTTTCCCCGCGGATCGAACACTGGAGCTCTGATTTCTTTCAGCACTACATCCCCTTTCTTTAGACCTCGATCTTTGACATGCTTGTTGAATGCTCTGGCAACTCTCCGTTGATACCCCTGAACATGATACAGCGCCCTTAAACGCCTTTCATCCAGCAAAGCTAACTCATCATAGCGGCTCTTAACCCAGTCCACTTCTGTTATCTAGCTCTCCACGGCAACTCTTAGTGAAGGAACCTCTAATTCAACTGGCAACACGGCCTCCATTCCATAAACTAGAGAATAAGGGGTAGCCCCTGTTGACGACCTTATTGACGTTCTGTAACCCCATAGAGCCAATGGCAACTTCTCATGCCAGTCTGTGTGTGAGTCCGCAGTCTTCTGTAGTATCTTCTTGATGTTCTTGTTAGCTGCTTCCACCGCTCCATTAGTCTGAGGACGGTATGGCGACGACAGATGGTGAACTATGCCATACTTTTGTAAGAGCTCATGGGTTTCTTTCTGAAAGTGCTGGCCATTGTCTGAGATAACTTCATGCGGTACCCCATATTGATAGATGATGCTGTGCTGTATGAACTGTGCTACCTTCTTGGAATTCAAGGTCTTGAAGGACGCTGCTTCCACCCACTTAGTGAAGTAGTCGATGGCGACCAGGATGTATTCATGCCCATTTGATGCCTTTGGCTTGATCTGTCCAATGATATCTATCCCCCATACCGCGAATGGCCAAGGTGATGACATACTCGTTAAAGGCATAGAAGGCAAATGTTGTCCACTGGCGAACAGTTGGCATTTGTGGCACTTCTTGACATGTGCGTGGCAGTCTCTTTCCATGGTGGACCAATAATAGCCTAGCCTCATGATTTTCTTAGCTAACATATAGCCGTTCATGTGCGGAGCCCCTGTTCCTTCATGGATTTCTTTAATCAGATGCTCGGCTTCCTCCTTGGTGACACACAGCAGGTGGATCCCGTCGTATGACCTTCGATATAGCTTTCCTCCACAAAGTACATAGTGACTTGCCAATCGCCTTAGGGTTTTTCTATCAATGCGAGATGCTCCTTCTGGGTACTCCCTTTCTTCAATGAACTTCATTATGTCATGGAACCACGGGTGGCCATCATTTACCTCTCCTCCTCGGATTGCACAACAGTACACAGGCTTGTCTCGGCATTCTATCACCAACGGCTTCACATTTCCCCCTTCAGGTATCTCCACCATGGATGCTAGGGTCGCCAAGGCATCGGCGAACTGGTTCTTGTTTCTTGAAAGGTAGTTGAACTCTATCTCTGAGAACTCCTTGGTTAGAGCTTCCAGATAGGCATGGTAAGGCAACAATTTCTCATCTCGAGTTTTCCATTCCCCTTTTATCTGGCAAATGATTAGTGCTGAGTCCCCGAACACTTCTAATTCTTTGATCCCCAATTCAAGTGCCGCTTCCAGTGCTAGGATACAGGCCTCATACTCAGCAATGTTGTTGGTAGCTTCGAACCCCAACTTGACCGCTAACGGTGTAAATGCCTCTTCGGGTGAGACCAGCAGGACTCCTATCCCATAACCTTTCTTATTGGCTGCCCCATCGAAGTATACTCTCCAAGTTTTTCTACCAATCTCTAGCACGTCCTCATCTGGGAATTGATCGTTGAACGGAGCGGATGATGACACCGGACAGCTGGCTAGGTAGTCTGCGATGACGCTTCCCTTGATAGACTTCTGATTCACGTACTTGATGTCGAATTCATTGAGGAGAATTGACCATCGAGCAGTTCTGAATGACAATACTGGCTTTTCTACCAGGTACTTCAACGGGTCCATGCGACTTATCAAGAACACTTCGAAGGACATCATGTAGTGTCGGAGTTTCTGCGTCGCCCATACTAGTGCCACACAAGCTTTTTCAATCGCATTGTACTTCACTTCATAGTCTGTCATTTTCTTGCTTAAGTAATAGATGGCATTCTCCTTTGTAGACCCTTCGAGATATTGAGCTAACATAGCCCCCGTCGCGGTTTCGGTGACCGTTAAGTATAACAAAAGCGGCGCACCTTGCCGTGGGGGAACTAAGATTGGAGGATTGCTCAAGTATCTCTTAATGGTCTCAAAGGCCTCTTGGCATTCTTCGTTCCATACTTTTGGCACACCTTTCTTAAGCAATTTGAAGATTGGTTCGCAAACCATGGTTAAGTTGGCAATGAATCGGCTTATGTATTGAACTCTTCCCAGAAAACCCCGGATCTACTTCTCAGTGCTAGGCGGCTCCATCTCCACAATAGCTTTTATCTTCCCTGGGTCCACTTCGATACCTCTCTGAGTGATCATAAACCCCAATAACTTGCCTGCAGTGACACCAAAAGCGCACTTCTGTGGGTTTAGACGGAGATTGTACTTCTTTGCTCGCTCTAGGAATTTCTCTAGCGCCTTAAAATGCCCTTCTCTATCCACGGACTTCACGATCATATCATCGACATAAACCTCGACTTCCTTATGGATCATATCATGCAATAGGGTCGTAGCTGCTCTTTGGTAAGTAGCCCCAGCGTTTCTTAAGCCAAAAGGCATTACCTTGTAACAGTACGTTCCCCATTGCGTGATAAAGGCTGTTTTCTCCATGTCTTGAGGCGCCATCTTTATCTGGTTATACCCGGAGAATCCGTCCATGAAGGAGAGGAGTGCATGTCCCACCGTGCTATCTACCAACACGTCGATATGGGGTAAAGGAAAGTCATCCTTAGGGCTCGCGGCGTTGAGATCTCGGAAGTCGACACACATCCTCACTTTCCCATCTTTTTTAGGCACAGGCACTATATTCGACAACCACTCGGGGTACTCCACAACTTGGAGGAAACCCGCGTCTAGTTGTTTAGTTACCTCTTCTTTTACTTTTAGGGCCCATTTTGGTTTTAATCTTCTGAGTTTCTGCTTTACCGGCTTCTTTAGGGAATTGGTGGGGATATAGTGTTGCACAATATCGGGGTCAATGCCAGGCATGTCTTCATAAGACCATGCAAAAGCCATAATGTTGGCTTTCAAGAGGGAGATCATCTTTTCTTTTTCAACAGGGGAAAGGTGTTAGGATTATGCCCCAGAGCCAATCATAGAGATGATTGTTTAGGGATTAGGAACAATCATTTGATTTCATTTATGTATGTCACATTTATTATTGATTTAATAAAAGGGCTTATTCTATTATGTTTATATGCATCATTTATATTTACATAATATGTCCATGGAGTTAGAGTTGAGAATATGGAATTACAAAGAGTTGTAATTTTGAGACTATAGATATATCTCTGTACTAAACTCCTAAAGCATTCCTAGTTGAAGGTTCACTATGATAGACAGTAATGAACCATAGGACTAGCACTTGTTAGGCTGACTCTATAGGAGGATAGCTAGTCTCAAGCTATTTGTGTGGAGACACTACAACCAACAAGTGGGTGCCTATTGCGAGAATAGGTACACTGAATGTGACCAAAGATATAAGATAAACTGAATGGAGTTTTATCCTGCCTGTCAATCAGTTTCTCATTGTTATAGTGGTACAAGTAATCCTTAGACCTGAGACACCATAGTTGCCTTATGCATGTAGCTTTAGAAGTTTGATAACACTAAGTGCAGATCCTATTCAGGGGTCTGCAAAGGTGTTCATTGGCCCTACTGCTATGTGTATGAAGGTATGTGAGTGATCAACAAGGGATCCATCACTCTTAGGAAAAAGAGAGAGAATGTCTCATATAGCATTCATAATATAACTCATTAAATCCATGGCCATGGTAGGATGAATATGAAAAGAGTTTCATGAGTTCATCAATGAGTTGATATCTATGAATGAGTATAAACTAATTGAACTAGGGACTTGATAGACTTCCATGTCCTATTAGTTCAATTGGAGACATTGTGTTGAAGGAAGGATGCAATTGTAACCTATAAACTATAACAAAAGGGTTCTTTGTAAATGACTATTCACCTCATTAAGGACCACACCATGAGCCATATGCTAGGTGTTACTCATGGTTAGTAGAAGCCCTAATTGATATAAGTGAGTTATAATCAATTAGGGAATTGGAAGGAGTTCCAATTAGACCCTAAATGGAAAGAGTTCCATTGTGCACACCTCGTGCTATTCCTACTACTTAATGATGTGAACCCAATGGGTCACACACTGATCATGCAAGAAGGGCTTTAAAGTCTATGAGAGAAAGGGTTTTAGTGAATAAAGAATAGTTCTTTATAGGCCTCTTTGTATTTGATACAAATAATAGGGGTTAATGTGCAATTAAGTGTAATTACACATAACCCTATTAGGGTTTCTTCCCCATGGCCAGCCCCCTTTAGTGGGCTGCCTATATAAGTCACACTTATGTGTGACATGGCATAATAGGCTTGCACAAAAAACCCTAGCCGTCCAGCCCTTTGGAAGCTCTCTTCTCTCTCTCTCTCTTCTCCACCTCTAGCAACAACAAGGAAGAAGAAAGAAAGGACTTGAAGCTCTAGCTAGGTGTGGATACCGTTGGAGGCAGCACACTTGGGCTGCTCATTCACCGCTATCCGGAATCAAAGCTTGGAGCAAAAAGGAGAAGACAAAAATTCTGTAAGTGTTCTAACCCTCTTTGTAGTTAGGGTTTGATTTTGTGTTATGCATAGTTAGATTCATGGGATTGGGAATCGCAGGAAAAATTTTTATATTCCGCACTTTGTATTTTTCCCTCTTGTTCGATTCCCAACAGTGGTATCAGAGCCAGGTTTTATGCATAATACAAAATACATATGGGCTGGTAATTATGGTGTAGTTGAATGATTCAAAAATCTGGAAAAATTTTCTGCATAATTGGTTTTCCTCCATGGCTGAACCTAGGGTTTGGAACCCTAGGCCAATTCTCTTCTACTCCTCTTCTTATTGATGGTTAAGTGTAGCCATGGATGCAATAGGTTGCATAGGGTTTGAGTTTGGAGAAGAAGAATAAGGAAACTAGGGTTTTATAAAACTGTTATGAACAGTTTCACTACAAGAAAATGGTTGATAGATGACGCTTTTAGAATTTAAAAAGATGACCGTTTTTTAAAAACCAGTCATCTTTTAATTTTTAAGATAAAAAGATGACTAGTATTTAAGTTCAAACTTAAAACAGTCATCTTTAAAACAACAAAGATGACTGGTTTTTAACAAAAGATGACTACTTTTAAAAAACAGTCATCAAATTCACTTTCCTTTTTCTCTAACTCCCCGATCCTTTTTAACACAACCTACCTTCTTTTTTTTTTATCCTCTTTCTCTCTATCTCTCCATCCCTCAGTTTCTCACAAAGCCTCACGCTGTCACGCATCAGGCCAGACCACCGTCGCCGTCGCCGTCGCCCAGGCCAGGCCACCCTCATCGTTGCCGTCGCCCAGGCCACCCTCACTGTTACCGTCACCCTTATCATTGCAGGCACCATCTCCATCTGCCTTAGTCGTGCCGACATTGTTGCGATCCACTTCGCTAGAAGCTGCTGCTGGCCTCGCCGGAGTTCGTCCAAGGTATGTCTCTCTCCCGCTCTCTCAATCTGTCTAGATCTATTCGAATCTACCTTGTATGTTTTTCTGTGTTTTTTTTTTTTTTTTTTTGGGTGCATTCTTTGTATCTCTCCCTTTTTCTTGCTTCCGATCTATGTCGGCATGCAAATTTGCTTCTCAATGTATAGTTACATGTGCATCTACATTAGGGTTTCATATGTTCTTGATTAGGTTTAATTTCAGGTTGGGGTTTGGTGTGATTCATTGTACACCATATATTATTCGATAATGTTCTTGGGTGTTTGGGTTGGGTTTTATTTTTTTCATTGGTTTGAGACAATGTTTCAGCTGGAATTATAAAGGGTATTTAAGATTTGCAGGGGTTTTTAGGGGTTTTAATTTCGGGATTTTCTAAGGATATGATGCATGTGGTTTTAATTATATAAAGGCATAAAGTTGGGTTTTCCGTTGCATTCTGGTTTTAATTTGGGGCTTGGCTGTGAGATTTCCTTGGCGTCAATTCTCCTGGTGTTTCTCCAGCTGCGTTTTGGTTTATCTCTCGTCACTTATAGCCCCTGTTTTTCCTCTGCTATTTTTTGCTTTGCTGCGTTTTTGCTTTGCTGCTCCTCTGATCCAAGATTGCGTTTTGGTTTATCTCTTGTCACTTATAGCCCCTGTTTTTGCGTTTTTGCTTTGCTGCGTTTTAATTGTTCCAGACTTTGTGAGTTGAGCTTGAAAACCACCGCCTGAGCACGACTTAATTGAGATCATGCCAATCTTGAGTTGGCTGGTTTAGTTTTCTCCCCTAATGGTGACTCGTCCTTTCTTGGTCTCCATCATTATATCTTGTCTTGATGGGTTTTTTTTCTACGTTGTATAGTTGTTTTTAATTTAAAAAACACCATTGAATAATACGCCAAAATCTTTATGAAACATTTCATCACAATTGAATAGAAACTGTGGATTTTATTTTCCCAATCTCATATATAAAACTAGAGAGAGAATAGTTAACCTATCCTCCATTTTTAACCTTTTTGTGCAAAAGTCAACAAAAGTTTCTATAAATCTACCAAACATGTCAATTGAGGGATCCAAGGGATTGGATTGGATGGGTATGAGCTATCAACTATTTTCTTTTTGGAGTGGAGTGATTATCCTCAGTGGATGAGTGAATCCCCAAAATATTCTAAATAAATAGGGCTCAAAGATATAAGGGGACTTGACACTTTTTCACAAGATGCAAAAGGATTTACGTTTGATTGTCCACTTTTTGAGCAGCTATCAATTAGGTTTATCTTGGGCGTTCATTGATGCCAGATAGGTTACTTGTTTTATAGGAGATTCATTGGGCCACAGTCTAGGTAGCTTATTAATTGGGGATAAAAAAGGAGATGTGGACTAAAAATTTTGTAATCAATGTTATAATATTACATGCTACGACATTGAAGTAACACCTGATATACTTATAGAGTGCAATTCTTTGATCATGGTTCGATATTGTGGGATTACAGTGTTTATTGGAAAATATAAGATCACACATTGCCCAGATTTTAGGTTTGATATAGCTTTATTTACCTGTTTTCGGCCATCCATTTAATAACTTAGGCTATTAGGTTGGAAAAACTTGGACTCACCTTAAATCCTTTAATTATTAGCCTTACTTTAAATCCTTAACAATGTATCTTTAAAGTATCTTTAAAGTAGTTGTATTCCATTCAATAATTATTATATAGCCCATCTGGTGCAACAATGACCCTGAATATTAAATGGTCAGCAAATTTGGGAAGGATCATGCCAGCATGGAACAAATTATCGCCATCAAAAGAATTGCAGTGAGTGCGTTGCTGGTATGAGCTCATAACAGCACTGATCGGATTGTGTTACAACTTCTTTGATCGGATGTCCTCTCTCTCTCTCTCTCTCTCTCTCTCTCTCTCTCTCTCTATATATATATATATATATATATATATATATTATACACATAAACTTATTTTCCTTTGGTTTCTGGAAACTAGTAATACTACCAATCCAGCATTCCCTAGAGAGTCAACACTAGTTTAAACCCTGAACCCACCCCTCTCTGCCCCTTAGAGGGTGTGTTTTTCCCTCCATTCCAGATACAGTGTAATTTATGTTCCTTAATCATAATTGCATGTTTACTTTTAATAGTCTCTGGAGAGATTTTCTTTCATTGAAGTGTTGACTCTTCTTTGATCATCATTAAATTACTCCAATTATATGATCATAGTTTCCATCCAACTACCCAAACCAAAAATGAAGGATGCATGTTTAATTTGTTTTATTATTTCCTCAAGTTTCCAGTTCAAAACGTAATGCCAGCATCCAAAAATGATGAGACTGAGTTTTAATAATATTAGTTATTTTACAATTATAAGAAGTACCAATTTATGTGGTGAATAGACCATCAATGAGTTTAAATTTTTTATCAATCTTAATAAATTACAAATTCTAGAATGAAAATTTTGTGATATCAATCTTACTGCTTATAGTTTGTTGGTGCATTATTGGGACCAACATGCCCAGAGTTTTATTAGGTATTGACCTCCAAAATCTGATCATGTACTTGCATTTCTTATTAATTTACACCACTCTTTGACTCGTCTCTTATTCTTCAAATGATAAGCATCTTGTCTAACTCCTAAGAGTTTCAATACTTATGCAGACGTGGAAGTCCCAGTTGCATGCATCATACTGATAGGCCTGTTTGCCCTCCAACATTATGGCACCCACAGGGTTGGATTCCTGTTCGCACCTGTGGTCATTACATGGCTTTTGTGCATCAGTGCTATTGGTTTGTATAACATATTTCACTGGAACCCTCATGTGTATCAAGCACTCTCTCCATATTACATGTATAAATTTTTGAAGAAAACCCAAAGAGGAGGTTGGATGTCCTTGGGTGGGATCCTTTTGTGTATAACAGGTAAATATGCATCTATGACAATTCAACTGTGGTTATTAAGCATTTACAAGCAAATATTGTTTTCCCCCCTTTTTCCCTAAAGCACATCTTCATTCTTTCAGGTTCAGAAGCTATGTTTGCTGATCTCGGACACTTTTCACAGTTATCAATCAAGGTATCCTTTAAATATAAGATCACACAAGATGCATGCAATGTTGGAGATGAAGGGGTTCCACTCCCAACGTTCAGGATAATAGAGAGGGATTGGTTTTGCTCATTGATGCAATTGAAAAGGCTGGTTACACAGGCAAGGTAGGTGGTGCTGATTATCTTCTTGGTTCTATTGAAATTCAGTTTTGCTTATATCATTTGTGGAATCAAAACAACAATGCAGATCAAAATAGGAATGGATGTTGCAGCTTCAGAGTTCTTCACTAAAGATGGGAAATATGATCTAAATTTTAAGAAACAACCAAATGATGGAGCGTATGTGCTCATAGCTCAGAGCCTCTGCGAACTCTACAAGGATTTTGTCTTCAGTTGATATCCAACTTGTAGGAGATGATTTGTTGGTCACAAATCCGAAGAGAATAGCAGAAGCTATTCAGAAGAAGTCTTGCAATGGTTTGCTATTGAAGGCAAGTGTCTATTACTATAATGATACGCTATTTTGCCTTTATTTAATAGAAAAGTGGTTGGATTTTTATTTATATTTTTTTTCTTTCTTGTTGGCTTATTGTTTTTCTTTTTAGGCTCTGCAATTTTGAATTGTGTGATCAATTTTACCTTCATTCATGATTTATCCCACAAATATTCATTATGTAGGAAATTCCCAAAAGGGGAGAGGTAATTAATTTTTAAGGTTCAGTTATTAAAATTGGCAATCACGGGAAGGAGTTAGATACTTTATAATTAGTGAGACTGGGCTGTATGGGCATTTCAGGTGGTGGCTAATAATTGCAATTGCATAGCTTGAAATATTGATCGTCTGCATGTAGGATTTCAGATGGAAGGGAGACTAGAATTCCAACAATGAGGATTATTGTAATTGGTTGCTTCATGAGAATTAAGTATTAACTAATGTGCAGGAATAACAAACTACATAGCGTTTCATTTGATTTGATGATCAGTGCATAATTATCTTCTGGGAGTTTTTCTTAGGTTATCTAGTTATTATTTAGATGTGGTCATTAGTTATTAGGTTGTAGTGACCAATTGCTATTTTGAGCATAACTGCAGGCAGTAGTACTTAATTATGTTAGCCCCATGCTTGTTATTGGATAAGGTTGGGTTCCTCTATTATCTAGAGCATTTTATTGCCAAAGGAGTATATTAGAACTTTAGAAGTCAGGAAAAGTGAATATGGAAAAGCATTACATGCAGTCACATCCATAATATATATATATATATATATAGAGAGAGAGAGAGAGAGAGAGAGAGATTTATATGCAAGTACATAAGATTGCCAAAGAGTACAAAATGATGATTAATTACAGTTTTTGAATGCAAAAAATAGAAAAGAGTCGTAAGAACAGGTGAACATAGAAATATTTGAGACAAACACAGGTTCAGGTTCCTTGTTATAATTTGGTTTCCTAGATTTGATAACTTTCCTTTGAGTTAAATGTAACAGTTATTTAAATAAATTGAGGTCATGGGAGTTTGAAATTGCTATTTGCCTATTTTCAACTACTTGCATGTACTCAAGGACCAATCATTTACTTGGGTTTTCCTCAATTGATTTAGTCTTACTTGAGAGTTGAGAATAGTTGGGCCAAAGGCTTAGATTACTTAAGAGATAGCAAAATAAAATAAGAGTGTCACATCTTATAGATGGAAGCATCATTTATTTTCATTTCTTTCAGTCGCGAACAAGTCTACTAACACAGATGCACTCTCTATCTCCTCTATGGATGTGTGTTGGAGGAGGCGGATGATCATGGTGAAGGGGGAGGGAGCATTCCTTGAAGGAATGATGAGATCATAGTTAGTGCTCTTTGTGGTTGGTAGCTGGGAACCTCATGCCCAGCTCCTCTTACTGTAGCAAATGTCAATCCTTTGTATGCCACAGCATACCCTCCAACCTGTCATTGTAAATTTTAGATTATAGTTGAAGTCACAGATTGATCTTTTGCAAAATATCAATTACAATAACAACAATACATTAACCCCATCTATATCCATCATGTGGCCTGAACCTTCCCGGTATCATTATCATTATCAAGTTCGTATTAATAATTTATTATTAGGTTTCTTTGCTTCAGAAAATGTGAAACAGGCATAGACAACCACACACAAAAGATGCATATCTGATATACATATGTTATATTGGTATAGTGCATTGAAGATGTGCAGTGGAATAGGGTGCACATTCGTGTGCAAAAAAATAAAAATGAAAAAGGTTTGAATATTATTTATTTATTTGTTAGAATTCATATATTTTAAACTATAAAATTATGTCAAGTTCCTGTTTATGGTGGCTTTTGCGCAGAATATGATCTGATTTTTTTGTTTGCTTTCTGTCTGTGTGTGCATCTAAATATTGATAGATCTATCTTTTTGCTATTAGCTCATTGTTACACAGAACTGTTGAAAGATTTTGCTTTTTGCAGGTAATAGAGCATTTCTATGCTTTTATTTTGCATTCTAAAGGGAGAAATTTGATGTTGACATTGATTGGGTCTTAATTAGTTCAAAAACTGGTATGATTTGTGGAGATTTTGTTTTTTCCCATTTCTGCAATTTTAGCTCTTTCTTTTTGCGATTAGCACACTATTACATAGAACTGCATGTGTTAAATAGATTTTGCCTTTTGTAGGTGCATGTGTAGGTGAGATAGAGAGACAGAGATAGAGAGAAAGAGAAAGAGATGGGATATTTTGCTTTGATAGAGTCAAAGAAATGGGAGCAAATTAACACTGAAGCTTTTGTGGATGCTCACTCTTCTAATTCGTTCCTTTTTTGTGGATGCTCACTCTTCTAAATGGGAGCTCTTTTTTTTTTTTTTTTTTTTTTGTTTTTTTGGTTCTCACCTGATGGCTTCTTTTTGTGTAGTTGAATCATGCATCATGATCATGGCAAAAAGTGAAAATTTTTTGAGGATGTTGCCTTTTTAGATTTGTTTTTCATTTTAACATAAAAAATATTGTAGCACTAGTTAAGTCAAGGGAATGGTGATGACTTTTGAAACCTTGTTCTTGTAATCCAATGAAATGAAAATAATGGTTTTATAATTAATATGAGTGATTTAATTTCCTTTGTTATTTTATTTGTCTTAATTTCTTTTATTTCATATTGAGAATTTAATTATTGAGTAATTTGTATAAACAGGTTGATGTATCAAATTTAATAACAGGTTTATAGGGTAGTAAATAGTATATGACATTTTTTGTATATGAATACCACCAAAAAAAAAAAAAAAAATGGTGCCATAGATAAGATGACTGTTTTCTATAGTCATCTTTTAATACATAAGATGACTGGTTTTAAGAGCATAAGATGACTGTGAAAAACAGTCATCTTATACAGTCACACAGTCATCTTATATAATAATACATGACTGTTTTTAAGAACATAAGATGACTGTGTTTCACAGTCATCTTATATAGTCACACAGTCATCTTATATAGTAATATATGACTGTTTTTAAGATAAAACCAGTCATGTTTTGTTGAATATATGACCGTTTTTAACGGTCATCTATAGCACAAAAGATGACCGTATTAATGAATAAAGGATTTTCTTTCTTTGATTCAAACATGACTGTTTTTAAAAAACGGTCATCTATTACTCTCAAAGATGACCGTAAAAAACGGTCATCTTATTTGATGATAAAAGATGACGCCTGAAGAGATGACTGTTTTTTCTAAAAACAAAGATGACTGTTTTGCTAAAAGATGACTGTTAAATACAGTCATCTATCAACGTTTTTGTAGTAGTGAATTTTCATGGTTGCCATGAAAAACCGTCATCTTGTTTTGCCTGCCGAATTCAGAGTTCTTCTCCAAAATTTTCGAGCCATATATGGTTAGAAAGCTCTTTGAATAAGCTTTCCAACCCAACAAACGGTGCGTCAATCCGAGTTCTGTAGTGAAAGTTATGAATTTTTTACTACAGGCTGTCTGGAAAGACAGTTTTGCTCGGGAATGATGCAATAGCCACAACTTTGAGTTATTGATGGAGATCAAAGGCATGGCAATGGTTGCCACCACTTGGGTTATGTTCTAGACATGGTAGGGAAAGGTTCCCAAGCATTTAGATGCATCATAATTGGATTAAGATGCTAGAACAGAAGGAAGAAGGAGAAGAACACCATGGAGGCTGAATCTGGGTTTTAGAACCCTAAGGTTCTTGCAATTAATTCTAATTAAGGCTGCTGTATTTATGATGGCAAATCATTGTAGGATCATCATATATCATGTGTATATGATTTTCTTTAAGTTTCAAAAAGGTTTGGATGGAAAAAGATTCAAAAAGTTTGAAAATTTTTCATGAACAGCATAGCAGATTTTCTCTGCAGAAAAGTCATCAATGGAGTTTTGATTAGAACTTGAGTTAGGGAACTCCAAATTGCATGAAACCAATTGCATTAGTTTCCTAAGACATGTAGGATACTGAGAAAATTCGTTTGGTAGCCTAATTCATTCATCTTGCTGGGTTTTAAATCAATTTCTGACCATGGACAGTGTGCTGTCAAATTCTGGGCAGCCTACTGTTGTTTTAATTGTTTAGAACAATTGGTGATGATTTGATCATCCAAACCTCTTCTATTAGCTTAGTATTTCATGTAGAGACATGATACAAAAGTTGGTTTCAATGGAGGAGTCGAATTGATAAGGTTTTAGAAGCTATTGTGACCTTCAAGGTCTGCAACAATGGCTCCAGCAATGGGTTTTGGAAACCCTGATTGTTCTTGATAATGGCAGCCACTTCCACCTTTTCTCACGTGTCCAAGGGCTTGTCCCACACCCCTGTAGTCCTCTCCCTTGGTTGGCCATGGCCTCCCACAGCTGTTGGTGGCCATGGCAGCCTAGCCAAGCTCAGGCAGCCCCCTGGTAGTGACGGCTGCATAGAGTTAAGGATGAAACCCTAATTTTGAGTTAATGATGAAACCCTAATTTCATTATGGCATTAATTAAAACCCTAATTGGAATATTAATTACCTTAATTAAGAGTTAATGATTGGTCATTAAATGACCAATCATGGTTATTGATTGTTAGGGCATAATTAATACCATTAATGATGTCTAGGGTTAGGGTTTTGGAAACCCTAATTAGTGTAATTAATTAAGGGTAATTAATACCCTATTTGGCATTAATTAAACCCTAATCCCTTTTATTAAATACCATATGAACCTAGGGTTTTAATGATTGGACATTAAATGACCAATCATAAGGCATTTAATGATTAGGGCTTGCATTTAGGGTTTAGGGTTATGCATTTAGGGTTAAGGGTTTTAGGAAACCCTAATACACTAATTCATCATTTTAATGATTTTGTTTAATTCCTATATTAATTATTTAATTAATATTGATTAATTTTATAATGTTTTAAATGGTTTAAAACACAATTAGGGATTAAATTAAAATCTGGAAATTCTTAATTAAATGAAATTGTTTTGTTTAATTAAGGAAACCCTAATATTGGATATTAGAGTTATTTTAGGAAACTTTACATGTTTTAAATTAATTTGATTAATTGAAACTGTAATGTCTTAAATGTTAAGACTTTATTTAATTCTAGATATGTTTGTTAAAACCTAATAAGATTAGGATGCATTAATGAGATTAATGTAAATCATTCAAGAGAATTACCATAATGCCCATATGTTTTAATGCTTACAGTTTTTCTTTACATTATGCAATGAGATTGTATGTATGTGTTTGGATGATGATTATGGACTATACCCTTTAAACCAATTGTGATTGGCCGTCTTATGAATGGGATGTTATTATTTACAAGAGTTGTAATTTTATTAAGGTGATGTAATTTATTTGGGGCTTGCATGCCACCTTCCCTCTCCCTCTCTCTCTATCATTCTCTTATGTACCCCACATTCCCCTTATGTATCCCTTTCTTTAAATTATGTAAATGTTATGTAATCGAGAGTGCACTAAGGAGCATGGTGGACTCAAAAGAGCATAGTAGAGCCCAACAAGCCAATGGTGGAGACCATCAAGTCAAGGGAGCAGATTGAAGGACTTGAAAGCTTAGAGAAGTTTTTCAAGAAAGCATGCATGTTACGAATGGTTTATTTTACGATCACCTACACCCACCTTAGACCTTGGATTCAATCTATTGGCTTGGATTGAATCCTCTCAAAGTCCATAATCATCATAGTGGGAGCTTTAATTTATAAGATAATTGTATTAGCTCCAATACCATAGTTTGGTATATGTTACCTATTCACTTAGGGACTAATATCAAAATATGGTACTTTATATATGTTGATATATAATAGCATGCGATGTATGATTTATAATAGCATGAGATGTATGATTATAAATAGCATAATTTATATGTTTAAATTTTGATACATAGGATGCATGTTAATTTGATGAGACCCTTTAAAACCCCTCTTATTTAATATTAAGTTGAAAATGCAGAAGTCATTGGGGAATGAATTCTTCATTGCCTTCCATCATTATAGGATCATCTAACGTCCCTTAATGTGGGTACCTGGCTGCAGACATGTAGGAGCTACCCATGTTAAAGACATTACTTGAAACTATCACATATGAGATATCATGGGGTGCCTAAACTGGTATATACCAAGAAACTAACATGTGAGGTATATATTTGGCGAAACATACCTGTGTGAATGATGGGTTTAACTTAACTAGGGAAGTATTCCAAGAAACTAACATGTGAGGTGTATGTTCCCTAGAGGCAAAACGATTGGAACTTGCTTATGAAGCAATAGATAAAGAGTTGTCTTCTTATTGTGGGTTAGAAGCCAAGAAACTAACATGTGAGGCTTCTAGGTCACAGTGGGACCCCAATCCCCATTAGGAATGAGATTCCCGAATTCCATTAGAGGGTGTATGGAATTTGATAAAATAGTGGGAGGTACCATATGATTAAAGACCCAATCATTACGGATAAAAATGAAATCTAATTCTCTGTTTATGTAGATTACCTAATTACTCACCTCAAAACCCCTATTTCCTAATATATAGGATATTGATAGTTTGACTAAACCCGATTTCTTTGATTGACTTAGGAAATTGAGAATTGTTCTTAATTTCAAAAGATTGTTTATATGCTATTAGGTCTTTTATTAAAGGCCCTCCATAAAACATCCTAAGAAGAAAAAGACACTATGCGCAATTGGCATCTTGTTGCCATGCTATATGATAGTATTGATGACTAATGAGCTTCAGAAGCAAAATTAGTCAATGCAAGTGCCTTTGATGTCCTACATCACATACAAAGGTTGTATTATGAGTGAAATAATACTATAAAGTATAGTACTTGTAAAGGACTTCTTCTGGACTAGGATGTAATAAAAGTTGTTTATTAATAATCATTCTTTTGAAAAATGATTAATCACATAGAATAGCTTGAGAAGCTAGATGTGATTTAAAATGGAAGCATAGAGGAAAGCAAGTTTTGAAAAGTCAAAGACAAAGAAATATAATTATTTTGTAGTAAATATAAGGTATTGTAAAGGGAACTTGATAAAGTATCAGTCTTCCTAGAAGAACCAAACTTTTGAAGTTTTGGTTCATGCTCTAAACTAAATTGTTGGTTAGTTCTGCTTCTTGGTTTTTGGATTCTAGTGTAATCTAAATCGAAGCAGAAAGTTAAGTAGATAATAAGTTACCTTTAAAAATTTTAATAGAGCAAGAGTTGCTAGATTAATTTTGGGAACTTATTTCTTAACTAGGTCATTTAAGACATTCTAGAAATTTGATTTCTGAATTTAAATGACTAATTAGAGCGAATGCAACGTATTCCGAGAATACAAGAGATGTAGAGACTCTCATTTAAATGTAACGATTATGACTTGGTTATGAGATGACCAAACCCATCTTTTACTTGGTGAAGTGAATGAGTTACATTTATAATTTGATTATACATTGTGATGTATACAGTCATGTAGAGCATGCATTCAATTATAGTAGACTCATCTTAGAATACCATAGCTCAATGGTGAATCTAGGAGAACAAATTGAACCCTATTAAGATATGGTTTGATCCATGATGAGTTTTACTAATGTATCCATCTAGGATATACCTTAAAATTGCTACATATTGATAATTTAGGGTTCACTCCAGTTTTGTCCCAATTATATCAGATATGATATGGGAAGAAACCCAACTTAAAGAAGTTAAGGCTTGGGCTTGTGCTACGTATGTCTGGAAACATAATGTAGACAATCTGGAAATACGGTCAAGTAAGTGTTGAATTGTGGTATATCCCAAAAGTGGTTGGGATAGTATTTCTATTACCTTAATGAACAAAAGTTGTCCATTAGGATGTTTGCTGGATTTTCTTGAGAAAGAGTTCATTCAAGAAAGATGCAAAAGTAGATAGAATTTATAGAATTGTCTGTAAAGCCACAAATGAACAAAGATCCAACCCTTGTCTCTGTTGAGACAAAACCCTTAACTACACTACAATCTTTTCATAGATCAAATTGGATATTTCTTAACATAAGAGAGATATTGTATCTCTATTAGAATGTGAAAGAATTGTTCTTTGGGATAAAGATCACCAAGATAATCCTATTGATTATGATTAGGCGATGTTTGACATCAACTTGAGAAATGACTAAGAGTCATTAAATCCAATATGGACAGGTAGAGACCTAAAAGGCTTGGCTATTTAAGAATGTTTTCAACATAGGCAAATAGTTGTCTATAAAGAAACTTGTTTGATAATAGTTATGTTGAAATCCATTTGGATCTTGTTATCTATAAACACACATTTTGAATATGAGATATGTCAAAAAGGATATAAAGATGTTATATCAAATGGTGAAAAACCATAAAAGTGTGTAAGTTATAGAAGTCTATTAATGGACTACAAGGTTCTCATAATTAGAACATCTATAAAGTTGAAGTAATCAAATTGTTTGATTTCTCTCATTGTATAGATAGACCATGAGTGTATAAAAGGTTAGTGGGAGTGCGATCATTTTCTTTATCCTAAGTATAGATGACATCATAATCATTATGAATGATATATGAATGTTATCTAATGTAAAGTTTTGGTTTTTGGAGAAAAACTAATTCATGAAAGATTTGGCAGAAGCATCCAATAAGATCTATAGAGATAGATCATATAGATTGCTAAGTATCTCTAAATCATCAAACATAGTTGAAATGTTGAAGGAGTTCAACATGGAGAATTCTAAGGGAGGTCTGATTTACTTCAAATAAGAATTCATTATTCAAGGGCATGTGCCCTAGGATAACACAAGTAAGATTCTTAAAGTGTTAAGAAGCCTTATTTTACACTATGTATTGAACCTGATATCTATTATGTTGTAATTGTTACAAATAGTTATCAATCAATTCAAATTTGGAATATTGGATTGTATATGGAAGTTGTAAACTCATAGTAGATGGGTATATGGATTTGGATATAATCCATATGGGGTATATTTTATATTCACTTTAGTTGGTGAAATACTTAATGGAAGAACTGTATGAAAGATACAGTGGATTCCATTATTAAGGGTGAATTAATTGTCGCATTGTCTAGGAGACTGTTTGGATCTATAAGTTCATTTAGAACTTAGAGTTGTTCCTTCCATTGAGTTGCCCACACCTTGTTTTGTGACAACAATGGGTCTATAGCTCAAGTATAGGAATCACGGTCTCATCAAAAGTCCAAACTCATAGAGTGACAATTCCAAGTGATTAGAGGAATCATTGGAAGAGGTAATAGATACATTACAGAAGATATTATCTACATAAGTTTTTGTAGACCTACTAACTAAAGCTTTAAAACATAATTGGTTATGTCTAAGACCAACATCTTGAGAAGATAGGTATGCGATACATGGTCGATTGGCTTTAGTGCAAGTGGGAGATTGTTAGGATTATGCCCCAGAGCCAATCATAGAGATGATTGTTTAGGGATTAGGAACAATCATTTGATTTCATTTATGTATGTCACATTTATTATTGATTTAATAAAAGGGCTTATTCTATTATGTTTATATGCATCATTTATATTTACATAATATGTCCATGGAGTTAGAGTTGAGAATATGGAATTACAAAGAGTTGTAATTTTGAGACTATAGATATATCTCTGTACTAAACTCCTAAAGCATTCCTAGTTGAAGGTTCACTATGATAGACAGTAATGAACCATAGGACTAGCACTTGTTAGGCTGACTCTATAGGAGGATAGCTAGTCTCAAGCTATTTGTGTGGAGACACTACAACCAACAAGTGGGTGCCTATTGCGAGAATAGGTACACTGAATGTGACCAAAG
Organism: Liquidambar formosana; assembly: GCA_039720395.1. Lineage (NCBI taxonomy): Eukaryota > Viridiplantae > Streptophyta > Magnoliopsida > Saxifragales > Altingiaceae > Liquidambar > Liquidambar formosana. Next base: position 67,671 of record JBBPBK010000362.1, read on the forward strand.
ATATAAGATAAACTGAATGGAGTTTTATCCTGCCTGTCAATCAGTTTCTCATTGTTATAGTGGTACAAGTAATCCTTAGACCTGAGACACCATAGTTGCCTTATGCATGTAGCTTTAGAAGTTTGATAACACTAAGTGCAGATCCTATTCAGGGGTCTGCAAAGGTGTTCATTGGCCCTACTGCTATGTGTATGAAGGTATGTGAGTGATCAACAAGGGATCCATCACTCTTAGGAAAAAGAGAGAGAATGTCTCATATAGCATTCATAATATAACTCATTAAATCCATGGCCATGGTAGGATGAATATGAAAAGAGTTTCATGAGTTCATCAATGAGTTGATATCTATGAATGAGTATAAAGTAATTGAACTAGGGACTTGACAGACTTCCATGTCCTATTAGTTCAATTGGAGACATTGTGTTGAAGGAAGGATGCAATTGTAACCTATAAACTATAACAAAAGGGTTCTTTGTAAATGACTATTCACCTCATTAAGGACCACACCATGAGCCATATGCTAGGTGTTACTCATGGTTAGTAGAAGCCCTAATTGATATAAGTGAGTTATAATCAATTAGGGAATTGGAAGGAGTTCCAATTAGACCCTAAATGGAAAGAGTTCCATTGTGCACACCTCGTGCTATTCCTACTACTTAATGATGTGAACCCAATGGGTCACACACTGATCATGCAAGAAGGGCTTTAAAGTCTATGAGAGAAAGGGTTTTAGTGAATAAAGAATAGTTCTTTATAGGCCTCTTTGTATTTGATACAAATAATAGGGGTTAATGTGCAATTAAGTGTAATTACACATAACCCTATTAGGGTTTCTTCCCCATGGCCAGCCCCCTTTAGTGGGCTGCCTATATAAGTCACACTTATGTGTGACATGGCATAATAGGCTTGCACAAAAAACCCTAGCCGTCCAGCCCTTTGGAAGCTCTCTTCTCTCTCTCTCTCTTCTCCACCTCTAGCAACAACAAGGAAGAAGAAAGAAAGGACTTGAAGCTCTAGCTAGGTGTGGATACCGTTGGAGGCAGCACACTTGGGCTGCTCATTCACCGCTATCCGGAATCAAAGCTTGGAGCAAAAAGGAGAAGACAAAAATTCTGTAAGTGTTCTAACCCTCTTTGTAGTTAGGGTTTGATTTTGTGTTATGCATAGTTAGATTCATGGGATTGGGAATCGCAGGAAAAATTTTTATATTCCGCACTTTGTATTTTTCCCTCTTGTTCGATTCCCAACAAGAGGGTTTTCCCAATTTTAACTATTCTTGGCAATTCATTCGTCCCTAAGTTGATTGATTCCAATTCATCCATATTAGGTTCGGTGACGCCCCTTTTCCTTTGCTCAACGAGCTCCGGGGGGACATCATTCCTAGGATCTATATCCATGCCATAAATATCCATAGAGGAGAGAAAAGAGACACTGCATATATAGAGAAAGAAAGCACACTTTATTGACTAGGAATAATGGGAATGACACACAAAAGAAAGAAGGAAAACAAACAAATCTGTATCAATACTATGACTCCACAAAGTGAGTAAAGTAGATACATCTTATTGAATTAGGGAAATATTACTAAACTAAGACACCTACAAGCTGCTATCAGGTAGGCCAAGGTCTTCTTCTTCATGGATCTCCGCAACAACACCATATTCAAGGTACCAATTCAGGAGTGGCAAGGTAGCATGGCTAATGGACGAACCCTGGAGTTCTTCAATGGTCGAGTCTTCCACGGTGAGGATCATATTTTGGAACATTTCAGTCATAGCCCCTGCATCAAGGTTCTCTGCCCAGTCCTCCTCTTTCTTTTCCCAGAACTCATCATTGATGGCATCATCATCCACCATTTCAGCTGTGATTGGATACCATTCGGTGAAGAAGATTTCAAAACCCGGAACTCGGATCTTGGTAGCTTGGTCAAAGGTGGGCTCTGGAAACCCGCAATATAGAAAATCATCCCCTTCTTTGACGAAGTAACCATTCAAAGTAGGTCGATATGGCGAGATCTTCAGGTCTGGCACCCTTCCCTCGGCTTTGGCTCTTACTTTGTCTTTGTTCCTCTTCAGCATTTCCGCATGATCATTTCTAGAGGGCTCATATCCTAGCCCGAAGGTGTATGAGGTGACACGGCTTTGAATAGACGTAGGGATCCCTTGTTGGCGACGCCCTAGCCCCATGCCTGGAAAGAAACTCATCTTTCTCATTATTTCACCGACGTGCAAGTTGCCATGGGGGCAAAAGTCCAAGGGTATTAATTCACCCTTTTCGAGCTCTTTTTCAATGCATTGGACATAGTCAAACCCAGATAGCGGTATCGCTGCTGATTCAGGTTGTATCTCACATATAGGCACACCTGCGAGTTTCAATTCATAGTCCCCTTGAAGTGTTACTATGGCTCCTTCATAAGGAAACTTCACCTTTTGATGGAGTGAAGATGGCACAGCCCCAGCAGGATGGATCCAAGGTCGGCCCAACAACAAGTTGAAACAATACGGCACATCCAACACTTGGAATTCTACCCTAAATTCAGTGGGTCCCATGATAAAAGGCAAAGTAACTACCCCTATTACTTCTCGGCGGGTGTTGTCATAAGCTCTTACGGTCTGCCTAGATAGCGTGAAATCAGTGGGTCCCAAACCCAAAATAGTGGCAGTTCGGAGAGGACATACATTCAGTGCGGACCCATTGTCGATAAGAACGGTGGGAACCCTCTTCCCCATAGTGTCAACGGTCACATAGAGAGCTTGAGAATGGCTCGGCCCGCTTTTAGGTAGGTCTACATCGGTGAACACGATGGTTGAGTTCTTGGGAGTTGGATTCACCAAATGTACCAATCCCTCGGGGGATGTGTCAACAGGCACTTGTATCTGATTCAACAGTTTCAACACGGTCTGTCTGTGCTTATGCGAGGCCATGAGCAAGCCCCAAATAGTAATGTTGGCATTGGTCTTCTTCAGCTGCCTAAGCACTTCATCCTCTTCTTCTTGCAAGCTAGGACACCTCTGCCCTTCCAAATCTTCCAACGGATTTTCAGATTCTAGGTGGGGGGGCTTGAAATGACGACCCCCTCTGGTTATATGGTCCAACTCATCATCGCTAGCCCATATGTCATGGACTTCCTCGGAGTCATTCATTAAGTCATCCCATTCTATCATGTCAATGCTCTCCATTTCTGTCGGCAAGTCATCCCAACCTGAAGGGACTATCGACTCATCTGATATAGGACTTGGGCTTGAGTACAGCACATAGTAATCATATTTCCCCGACGCTTCACCTAATAGGCCAACCTGAGGATCCCCTGCTTCATATCTTTCTTTCAGCTCTTGTTGGATAGATTTCTTTGGCAACAACAAAACCTTTTGGTCAATGAGGTCTTGGATGATCTTCTTTAGTATAGAACAAGCCTCGGTGTCATGGCCGGGTGCACGATGGTATTGGCAATATTGTTGAGGGGTTGATGGTCTTGGCTTTGGTGGAAGTGGCATGATAAGGCTGTTATTGCGGCAAATGGTGAAGAGACGGGTTAAGGTCATGGGGAGCGGAGTGTATTGTCTTATGGGATGGCGAGGGCGAGAGGATTCAACCCCAATGGCATTTATGGTGTTAGGTGGGGGTGTGTTGTTGTGTGATGGGAGAGGATTACGGGTGACATTTGGACGGGTTGGTGGTGAAATGACTTGCTTGTCAATGAGGTCTTGGACTTGGTGGCGAAGGAGAATACAGCGATTGGTGGCATGGCCTTTGGATTGGTGGTACTTGCAGTACTCATTCTCATTGTAGCTCTTGGGTAAGGGATTTGGTGGAGGTCTTGGGTCGAGTTGCTTCAATAGGTCACGACTTATGAGCTTTTCAAGGACTCTTTCGAGTGGCATGAATAGGTCAGTGAATTGGCGAGGTGGGTTGACATCATTGAGAGAAAAGGGTTGGATTGGTTGAGTTATGGTGTTGACCTCGGCATTGTTCTTCCCAGTAAAGTTTGTCTTGCGACTCCTCACTTCCTCAGTCTTGATTGTCCCATCATTGATAGCATCTTCAACCTGCGTGCCAGCCCCAATGAGAGCTTTGAAATTTGGGAAATAGTGGGCAAATAGGTGCTTGTGATACACGGGCAGCAGGTTCTTAACCACTAACTGAATTTGGTCCTCCTCATTCGGCCTATCCGTTATTCTCGACGCCTTTTGTCTCCACCTTGTAATGTAAGCGGAGAAAGTTTCATAAGCCCCTTGCTTGGTAGTTTCTAGGTCCCTTCGAGTAACGTCCACCTCTGTGTTATACTTGTAGTGCTCTGAAAACTCATTGCATATGTCTTCCCAAGTCCGGGTTCTATCCTCATCCAAGGATAAGAACCATTTCAAAGCAGAAGTGGCTAAGGTTTCATGGAACATTTGAGCTAAAAGCTCGTCAGTAGCCCCTCGAGGGTGCATAGCTCGCACGTACATCTTCAAATGAGTCTTAGGGCAACCCGTCCCATCGAACTTTTCTAACTCCGGCATCTTGAATTGTAGTGGAATACGAGCCGTTGGAAACAGGGATAGAGTCCACACATCGACCATGTCATCAGCCCTGCGAATCCCTTTTATGGTTCTCTCCAAAGCTTCTACCTTGCTAGCTAACACGGAATCACTGCTAGTACCTTTCCCCTTGGCTTCCCCTTCTAGGTTGGTGACCTCAGGTTTCGAGCTACTTTCCCCCCTTGTCTTGGTGTTCTCATTGGATTGAGGTCCCTCTTCGGTGCCAGACGCATGAGGTATACCCGAGGAATGGACCTTAGAGCCATTTTGTTCAAGATCCGCCATCTTCTGTTGGTTCTCTTGAGCCATTTTCAATGCGGTATCGGATGTCTCGGCGGTATGGTCAAGCTTGGCCATGATGGCTTTCAGGCAAGCCTCAAGGTCAAAGTGCCCCTCACTAGTTCTTTTGTCGGCCATGTCTGTCTGATGGGTAGACTCAACACTCACTAGACGCCCTTGTGGATTGCGGATCCAAGCCAGCACGTCTATGGATAGAAAAGTTTTAACCTTTAGCCTAAGGACTTGTCCTAAACCTCCATATTTTCCTTAATGAACTCGGTCTCTACACCATGTTCAATTAATTCATTCCTTTTATCCAATTACCTTTACAGGGATCATGGATTAAGGGTATGTTTTAAAGAATAGGGCATAGAGTCCTTCAACTAGGTTTAATTAATCCCCTAGGACTAGCACATCACAAACATAGCTTTACATCCTATTTCCTTAATTTATTCCTCCTAACCCATGGCCTTAACGAAGGCTAGGGTTTAAAGGTCTATGTTAAGGGCATAAGATATAAAGCCTCACACCACAAACACGGCATAGCATCATTACAAACAATTGTGGGTGCATAAAGGTGAGACCATAGTGTCCTACAAGTCTGTCTATATGGACTAATGATAAGGGTAGGCTAGGGTCCTTCACTTGCTTGAGCAATCCTTATACCTAACCACATGTGGCATCAGGAACGCCGCGTGGGTCCAGCAGTACGTGATTAACTCATTTAATATACCCAAGGGTAAGCCCAAGGGTACTAGGCAAGAGAGGTTGATAGCTTTCGCACCAACACATGGAATCAGGAAAACCAAGGTTGAGACTAGGCCGATCGTTGGCAAGGATACATCGAGGGACATCGATCCTAGCATGCAAGAGTTTGTGCACACAATGCAATAAATGAAAGCACACAATCAAGCGGATGCAATGTGATTGATTTTAATTAAACATAAGAAATTAACTTAGCCCAATTAAACTTTATAGAGTCTAGCCCACAACATCCCCAGTGGAGTCGCCAAACTGTGAACCCCGGAAATTGGGCCCACAAAGGATTGAAAGAAAAATGGGTTTGAAAAAGAAAAAGGAAAGGAGTCGCCACCTTATTTTTTAAAGGAAACAAGGAAAACCCTAAAAATAGTTTGTTTTAGGAAAACAATTTGAATGACTCCATAAAAAAGGAAAGGCAAAAACCAATCTTTTGAAAACCAAAGAAATCGGGGATTCGGAGGCTAAGTTATGACATGGGAAGGTTCTAGGCAAAGCCTATAGGCACCCATGTCACCCTTTCGGTCTCTCAGTTCATTTGGGCTAAATCAAGATCTTTCCATACAAAAATCAGCAAGTATATCATCACAAGAATTGCATGCATATCATATATTTCATTCATTCATCCATGCATAATAAGCACATAAAAACAGAAAAAGAAAAAGAAGAAAAGAAAACAAAAATAAACCTAGGATGCTTGGATCCTAGAACGGACTTGAGCCTCACGAAGAGCGCCTACGTACCATGCAACGAAATACATGGATCAAAGTCCACGTAGTTCGATTAGAACTAAGGTTAAATCCTAATACAAACCTATGGTAAAAAACCTAGGTTTCCTTATTTGATCAAAAGAGAATTGATAGAAAGTTTGATTTTAGGAAAGAAATCCACAAAATAGAAACCTTAATAAAAACCAGAATTTTGTTTATGAAGGAAACCTCTAATTAAACCATAGGATCATATTAAAAATTAACCCTAAATAGGGAGAAGAGAAGGGATAAGGAAGAAAGGTGAATTGGGGCACCTTCACACCCACTTACTTGAGCGCAATTACTCCAAACATTAGCTATTTCAGACATAAGCAGCCCTATTTGCCATAGGACAAATACCACACCTATTTGCACCCTTACAAGTGCTCAAAACCATGCAAAAACACTAACATGCAAATCTGGACAGAATAGTATTATGACCTAAAATCATCCACTAAGCATGCCAATAGCAAAAACAGCGAACAATAATAAGTCCTAACATATTCCTAGAACCATATCATGCATAAAAACCCTAGAACATACTAATATGCATGCAAAACTATCATGTTTACTCCATATGAAAAACATATATAGCAAACACGAAGAAAAACCAATAAAAAAAGTCTACTTTATCATGCTATATGAAAACAAACACGAAACAATGACTCTAAAACCCTAAACTCACAAATATGCTTAAAAACTCACAAGACATACTTTAATCATGCTAAAACCAAACTAAACAGAAATTAAATCATGCATATTAACTAACTAAAGCAATATAACATGATGAAAATCCTAACTCTAACATGCAATGACACTAATCCTAGCACAAGGACAATAGGAGCACAAGAATCACAACTATGCATTAAAAACCTAAAGGACAGCCCTAAAGCATGCTAAACAGTAGATAAAAAATAGATATTCCATGTATATTAACTAGCTAGAGTGTTAATACATGATAAAAAAGGCTACCTTTAACATGCAATAGGTCTAACCCATATGAAAACCTAGTTTAAGCTTGAATAGAGAAGGAGAATACCTTAGGAAGGGCCTTCCTTGCTGCTGTATGCAATTGTTCGTGGCTCCTCAGGTCTTTAGAGTGAATCAAACCAACACGAATCCTCCTCTTTGTCAAAGTGGTATCACAGCAAAGAGATCAAAACTCACTCAACTTTGAAAAGAAATAGAAAACAAAAAGAGAACAAGAGAAAAGAAAAGTGATTTTCGTCACTTTGCAGCAGCAGCAACTTCAATCGCGTTTTTGGGTATGAAAACGTTGGATTTGGACAAAGCTTGTGAAATACAAAGTTGTAGAGAATTGAATTATCTTTCTAACAAGACCAATTTCATCAAATTCTGACTTCAGATGAAAAAGTTATAATTAAAATACGACTGCTGGTTTTCAGAAAATCTGCTGCTGAATTATGACGAATTTCACTCCCTCCAAACCCTCTTCTCCTCTCCCTTGTTTAAAGACATTAAGAGAGTATTTATAGCTGAAATCTGGAGTTTCCCTTTCCTTCCTGGACTAGGTTTCTTTAGAGAATAATCAAAAGGTATTTTATAATGATAAAAGACTTCTAATCTGAATAGGAAAAGGAAATTGTCTTTTATAAAAATTGGGAGACTAACCGCTAACACGCATGCACATGTATCGTATGTGCGTACACACACTCATCACATACGTACACGTGTTAGTGTCATGATAAAAATGGCTAATTTAATAAAATAATTTTCTTTTCATTTTAACCAAAAATCTCATACTGTGATTCGCACTAATTCTTCAAGGATAATCCGTAAATAACCACACTAAACTCATCATCAAGGCCACGGGACTTAATACCTCATATGCATCCATATGAACTCCAATTGACAATTTGGAGATTATTGCAAGGTCAAATGAAAAGTTTGGGACTTAAAAGACGATTATGCCCCTCAAGTCACAAAAACTCTTATTATCCCTCAAGATCAACTCCAATTTGAACCAAAATTCATATCCATTGTCCTTGTGACTCTAGAAAACTAATGCAAGTGACTAGACTCAAAAACAAAACAAAAACATGCATGAAATGATGAGCCCTAGTAAGGTGGTGCAAAAATGGGGTGTGACATCATGTAGTATGTTTTATAGGTTTTTTGGAGATATTATCCTTTTCTAAGGATAATTATCCTTTTCGTTGAGTGAGGTTTTGTATGAGAGTCTTCTGTGATGTGTGTAAGCATGAAATCACTTCTATTATGTTCTAGGGTACATATTTTACGTATGATATGCTGATTGCACCTCCCCATAACGACTTTCTTACGTGAAATTATCTTAGGATAGTTTCGCTTAAGAAAGCTCGCCGTAGGAAGGTCTATTTTCATATTTTACATGAAATATCATCTTTTTGATTAAAATGAGCTTTGTTATCATGTTTATTGATGTTATTGGAGTCTCTTATGCTTGTTAGTGTGTCTTTCATAGGTCTTTATGCATGTTAGTCGAGTCATTGCATGTAGGGTTGAGTCAGAATCCTTAGTTATTCATTATTATTGTTGTTTGCATGATTAATGGATGATTTTAGGCCTTGTCAAGGTTCTGTCCAGATTTGCATATTGCTTTCTTTGCATGATTTTGTGCACTTGTAAGGGTGAAAACAGGTACAATGCTTGTCCTATTGCAAATAGGGCTGCTATGGTCTGAAATGGCTAATGCTAGGAGCTTGTGTGCTCAGGTAAGTAGGGTTTGAAGGTGCCCCAATTCACCTTTCTTTTTCTATCTTTTCTCTTCTACCTCCTAGGGTTACTTCTTAATACAAGCTTATGGTAATTATCAAAGGTTTCTTTCAATAATAAATTCTGGTTTTTATCAAAGTTTTCCTCTTATGGAAGTTTTCAGTTTTGGATTAAATCGTTGTATTTTCAAATGAGGAAACCTAGGGTTTTTACCATAGGTTTGTATTAGGTTGTAACCCTATTCTTTTCGAACTACGTGGACTTTGATCCATGTATTTCGCTGCATGGTACGTAGGCGCTCTTCGTGAGGCTCAAGTCCGTTCTAGGATCCAAGTATCCTAGGCTTTTTCCTTTTCTTTTCTTTTTTTTTCTGTTTTGTTTTATTTGAGTGATTGTGCATGAGATGATTGGATGAAATATATGATATGCATGCTGCCTTGTGATGATATATGATGATATTTGAGTGGAAAAGATATTAAGTTAGCCCAATTAAATTAAGAGACCAACTCGGGCGATGTGGGTGCCTATGGGCTTTTGCCCAGAACCTTCCCACGTCGTAACTTAGCCCCCGAATCCAATTTTCTAGTTTCAAAGACTTTGCTTTTCCTTTAATGGAGTCATGTGGTTTTGAAAATAAAACATTTTTGTGGTTTTCTTCTTTTCCCTAAAAAATGAGGTGGCGACTCCTTTTTGTTTGTTGTCTTTCATACCCATTATCATTTTTGCCAAACACCCTTGTGGGCTCCGCGCGCTTTTTCGTGGGTTCACAAGTGCGGACCCATTGTCGATAAGGACAGTAGGAACCCTCCTCCCCATAGTGTCAACGGTCACATAGAGAGCTTGAGAATGGCTTGGCCCGCTTTTGGGTAGGTCCACTTCAGTGAACACGATGGTTGAGTTCTTGGCAGTGGGATTCACCAAATGTACCAATCCCTCGGGGGATGTGTCAACAGGCACTTGTATTTGATTCAGCAATTTCAGTACGGTCTGTCCGTGCTTGTGCGAGGCCATGAGCAAGCCCCAAATAGTGATGTTGGCATCGGTCTTCTTCAACTGCCTAAGTACTTCATCCTCTTCCTCTTGCAAGCTAGGGCGCCTCTGCCCTTCCAAATCTTCCAACGAATTCTCAGATTCTAGGTGGGGAGGCTTGAAATGACAACCCCCTCTGGTTATATGGTCCAACTCATCATCACTAGCCCATATGTCATGTCCTCGGAGTCATTCATTAAGTCATCCCACTCTATCATGTCGATGCTCTCCATTTCCATTGGCAAGTCATCCCAACCTGAAGGGACTATCGGCTCATCTGTTATTGGACTTGGGCTTGAATACAGCACATAGTAATCATATTTCCCCGAAGATTCACCCAATAGGCCAACCTGAGGATCCCCTGCTTCATATCTTTCTTTCAGCTCTTGTTGGATAGATTTTCTGGGCAACAACAAAACCTTTTGGTCGATGAGGTCTTGAATGATCTTCTTTAGTATAGAACCAGCCTCAGTGTCATGGCCGGGTGCACGATGGTATTGGCAATATTGGTGAGGGGTTGATGGCCTTGGCTTTGGTGGGAGTGGCATGATAAGGCTACTATTGCGACAAATGGTGAAAAGATGGGTTAAGGTCATGGGGAGTGGAGTGTATTGTCTTATGGGCCGGCGAGGGCGAGATGATTCAATCCCAATGGCATTTATGGTGTTAGGTGGGGGAGTGTTGTGTGATAGGAGAGGATTACGGGTGACAATTGGACGGGTTGGTGGTGAGATGATTTGCTTGTCAATGAGGTCTTGGACTTGGTGGCGAAAGCGAATACAACGATTGGTGGCATGGCCTTTGGATTGGTGGTACTTGCAGTACTCATTCTCGTTGTAGTTCTTGGGTAAGGGATTTGGTGGGGGTCTTGGGTCGAGTGGCTTCAATAGGTCACGGCTTATGAGCTTTTCAAGGACTCTTTCGAGTGGCATGAATAGGTCAGTGAATTGGCGAGGTGGATTGACATCGTTGAGAGAGAAGGGTTGAATGGGTTGAGTTATGGTGTTGACCTCGGCATTGTTCTTTCCAGTAAAGTTTGTCTTGCGACTCCTCACTTCCTCAGTTTTGATTGTCCCATCATTGATAGCATCTTCAACCTGCGTGCCAGCCCTTATGAGAGCTTTGAAATTTGGGAAATAGTGGGCAAATAGGTGCTTGTGGTATACGGGCAACAGGTTCTTAACCACCAACTGAATTTGGTCTTCCTCATTCGGCCTATCCGTCATTCTTGACACCTTTTGTCTCCACCTTGTAATGTAGGCGGAGAAAGTTTCATGAGCCTCTTGCTTGGTAGTTTCCAGGTCCCTTCAAGTAACGTCCACCTCTGTGTTTTACTTGTAGTGCTCCGAGAACTCATTGCATATGTCTTCCCAAGTCCGAGTTCTGTTCTCATCCAAGGATGAGAACCATTTCAAAGCAAAAGTGGCCAAGGTTTTGTGAACCCCGGAAATTGGGCCCACAAGGGATTGAAAGAAAATGGGTTTGAAAAAGAAAAAGGAAAGGAGTCGCCACCTTATTTTTTAAAGGAAACAAGGAAAACCCTAAAAATAGTTTGTTTTAGGAAAACAATTTGAATGACTCCATAAAAAAGGAAAGGCAAAAACCAATCTTTTGAAAACCAAAGAAATCGGGGATTCGGAGGCTAAGTTATGACATGGGAAGGTTCTAGGCAAAGCCTATAGGCACTCATGTCACCCTTTCGGTCTCTCAGTTCATTTGGGCTAAATCATGATCTTTCCATACAAAAATCAGCAAGTATATCATCACAAGAATTGCATGCATATCATATATTTCATTCATCCATCCATGCATAATAAGCACATAAAAACAGAAAAAAGAAAAAGAAGAAAAGGAAACAAAAATAAACCTAGGATGCTTGGATCCTAGAACGGACTTGAGCCTCACGAAGAGCGCCTACGTACCATGCAATGAAATACATGGATCAAAGTCCACGTAGTTCGATTAGAACTAAGGTTAAATCCTAATACAAACCTATGGTAAAAACCCTAGGTTTCCTTATTTGATCAAAAGAGAATTGATAGAAAGTTTGATTTTAGGAAAGAAATCCACAAAATGGAAACCTTAATAAAAACCAGAATTTTGTTTATGAAGGAAACCTCTAATTAAACCATAGGATCATATTAAAAATTAACCCTAAATAGGGAGAAGAGAAGGGATAAGGAAGAAAGGTGAATTGGGGCACCTTCACACCCACTTACCTGAGCGCAATTACTCCAAACATTAGCTATTTCAGACATAAGCAGCCCTATTTGCCATAGGACAAATACCACACCTATTTGCACCCTTACAAGTGCTCAAAACCATGCAAAAACACTAACATGCAAATCTGGACAGAATAGTATTATGACCTAAAATCATCCACTAAGCATGCCAATAGCAAAAACAGCGAACAATAATAAGTCCTAACATATTCCTAGAACCATATCATGCATAAAAACCCTAAAACATACTAACATGCATGCAAAACTATCATGTTTACTCCATATGAAAAACATATACAGCAAACACGAAGAAAAACCAAATAAAAAAGTCTACTTTATCATGCTATATGAAAACAAACACAAAACAATGACTCTAAAACCCTAAACTCACAAATATGCTTAAAAACTCACAAGACATACTTTAATCATGCTAAAACCAAACTAAACAGAAATTAAATCATGCATATTAACTAACTAAAGCAATATAACATGATGAAAATCCTAACTCTAACATGCAATGACACTAATCCTAGCACAAGGACAAACAGGAGCACAAGAATCATAACTATGCATTAAAAACCTAAAGGACAGCACTAAAGCATGCTAAACAGTAGATAAAAAATAGATATTCCATGTATATTAACTAGCTAGAGTGTTAATACATGATAAAAAAGTAACCTTTAACATGCAATAAGCCTAACCCATATGAAAACCTAGTTTAAGCTTGAATAGAGAAGGAGAATACCTTAGGAAGGGCCTTCCTTGTGTTTGTAATTGTTCGTGGCTCCTCAGGTCTTTAGAGTGAATCAAACCAACACGAATCCTCCTCTTTGTCAAAGTGGTATCACAGCAAAGAGATCAAAACTCACTCAACTTTGAAAAGAAATAGAAAACAAAAAGAGAACAAGAGAAAAGAAAAGTGATTTTCGTCACTTTGCAGCAGCAGCAACTTCAATCGCGTTTTTGGGTATGAAAACGTTGGATTTGGACAAAGCTTGTGAAATACAAAGTTGTAGAGAATTGAATTATCTTTCTAACAAGACCAATTTCATCAAATTCTGACTTCGGATGAAAAAGTTATGATTAACATACGACTGCTGGTTTTCAGAAAATCTGCTGCTGAATTATGACGAATTTCACTCCCTCCAAACCCTCTTCTCCTCTCCCTTGTTTAAAGACATTAAGAGAGTATTTATAGCTGAAATTTGGAGTTTCCCTTTCCTTCCTGGACTAGGTTTCTTTGGAGAATAATCAAAAGGTATTTTATAATGATAAAAGACTTCTAATCTGAATAGGAAAAGGAAATTGTCTTTTATAAAAATTGGGAGACTGACCGCTAACACGCATGCACATGTATCGTATGTGCGTACACACACTCATCACATACGTACACGTGTTAGTGTCATGATAAAAATGGCTAATTTAATAAAATAATTTTCTTTTCATTTTAACCAAAAATCTTATGCTGTGATTCGCACTAATTCCTCAAGGATAATCCGTAAATAACCACACTAAACTCATCATCAGGGCCACAGGACTTAATACCTCATATGCATCCATATGAACTCCAATTGACAATTTGGAGATCATTCCAAGGTCAAATGAAAAGTTTGGGACTTAAAAGACGATTATGCCCCTTAAGTCACAAAAGCTCTTATTATCCCTTAAGATCAACTCCAATTTGAACCAAAATTCATATCCATTGTCCTTGTGACTCTAGAAAACTAATGCAAGTGACTAGACTCAAAAACAAAACAAAAACATGCATGAAATGATGAGCCCTAGTAAGGTGGTGCAAAAATGGGGTGTGACAGAAGCCCCTCATTGGCGAACAAGTTACACTTGTGAACCAAGGATAAAGAACAACCCATTTTTGGCCAAAAAGCCCGGAGAAATCACACACTGATACCAACAATGATGGGAGGTTGAAAACCTGAGACTGAAATAAGGAAGTGTACTCAAGTCATGAGTATACTTAAACCACTGAGGGTTGAGAATTGATAAGAGAAGCATATTCAAGCCACTACGAATGAACATACTTTTGAAATGGAAAGATATATTCTAGTCACGAATATATTTAACCAAGTGATGAGAATGAAATCTGAGAAGCACATTCAAGTGATGAACATACCTTTGAAATGGAGAAATATATCCAAGCGATGGATATACTTAACCAAGTAAGTGACAAAATATCTGAGAAGTATACTCAAGTGATGAGTATACCACTGAAATGGAGAAATATATTCAGGTCACGAATATATTTAACCAAGTAATCTGAGAATGAAATCTGAGAAGTATACTCAAGTGGTGAGCATACCATTGAAATGGAGAAATATATCCAAGCGATGGATATCTTTAACCAAGTAGGATAAGAATAATCTGAGAGGTGTATTCAAGTGATGAGTGTACTTTTGAAATGGAGAAATATATTCAGGTCACGAACATATTTAACCAAGTGATGAAAAAGATGCTGAGAAATATACTCAAGTGATGAGTATACTTAATGATTGAAAAAGACTGAGAAGTACGTTCAAGTGATGAACATACTTTTGAAATGGAGAAATGTATCCAAGTGATGGATATATTTAACCAAGTAAGCGACAAAATATCTGAGAAGTGTACTCAAGTGATGAGTACACCATTGAAATGGAGAAATATATTCTAGTCATGAATATATTTAACCAAGTAAGTGACAAATATTCTGAGAAGTATGTTCAAGTGATGAACATACCATTGAAATGGAGAAATATACCCAAGCGATGGATATACTTAACCAAGTAAGTGGCAAAATATCTGAGAAGTATACTCAAGTGATGAGTATACCGTTGAAATGGAAAAAATATACCCAAGTGGTGGATATACTTAACCAAGTAAGTGACAAATGATCTGAGAAGTATGTTCAAGTGATGAACATACCATTGAAATGGAGAAGTGTACCCAAGCGATGGATATACTTAACCAAGTAAGTGACAAAATATCTGAGAAGTATGTTCAAGTGATGAACATACCATTGAAATGGAGAAATATATTCAAGTGATGAATATATTTAACCAAGTAAGTGATAATGAGGATCTGAAACTAGGAAGCATATTCAATGGGCGAACATGCTTTTGAAATGGAAGAATATATTCAAGTGATGAATATATTCAACCAAGTATGATAGAAAATGAGAATTTGAAATTGAGAAGCATATTCAAACGGTGAATACACTTTTGAAATGGAAAAATATATTCAAGTGATGAATATATTCAACCAAGTAGGATAAAAAATCAAGATTTGAAATGAGGATATATGATCAATTTATCAAGATTGAACAGGCATGGTGCAAGAGGAAAGTGACTTAACACATTGTCACTTGAGTTGGCATGACACAGGGGAAATATATTCAACCCTTTTGAACATAAAATCAATTCAAGGAATTGATTTCAAGATGGAATTTGATTGATTTTACGCTCAAAAAGTGTTGAATATCTCATTTGGAAGGAGGTTTGATCACGCGCCAAGGCGAGACAAAGCGAGGGAGAAAGCCAAAACAAGGTGGCTTGGGTGACCACCAGGCCTCAGGAGGCTAGCCGCCCAGGCCTGGGTGGTTACCCGAGCCCAAAGCGGAAATCCCACTTTGAATAGGAAACTTCCTATTCTGATGGGTTTTTTCCTATTTGAACTTGGATTTGTGACCTTTTCCCTATAAAAACACATCCAAGAGGTTCCTAAACCTACTTGTATTCATTCATTAGAAATTATGGAGGCTCTAGACAAATTTTTAGGAGGGTTTTTGAGAGTTATGAGTGTTGAAGCAAAATCTGAGTTCAAGTGCTTTGGCTTGGATCCATTGCTCTCCTTGAGGCATGTGAGGCTTGAAACGAACCTCTTGACTGCTGCTACATATTTTTGGGATCCTCAAGTTCATGTGTTCCGCTTCAACTATGAAGAACTGTGCCCAACCATGGAGGAATTCTGTGCATTGTATGGAGTTTCAACGGTAGGTCCTTTCATTCTCCCTACTCCTCGCCCAAGCTTTCTTACTTCTTTCTCCAATCTACTTGGGATTCACCCACAATATGCCTCTACGTTTGTAAAGGACCATATGGTAGACTTGATGAAATTGGCAACTTCTTTTTTAGCTTATGATAGTAAAGGTATTCTGAACTTTACCTTTCCTATTAAGCATGCTCTTGCCTTTTGCCTCATTGGTCGTTTTCTTATTTCCACTGGTACTCCACATGTTCCCATTCAAATCTGTGACTTGATTCCTCTCCTTGCCAAGGGCCATAACTTGATTCCCATGGTGCTAGCTGAAACCCTGAATGGTTTGGATAAAACTCATGAGGACCCAAAGGTTCCTTTAGGAGGTAGCCCCATTCTACTGCAGATGTGGTTGCTTGAAAGACTGAATTTCTTGTCACCAGTTGCCATTACACCATACAAGCCCCAGCATTACTGCCTTCGCCGCATTGAACTACCTGGGCAATTTTCATTGAGAGATTGGCTAGGTTACTTCCAAACCCTTTCTTGGAGGAGTGTCAAGTGGTTTGTATTCATATGGGGCTGCAGTGACCAGGTGCTTCTGCGGACTTTTGGATGCGCCATGGTGAGACTCATAGGATTGAGGTCTACTTCTTTTTATTGGCCTTTAAGGGTTCTTCGTCAGATGGGTGCCATGCAAACCATACCTACTTCCTTGAAAGGTGACTATCCTGTGGTGCCCGCGGGTCTTTCTGTAGTGACTTGGGCGAAGGACCGATGGCCTAGCAAGTTGATACTAACCCAAGTTACGAATACTGATGGTCCGTATATGATGAGCTCAGAGTATAAGGAATGGTTGAAAAGTAATTTGGGTGAGAGAGAGACTACTCGAAGAGAAAGGATTTTTGGACTTATCAAGAACAATGAACTTGGACCTTGCAGAGAAGATATTATGGAAGCAGTGACAGCAGCTTATGAACACGACTTGAGGAAGAAAAGAAGACATGAAAGAGAGAAGAAGAAAGCTGAGGAGCGAGCTGCAAAGAGGCTCAAGAAAATAGAATAGGATATTTATGGCATATTTATAGTTCTTTTACTTAATACCAATGAATTGCTATGTCAATCAATTTTAGTTTTGAATAAATTGCCAATAATAAATCAAATTTGGGATTTTCTTGTTTGATTTAGACCGCACCCAAGGTAACTTTATGGGTTGCCTACGTATCTCCATGGTTTTTTTTCTTCTTTTTTTTTTTTTTTTTTTTTTTTGTTTTGTTTTTTTTTTTTTTTGTTTTGTTTTTGAATGGAGAATCAGGTCTTACGTAGTTCTTATGCCTTAACTTTTGCCTAGGCCACCCTTACGGGTTTTCAACCTAGCAGGCTTCAAACATGATATTTCTTCAATTGATCCAAATTAGTTGGACGAGCGAACTCAATTCCATCTAAATCCATGAGGCGAACAGCCCCTGCTGGCAATATCTCTTTGATAATGTATGGCCCACCCCAACTTGGCTTGAATTTTCCCCACGGATCGAACACTGGAGCTCTGATTTCTTTCAGCACTACATCCCCTTTCTTTAGACCTCGATCTTTGACATGCTTGTTGAATGCTCCGGCAACTCTCCGTTGATACCCCTGAACATGATACAACGCCCTTAAACGCCTTTCATCCAGCAAAGCTAACTCATCATAGCGGCTCTTAACCCAGTCCACTTCTGTTATCTGGCTCTCCACGGCAACTCTTAGTGAAGGAACTTCCAATTCAACTGGCAACACGGCCTCTATTCCATAAACTAGAGAATAAGGGGTAGCCCCTGTTGACGACCTTATTGATGTTCTGTAACCCCATAGAGCCAATGGCAACTTCTCATGCCAGTCTGTGTGTGAGTCCGCAGTCTTCTGTAGTATCTTCTTGATGTTCTTGTTAGCTACTTCCACTGCTCCATTAGTCTGAGGACGGTATGGCGACGACAGATGGTGAACTATGCCATACTTTTGCAAGAGCTCATGGGTTTCTTTCTGAAAGTGCTGGCCATTGTCTGAGATAACTTCATGCAGTACCATATCGATAGATGATGCTGTGCTGTATGAACTGTGCTACCTTCTTGGAATTCAAGGTCTTGAAGGACGCTGCTTCCACCCACTTAGTGAAGTAGTCGATGGCGACCAGGATGTATTCATGCCCATTTGATGCCTTTGGCTTGATCTGTCCGATGATATCTATCCCCCATACCGCGAATGGCCAAGGTGATGACATACTCGTTAAAGGCATAGAAGGCAAATGTTGTCCACTGGCGAACAGTTGGCATTTGTGGCACTTCTTGACATGTGCGTGGCAGCCTCTTTCCATGGTGGACCAATAATGGCCTAACCTCATGATTTTCTTAGCTAACATATAGCCATTCATATGCGGAGCCTGTTAGGATTATGCCCTAGAGCCAATCATAGAGATGATTGTTTAGGGATTAGGAACAATCATTTGATTTCATTTATATATGTCACATTTATTATTGATTTAATAAAAGGGCTTATTCTATTATGTTTATATGCATCATTTATATTTACATAATATGTCCATGGAGTTAGAGTTGAGAATATGGAATTACAAAGAGTTGTAATTTTGAGACTGTAGATATATCTCTGTACTAAACTCCTAAAGCATTCCTAGTTGAAGGTTCACTATGATGGACAATAATGAACCATAGGACTAGCACTTGTTAGGTTGACTCTATAGGAGGATAGCTAGTCTCAAGCTATTTGTGTGGAGACACTACAACCAACAAGTGGGTGCCTATTACGAGAATAGGTACACTGAATGTGACCAAAGATATGAGATAAACTGAATGGAGTTTTTCCTGCCTGTCAATCAGTTTCTCATTGTTATAGTGGTACAAGTAATCCTTAGACCTGAGACACCATAGTTGTCTTATGCATATAGCTTTAGAAGTTTGATAACACTAAGTGCAAATCCTATTCAGGGGTTTGCAAAGGTGTTCATTGGCCCTACTGCTATGTGTATGAAGGCATGTGAGTGATCAACAAGGGATCCATCACTCTCAGGAAAAAGAGAGAGAATGTTTCATATAGCATTCATAATATAACTCATTAAATCCATGGCCATGGTAGGATGAATATGAAAAGAGTTTCATGAGTTCATCAATGAGTTGATATCTATGAATGAGTATAAAGTAATTGAACTAGGGACTTGACAGACTTCCATGTCCTATTAGTTTAATTGGAGACATTGTGTTGAAGGAAGGATGCAATTGTAACCTATAAACTATAACAGAAGGGTTCTTTGTAAATGACTATTCACCTCATTAAGGACCACACAATGAGCCATATGCTAGGTGTTACTCATGGTTAGTAGAAGCCCTAATTGATATAAGTGAGTTATAATCAATTAGGGAATTGGAAGGAGTTCCAATTAGACCCTAAATGGAAAGAGTTCCATTGTGCACACCTCGTGCTGTTCCTACTACTTAATGATGTGAACCCAATGGGTCACACACTGATCATGCAAGAAGGGCTTTAAAGTTTATGAGAGAAAGGGTTTTAGTGAATAAAGAATAGTTCTTTATAGGCCTATTTGTATTTGATACAAATAATAGGGGTTAATGTGCAATTAAGAGTAATTACACATAACCCTATTAGGGTTTCTTCCCCATGGCCAGCCCCCTTTGAGTGGGCTGCCTATATAAGTCACACTTATGTGTGACATGGCATAAAGGGCTTGCACAATAAACCCTAGCCGTCCAGCCCTTTGGAGGCTCTCTTCTCTCTCTCTCTCTTCTCCACCTCTAGCAACAACAAGGAAGAAGAAAGAAAAGGCTTGAAGCTCTAGCTAGGTGTGGATACCATTGGAGGCAGCACACTTGGGCTGCTCATTCACCGCTGTCTGGAGTAGAAGCTTGGAGCAAAACGGAGAAGACAAAAATCCTGTAAGTGTTCTAACCCTATTCGTAGTTAGGGTTTGATTTTGCGTTATGCATAGTTAGATTCATGGGATTGGGAATCGTAGGAAAAATTTTTATATTCCGCACTTCTATTTTTCCCTCTTGTTCGATTCCCAACAGTGGTATCAAAGCCAGGTTATGCATAATACAAAATACATATGGGCTGGTTATTATGGTGTAGTTGAATGATTCAAAAATCTGGAAAATTTTTCTGCATAATTGGTTTTCCTCCATGGCTGAACCTAGGGTTTGGAACCCTAGGTCAATTCTCTTCTACTCCTCTTCTTATTGATGGTTAAGTGTAGCCATGGATGCAATAGGTTGCATAGGGTTTGAGTTTGAAGAAGAAGAATAAGGAAACTAGGGTTTTATAAAACTGTTATGAACAGTTTTCATGGTTGCCATGAAAAACCGTCATCTTGTTTTGCATGCCGAATTCAGAGTTCTTCTCCAAAATTTTCGAGCCATATATGGTTAGAAAGGTCTTCGAATAAGCTTTCCAACCCAACAAACGGTGCGTCAATCCGAGTTCTGTAGTGAAAGTTATGAATTTTTTACTACAGGCTGTCTGGAAAGACAGTTTTGCTCGGGAATGATGCAATAGCCACAACTTTGAGTTATTGATGGAGATCAAAGGCATGGCAATGGTTGCCACCACTTGGGTTATGTTCTAGACATGGTAGGGAAAGGTTCCCAAGCATTTAGATGCATCATAATTGGATTAAGATGCTAGAACAGAAGGAAGAAGGAGAAGAACACCATGCAGGCTGAATCTGGGTTTTAGAACCCTAAGGTTCTTGCAATTAATTCTAATTAAAGCTGCTGTATTTATGATGGAAGATCATTGTAGGATCATTATATATCATGTGTATATGATTTTCTTTAAGTTTCAAAAAGGTTTTGATGGAAAAAGATTCAAAAAGTTTGAAAATTTTTCATGAACAGCATAGCAGATTTTCTCTGCAGAAAAGTCATCAATGGAGTTTTGATTAGAACTTGAGTTAGGGAACTCCAAATTGCATGAAACCAATTGCATTAGTTTCCTAAGACATGTAGGATACTGGGAAAATTCATTTGGTAGCCTAATTCATTCATCTTGCTGGGTTTTAAATCAATTTCTGACCATGGACAGTATGCTGTCAAATTCTGGGCAGCCTACTGTTGTTTTAATTGTTTAGAACAATTGGTGATGATTTGATCATCCAAACCTCTTCTATGAGCTTAGTATTTCATGTAGGGATATGATACGAAAGCTGGTTTCAATGGAGGAGTCAAATTGATAAGGATTTAGAAGCTATTGTGACCTTCAAGGTCTGCAACAATGGCTCCAGCAATGGGTTTTGGAAACCCTGATTGTTCTTGATGATGGCAGCCACTTCCACCACTTCTCACGTGTCCAGAGGCTTGTCCCACACCCCTAGGATGTTCTCCCATGGCTGGCCATGGCCTCCCACAGTCGTTGGTGGCCATGGCAGCCTAGCCAAGCTCAGGCAGCCCCCTGGTAGTGACGGCTGCATAGAGTTAAGGATGAAACCCTAATTTTGAGTTAATGATGAAACCCTAATTTCATTATGGCATTAATTAAAACCCTAATTGGAATATTAATTACCTTAATTAAGAGTTAATGATTGGTCATTAAATGACCAATCATGGTTATTAATTGTTAGGGCATAATTAATACCATTAATGATGTCTAGGGTTAGGGTTTTTGATAACCCTAATTAGTGTAATTAATTAAGGGTAATAAATACCTTATTTGGCATTAATTAAACCCTAATCCATTTTATTAAATACCGTATGAACCTAGGGTTTTAATGATTGGTCATTAAATGACCAATCATAAGGCATTTAATGATTAGGGCTTGCATTTAGGGTTTAGGGTTATGCATTTAGGGTTTAGGGTTTTAGGAAACCCTAATGCACTAATTCATCATTTAATTGATTTTATTTAATTCCCATGTTAATTATTTAATTAATATTGATCAATTTTATAATGTTTTAAATGGTTTAAAATACAATTGGGGATTAAATTAAAATCTGGAAATTCTTAATTAAATGAAATTGTTTTGTTTAAATAAGGAAACCCTAATATTGGATATTAGAGTTATTTTAGGAAACTTTATATGTTTCTATTAATTTGATTAATTGAAACTAAATGTCTTAAATGTTAAGACTTTATTTAATTCTGGATATTTTTGTTTAAACCTAATAAGATTAGGATGCATTAATAAGATTAATGTAAATCATTCAAGAGAATTACCATAATGCCCATATGTTTTAATGCTTACAGTTTTTCTTTACATTATGCAATGAGATTGTATGTATGTGTTTGGATGATGATTATGGACTATACCCTTTAAACCAATTGTGATTGGCCGTCTTATGAATGGGATGTTATTATTTACAAGAGTTGTAATTTTATTAAGGTGATGTAATTTATTTGGGGCTTGCATGCCACCTTCCCTCTCTCTCTCTCTCTATCATTCTCTTATGTACCCCACATTCCCCTTATGTATCCCTTTCTTTAAATTATGTAAATGTTATGTAATCGAGAGCGCACTAAGGAGCATGGTGGACCCAAAGGAGCATGATAGAGCCCAACAAGCCAATGGTGGAGACCATCAAGCCAAGGGAGCAGATTGAAGGACTTGAAAGCTTAGAGAAGTGTTTCAAGAAAGCATGCATGTTACGAATGGTTTATTTTACGATCACCTACACCCACCTTAGACCTTGGATTCAATCTATTGGCTTGGATTGAATCTTCTCAAAGTCCATAATCATCATAGTGGGAGCTTAAATTTATGAGATAATTGTATTAGCTCCAATACCATAGTTTGGTATATGTTACCTATTCACTTAGGGACTAATATCAAAATATGGTACTTTATATATGTTGATATATAATAGCATGCGATGTATGATTTATAATAGCATGAGATGTATGATTATAAATAGCATAATTTATATGTTTAAATTTTGATACATAGGATGCATGTTAATTTGATGAGACCCTTTAAAACCCCTCTTATTTAATATTAAGTTGAAAATGGAGAAGTCATTAGGGAATGAATTCTTCATTGCCTTCCATCATTATAGGATCATCTAACGTCCCTTAATGTGGGTACCTGGCTGCAGACATGTAGGAGCTACCCATGTTAAAGACATTACTTGAAACTATCACATATGAGATATCATGGGGTGCCTAAACTGGTATATACCAAGAAACTAACATGTGAGGTATATATTTGGCGAAACATACCTGTGTGAATGATGGGTTTAACTTAACTAGGGAAGTATTCCAAGAAACTAACATGTGAGGTGTATGTTCCCTAGAGGCAAAACGATTGGAACTTGCTTATGAAGCAATAGACAAAGAGTTGTCTTCTTATTGTGGGTTAGAAGTCAAGAAACTAACATGTGAGGCTTCTAGGTCACAGTGGGACCCCAATCCCCATTAGGAATGAGATTCCTGAATTCCATTAGAGGGTGTATGGAATTTGATAAAATAGTGGGAGGTACCATATGATTAAAGACCCAATCATTATGGATAAAAATGAAATCTAATTCTCTGTTTATGTAGATTACCTAATTACTCACCTCAAAACCCCTATTTCCTAATATATAGGATATTGATAGTTTGACTAAACCCGATTTCTTTGATTGACTTAGGAAATTGAGAATTGTTCTCAACTTCAAAAGATTGTTTATATGCTATTAGGCCTTTTATTAAAGGCCCTCCATAAAACATCCCAAGAAGAAAAGACACTATGCACAATTGGCATCTTGTTGCCATGCTATATGATAGTATTGATGACTAATGAACTTCAGAAGCAAAATTAGTCAATGCAAATGCCTTTGATGTCCTACATCACATACAAAGGTTGTATGGTGAGTAAAATAATACTATAAAGTATAGTACTTATAAAGGACTTCTTGTGGACTAGGATGTAATAAAAGTTGTTTATTAATAATCATTTTTTTGAAAATGATTAATCACATAGAATAGCTTGAGAAGCTAGATGTGATTTAAAATGGAAGCATAGAGGAAAGCAAATCTTGAAAAGTCAAAGACAAAGAAATATAATTATTTTGTAGTAAACATAAGGTATTGTAAATGGAAATTGATAAAGTATCAGTCTTCCTAGAAGAACCAAACTTTTGAAGTTTTGGTTCATGCTCTAAACTAAATTATTGGTTAGTTCTGCTTCTTGGTTTTTGGATTATAGTGTAATCTAAATGGAAGCAGAAAGTTAAGTAGATAATAAGTTACCTTTAAAAATTTTAATAGAGCAAGAGTTGCTAGATTAATTTTGGGAACTTATTTCTTAACTAGGTCATTTAAGACATTCTAGAAATTTGATTTCTGAATTTAAATGACTAATTAGAGCGAATGCAACGTATTCTGAGAATACAAGAGATGTAGAGACTCTCATTTAAATGTAACGATTATGACTTGGTTATGAGATGACCAAACCCATCTTTTACTTGGTGAAGTGAATGAGTTACATTTATAATTTGACTATACATTGTGATGTATATAGTCATGTAGAGCATGCATTCAATTACAGTAGACTCATCTTAGAATACCATAGCTCAATGGTGAATCTAAGAGGACGAATTGAACCCTATTAAGATATGGTTTGATCCATGATGAGTTTTACTAATGTATCCATCTAGGATATACCTTAAAATTGCTACATATTGATAATTTAGGGTTCACTCCAGTTTTGTCCCAATTATATCAGATATGATATGGGAAGTAACCCAACTTAAAGAAGTTAATGCTTGGGCTTGTGCTACGTTTGTTTGGAAACATAATGTAGACAATCTGGAAATAAGGTCAAGTAAGTGTTGAATTGTGGTATATCCCAAAAGAGGTTGGGATAGTATTTCTATTACCCTAATGAACAAAAGTTGTCCATTAGGATGTTTGCTGGATTTTCTTGAGAAAGAGTTCATTCAAGAAAGATGCAAAAGTATTGTCTGTAAAGCCACAAACGAACAAAGATCCAACCCTTGTCTCTATTGAGACAAAACCTTTAATTACACCACATTCTTTTCATAGATCAAATTGGATATTTCTTTAACATAAGAGAGATATTGTATCTCCATTAGAATGTGAAAGAATTGTTCTTTGGTGATAAAGATCACCAAGATAATCCTATTGATTATGATTAGGCGATGTTTGACATCAACTTGAGAAATTACTAAGAGTCATTAAATCCAATATGGACAGGTAGAGACCTAAAAGGCTTGGCTATTTAAGAATGTTTTTAACATAGGCAAAAAGTTGTCTATAAAGAAACTTGTTTGATAATAGTTATGCTGAAATCCATTTGGATCTTGTTATCTATAAACACACATTTTGAATATGAGATATGTCAAAAAGGATATAAAGATGTTATATCAATTGGTGAAAAACCATAAAAGTGTGTAAGTTATAGAAGTCTATTAATAGACTACAAGGTTCTCATAATTAGAACATCTATAAAGTTGAAGTAATCAAATTGTTTGATTTCTCTCATTGTATAGATGGACCATGAGTGTATAAAAGGTTAGTGGGAGTGCGATCGTTTTTCTTTATCCTAAGTATGGATGACATCATAATCATTATGAATGATATATGAATGTTATCTAATGTAAAGTTTTAGTTTTTGGAGAAAAACTAATTCATGAAAGATTTGGCAAAAGCATCCAATAAGATCTATAGAGATAGATTATATATTTTGCTAAGTATCTCCAAATCATCAAACATAGTTGAAATGTTGAAGGAGTTCAACATGGAGAATTCTAAGGGAGGTCTGATTTACTTCAGATAAGAATTCATTATTCAAGGGCATGTGCCCTAGGATAACACAAGTAAGATTCTTAAAGTGTTAAGAAGCCTTATTTTACACTATGTATTGAACCTGATATCTATTATGTTGTAATTGTTACAAATAGTTATCAATCAATTCAAATTTGGAATATTGGATTGTATATGGAAATTGTAAACTCATAGTAGATGGGTATATGGATTTGGATATAATCCATATGGGGTATATTTTATATTCACTTTAGTTGGTGAAATACTTAATGGAAGAACTGTATGAAAGATACAGTGGATTCCATTATTGAGGGTGAATTAATTGTCGCATTGTCTAGGAGACTGTTTGGATCTATAAGTTCATTTAGAACTTAGAGTTGTTCCTTCCATTGAGTTGCCCACACCTTGTTTTGTGACAACAATGGGTCTATAGCTCAAGTATAGGAATCACGGTCTCATCAAAAGTCCAAACACATAGAGCGGCAATTCCAAGTGATTAGAGGAATCATTGGAAAAGGTAATAGATACATTACAGAAGATATTATCTACATAAGTTTTTGTAGACCTACTGACTAAAGCTTTAAAACATAATTGGTTATGTCTAAGACCAACATCTTGAGAAGATAGGTATGCGATACATGGTCGATTGGCTTTAGTGCAAGTGGGAGATTGTTAGGATTATGCCCTAGAGCCAATCATAGAGATGATTGTTTAGGGATTAGGAACAATCATTTGATTTCATTTATATATGTCACATTTATTATTGATTTAATAAAAGGGCTTATTCTATTATGTTTATATGCATCATTTATATTTACATAATATGTCCATGGAGTTAGAGTTGAGAATATGGAATTACAAAGAGTTGTAATTTTGAGACTGTAGATATATCTCTGTACTAAACTCCTAAAGCATTCCTAGTTGAAGGTTCACTATGATGGACAATAATGAACCATAGGACTAGCACTTGTTAGGTTGACTCTATAGGAGGATAGCTAGTCTCAAGCTATTTGTGTGGAGACACTACAACCAACAAGTGGGTGCCTATTACGAGAATAGGTACACTGAATGTGACCAAAGATATGAGATAAACTGAATGGAGTTTTTCCTGCCTGTCAATCAGTTTCTCATTGTTATAGTGGTACAAGTAATCCTTAGACCTGAGACACCATAGTTGTCTTATGCATATAGCTTTAGAAGTTTGATAACACTAAGTGCAAATCCTATTCAGGGGTTTGCAAAGGTGTTCATTGGCCCTACTGCTATGTGTATGAAGGCATGTGAGTGATCAACAAGGGATCCATCACTCTCAGGAAAAAGAGAGAGAATGTTTCATATAGCATTCATAATATAACTCATTAAATCCATGGCCATGGTAGGATGAATATGAAAAGAGTTTCATGAGTTCATCAATGAGTTGATATCTATGAATGAGTATAAAGTAATTGAACTAGGGACTTGACAGACTTCCATGTCCTATTAGTTTAATTGGAGACATTGTGTTGAAGGAAGGATGCAATTGTAACCTATAAACTATAACAGAAGGGTTCTTTGTAAATGACTATTCACCTCATTAAGGACCACACAATGAGCCATATGCTAGGTGTTACTCATGGTTAGTAGAAGCCCTAATTGATATAAGTGAGTTATAATCAATTAGGGAATTGGAAGGAGTTCCAATTAGACCCTAAATGGAAAGAGTTCCATTGTGCACACCTCGTGCTGTTCCTACTACTTAATGATGTGAACCCAATGGGTCACACACTGATCATGCAAGAAGGGCTTTAAAGTTTATGAGAGAAAGGGTTTTAGTGAATAAAGAATAGTTCTTTATAGGCCTATTTGTATTTGATACAAATAATAGGGGTTAATGTGCAATTAAGAGTAATTACACATAACCCTATTAGGGTTTCTTCCCCATGGCCAGCCCCCTTTGAGTGGGCTGCCTATATAAGTCACACTTATGTGTGACATGGCATAAAGGGCTTGCACAATAAACCCTAGCCGTCCAGCCCTTTGGAGGCTCTCTTCTCTCTCTCTCTCTTCTCCACCTCTAGCAACAACAAGGAAGAAGAAAGAAAAGGCTTGAAGCTCTAGCTAGGTGTGGATACCATTGGAGGCAGCACACTTGGGCTGCTCATTCACCGCTGTCTGGAGTAGAAGCTTGGAGCAAAACGGAGAAGACAAAAATCCTGTAAGTGTTCTAACCCTATTCGTAGTTAGGGTTTGATTTTGCGTTATGCATAGTTAGATTCATGGGATTGGGAATCGTAGGAAAAATTTTTATATTCCGCACTTCTATTTTTCCCTCTTGTTCGATTCCCAACAGTGGTATCAAAGCCAGGTTATGCATAATACAAAATACATATGGGCTGGTTATTATGGTGTAGTTGAATGATTCAAAAATCTGGAAAATTTTTCTGCATAATTGGTTTTCCTCCATGGCTGAACCTAGGGTTTGGAACCCTAGGTCAATTCTCTTCTACTCCTCTTCTTATTGATGGTTAAGTGTAGCCATGGATGCAATAGGTTGCATAGGGTTTGAGTTTGAAGAAGAAGAATAAGGAAACTAGGGTTTTATAAAACTGTTATGAACAGTTTTCATGGTTGCCATGAAAAACCGTCATCTTGTTTTGCATGCCGAATTCAGAGTTCTTCTCCAAAATTTTCGAGCCATATATGGTTAGAAAGGTCTTCGAATAAGCTTTCCAACCCAACAAACGGTGCGTCAATCCGAGTTCTGTAGTGAAAGTTATGAATTTTTTACTACAGGCTGTCTGGAAAGACAGTTTTGCTCGGGAATGATGCAATAGCCACAACTTTGAGTTATTGATGGAGATCAAAGGCATGGCAATGGTTGCCACCACTTGGGTTATGTTCTAGACATGGTAGGGAAAGGTTCCCAAGCATTTAGATGCATCATAATTGGATTAAGATGCTAGAACAGAAGGAAGAAGGAGAAGAACACCATGCAGGCTGAATCTGGGTTTTAGAACCCTAAGGTTCTTGCAATTAATTCTAATTAAAGCTGCTGTATTTATGATGGAAGATCATTGTAGGATCATTATATATCATGTGTATATGATTTTCTTTAAGTTTCAAAAAGGTTTTGATGGAAAAAGATTCAAAAAGTTTGAAAATTTTTCATGAACAGCATAGCAGATTTTCTCTGCAGAAAAGTCATCAATGGAGTTTTGATTAGAACTTGAGTTAGGGAACTCCAAATTGCATGAAACCAATTGCATTAGTTTCCTAAGACATGTAGGATACTGGGAAAATTCATTTGGTAGCCTAATTCATTCATCTTGCTGGGTTTTAGATCAATTTCTGACCATGGACAGTATGCTGTCAAATTCTGGGCAGCCTACTGTTGTTTTAATTGTTTAGAACAATTGGTGATGATTTGATCATCCAAACCTCTTCTATGAGCTTAGTATTTCATGTAGGGATATGATACGAAAGCTGGTTTCAATGGAGGAGTCAAATTGATAAGGATTTAGAAGCTATTGTGACCTTCAAGGTCTGCAACAATGGCTCCAGCAATGGGTTTTGGAAACCCTGATTGTTCTTGATGATGGCAGCCACTTCCACCACTTCTCACGTGTCCAGAGGCTTGTCCCACACCCCTAGGATGTTCTCCCATGGCTGGCCATGGCCTCCCACAGTCGTTGGTGGCCATGGCAGCCTAGCCAAGCTCAGGCAGCCCCCTGGTAGTGACGGCTGCATAGAGTTAAGGATGAAACCCTAATTTTGAGTTAATGATGAAACCCTAATTTCATTATGGCATTAATTAAAACCCTAATTGGAATATTAATTACCTTAATTAAGAGTTAATGATTGGTCATTAAATGACCAATCATGGTTATTAATTGTTAGGGCATAATTAATACCATTAATGATGTCTAGGGTTAGGGTTTTTGATAACCCTAATTAGTGTAATTAATTAAGGGTAATAAATACCTTATTTGGCATTAATTAAACCCTAATCCATTTTATTAAATACCGTATGAACCTAGGGTTTTAATGATTGGTCATTAAATGACCAATCATAAGGCATTTAATGATTAGGGCTTGCATTTAGGGTTTAGGGTTATGCATTTAGGGTTTAGGGTTTTAGGAAACCCTAATGCACTAATTCATCATTTAATTGATTTTATTTAATTCCCATGTTAATTATTTAATTAATATTGATCAATTTTATAATGTTTTAAATGGTTTAAAATACAATTGGGGATTAAATTAAAATCTGGAAATTCTTAATTAAATGAAATTGTTTTGTTTAAATAAGGAAACCCTAATATTGGATATTAGAGTTATTTTAGGAAACTTTATATGTTTCTATTAATTTGATTAATTGAAACTAAATGTCTTAAATGTTAAGACTTTATTTAATTCTGGATATTTTTGTTTAAACCTAATAAGATTAGGATGCATTAATAAGATTAATGTAAATCATTCAAGAGAATTACCATAATGCCCATATGTTTTAATGCTTACAGTTTTTCTTTACATTATGCAATGAGATTGTATGTATGTGTTTGGATGATGATTATGGACTATACCCTTTAAACCAATTGTGATTGGCCGTCTTATGAATGGGATGTTATTATTTACAAGAGTTGTAATTTTATTAAGGTGATGTAATTTATTTGGGGCTTGCATGCCACCTTCCCTCTCTCTCTCTCTCTATCATTCTCTTATGTACCCCACATTCCCCTTATGTATCCCTTTCTTTAAATTATGTAAATGTTATGTAATCGAGAGCGCACTAAGGAGCATGGTGGACCCAAAGGAGCATGATAGAGCCCAACAAGCCAATGGTGGAGACCATCAAGCCAAGGGAGCAGATTGAAGGACTTGAAAGCTTAGAGAAGTGTTTCAAGAAAGCATGCATGTTACGAATGGTTTATTTTACGATCACCTACACCCACCTTAGACCTTGGATTCAATCTATTGGCTTGGATTGAATCTTCTCAAAGTCCATAATCATCATAGTGGGAGCTTAAATTTATGAGATAATTGTATTAGCTCCAATACCATAGTTTGGTATATGTTACCTATTCACTTAGGGACTAATATCAAAATATGGTACTTTATATATGTTGATATATAATAGCATGCGATGTATGATTTATAATAGCATGAGATGTATGATTATAAATAGCATAATTTATATGTTTAAATTTTGATACATAGGATGCATGTTAATTTGATGAGACCCTTTAAAACCCCTCTTATTTAATATTAAGTTGAAAATGGAGAAGTCATTAGGGAATGAATTCTTCATTGCCTTCCATCATTATAGGATCATCTAACGTCCCTTAATGTGGGTACCTGGCTGCAGACATGTAGGAGCTACCCATGTTAAAGACATTACTTGAAACTATCACATATGAGATATCATGGGGTGCCTAAACTGGTATATACCAAGAAACTAACATGTGAGGTATATATTTGGCGAAACATACCTGTGTGAATGATGGGTTTAACTTAACTAGGGAAGTATTCCAAGAAACTAACATGTGAGGTGTATGTTCCCTAGAGGCAAAACGATTGGAACTTGCTTATGAAGCAATAGACAAAGAGTTGTCTTCTTATTGTGGGTTAGAAGTCAAGAAACTAACATGTGAGGCTTCTAGGTCACAGTGGGACCCCAATCCCCATTAGGAATGAGATTCCTGAATTCCATTAGAGGGTGTATGGAATTTGATAAAATAGTGGGAGGTACCATATGATTAAAGACCCAATCATTATGGATAAAAATGAAATCTAATTCTCTGTTTATGTAGATTACCTAATTACTCACCTCAAAACCCCTATTTCCTAATATATAGGATATTGATAGTTTGACTAAACCCGATTTCTTTGATTGACTTAGGAAATTGAGAATTGTTCTCAACTTCAAAAGATTGTTTATATGCTATTAGGCCTTTTATTAAAGGCCCTCCATAAAACATCCCAAGAAGAAAAGACACTATGCACAATTGGCATCTTGTTGCCATGCTATATGATAGTATTGATGACTAATGAACTTCAGAAGCAAAATTAGTCAATGCAAATGCCTTTGATGTCCTACATCACATACAAAGGTTGTATGGTGAGTAAAATAATACTATAAAGTATAGTACTTATAAAGGACTTCTTGTGGACTAGGATGTAATAAAAGTTGTTTATTAATAATCATTTTTTTGAAAATGATTAATCACATAGAATAGCTTGAGAAGCTAGATGTGATTTAAAATGGAAGCATAGAGGAAAGCAAATCTTGAAAAGTCAAAGACAAAGAAATATAATTATTTTGTAGTAAACATAAGGTATTGTAAATGGAAATTGATAAAGTATCAGTCTTCCTAGAAGAACCAAACTTTTGAAGTTTTGGTTCATGCTCTAAACTAAATTATTGGTTAGTTCTGCTTCTTGGTTTTTGGATTATAGTGTAATCTAAATGGAAGCAGAAAGTTAAGTAGATAATAAGTTACCTTTAAAAATTTTAATAGAGCAAGAGTTGCTAGATTAATTTTGGGAACTTATTTCTTAACTAGGTCATTTAAGACATTCTAGAAATTTGATTTCTGAATTTAAATGACTAATTAGAGCGAATGCAACGTATTCTGAGAATACAAGAGATGTAGAGACTCTCATTTAAATGTAACGATTATGACTTGGTTATGAGATGACCAAACCCATCTTTTACTTGGTGAAGTGAATGAGTTACATTTATAATTTGACTATACATTGTGATGTATATAGTCATGTAGAGCATGCATTCAATTACAGTAGACTCATCTTAGAATACCATAGCTCAATGGTGAATCTAAGAGGACGAATTGAACCCTATTAAGATATGGTTTGATCCATGATGAGTTTTACTAATGTATCCATCTAGGATATACCTTAAAATTGCTACATATTGATAATTTAGGGTTCACTCCAGTTTTGTCCCAATTATATCAGATATGATATGGGAAGTAACCCAACTTAAAGAAGTTAATGCTTGGGCTTGTGCTACGTTTGTTTGGAAACATAATGTAGACAATCTGGAAATAAGGTCAAGTAAGTGTTGAATTGTGGTATATCCCAAAAGAGGTTGGGATAGTATTTCTATTACCCTAATGAACAAAAGTTGTCCATTAGGATGTTTGCTGGATTTTCTTGAGAAAGAGTTCATTCAAGAAAGATGCAAAAGTATTGTCTGTAAAGCCACAAACGAACAAAGATCCAACCCTTGTCTCTATTGAGACAAAACCTTTAATTACACCACATTCTTTTCATAGATCAAATTGGATATTTCTTTAACATAAGAGAGATATTGTATCTCCATTAGAATGTGAAAGAATTGTTCTTTGGTGATAAAGATCACCAAGATAATCCTATTGATTATGATTAGGCGATGTTTGACATCAACTTGAGAAATTACTAAGAGTCATTAAATCCAATATGGACAGGTAGAGACCTAAAAGGCTTGGCTATTTAAGAATGTTTTTAACATAGGCAAAAAGTTGTCTATAAAGAAACTTGTTTGATAATAGTTATGCTGAAATCCATTTGGATCTTGTTATCTATAAACACACATTTTGAATATGAGATATGTCAAAAAGGATATAAAGATGTTATATCAATTGGTGAAAAACCATAAAAGTGTGTAAGTTATAGAAGTCTATTAATAGACTACAAGGTTCTCATAATTAGAACATCTATAAAGTTGAAGTAATCAAATTGTTTGATTTCTCTCATTGTATAGATGGACCATGAGTGTATAAAAGGTTAGTGGGAGTGCGATCGTTTTTCTTTATCCTAAGTATGGATGACATCATAATCATTATGAATGATATATGAATGTTATCTAATGTAAAGTTTTAGTTTTTGGAGAAAAACTAATTCATGAAAGATTTGGCAAAAGCATCCAATAAGATCTATAGAGATAGATTATATATTTTGCTAAGTATCTCCAAATCATCAAACATAGTTGAAATGTTGAAGGAGTTCAACATGGAGAATTCTAAGGGAGGTCTGATTTACTTCAGATAAGAATTCATTATTCAAGGGCATGTGCCCTAGGATAACACAAGTAAGATTCTTAAAGTGTTAAGAAGCCTTATTTTACACTATGTATTGAACCTGATATCTATTATGTTGTAATTGTTACAAATAGTTATCAATCAATTCAAATTTGGAATATTGGATTGTATATGGAAATTGTAAACTCATAGTAGATGGGTATATGGATTTGGATATAATCCATATGGGGTATATTTTATATTCACTTTAGTTGGTGAAATACTTAATGGAAGAACTGTATGAAAGATACAGTGGATTCCATTATTGAGGGTGAATTAATTGTCGCATTGTCTAGGAGACTGTTTGGATCTATAAGTTCATTTAGAACTTAGAGTTGTTCCTTCCATTGAGTTGCCCACACCTTGTTTTGTGACAACAATGGGTCTATAGCTCAAGTATAGGAATCACGGTCTCATCAAAAGTCCAAACACATAGAGCGGCAATTCCAAGTGATTAGAGGAATCATTGGAAAAGGTAATAGATACATTACAGAAGATATTATCTACATAAGTTTTTGTAGACCTACTGACTAAAGCTTTAAAACATAATTGGTTATGTCTAAGACCAACATCTTGAGAAGATAGGTATGCGATACATGGTCGATTGGCTTTAGTGCAAGTGGGAGATTGTTAGGATTATGCCCTAGAGCCAATCATAGAGATGATTGTTTAGGGATTAGGAACAATCATTTGATTTCATTTATATATGTCACATTTATTATTGATTTAATAAAAGGGCTTATTCTATTATGTTTATATGCATCATTTATATTTACATAATATGTCCATGGAGTTAGAGTTGAGAATATGGAATTACAAAGAGTTGTAATTTTGAGACTGTAGATATATCTCTGTACTAAACTCCTAAAGCATTCCTAGTTGAAGGTTCACTATGATGGACAATAATGAACCATAGGACTAGCACTTGTTAGGTTGACTCTATAGGAGGATAGCTAGTCTCAAGCTATTTGTGTGGAGACACTACAACCAACAAGTGGGTGCCTATTACGAGAATAGGTACACTGAATGTGACCAAAGATATGAGATAAACTGAATGGAGTTTTTCCTGCCTGTCAATCAGTTTCTCATTGTTATAGTGGTACAAGTAATCCTTAGACCTGAGACACCATAGTTGTCTTATGCATATAGCTTTAGAAGTTTGATAACACTAAGTGCAAATCCTATTCAGGGGTTTGCAAAGGTGTTCATTGGCCCTACTGCTATGTGTATGAAGGCATGTGAGTGATCAACAAGGGATCCATCACTCTCAGGAAAAAGAGAGAGAATGTTTCATATAGCATTCATAATATAACTCATTAAATCCATGGCCATGGTAGGATGAATATGAAAAGAGTTTCATGAGTTCATCAATGAGTTGATATCTATGAATGAGTATAAAGTAATTGAACTAGGGACTTGACAGACTTCCATGTCCTATTAGTTTAATTGGAGACATTGTGTTGAAGGAAGGATGCAATTGTAACCTATAAACTATAACAGAAGGGTTCTTTGTAAATGACTATTCACCTCATTAAGGACCACACAATGAGCCATATGCTAGGTGTTACTCATGGTTAGTAGAAGCCCTAATTGATATAAGTGAGTTATAATCAATTAGGGAATTGGAAGGAGTTCCAATTAGACCCTAAATGGAAAGAGTTCCATTGTGCACACCTCGTGCTGTTCCTACTACTTAATGATGTGAACCCAATGGGTCACACACTGATCATGCAAGAAGGGCTTTAAAGTTTATGAGAGAAAGGGTTTTAGTGAATAAAGAATAGTTCTTTATAGGCCTATTTGTATTTGATACAAATAATAGGGGTTAATGTGCAATTAAGAGTAATTACACATAACCCTATTAGGGTTTCTTCCCCATGGCCAGCCCCCTTTGAGTGGGCTGCCTATATAAGTCACACTTATGTGTGACATGGCATAAAGGGCTTGCACAATAAACCCTAGCCGTCCAGCCCTTTGGAGGCTCTCTTCTCTCTCTCTCTCTTCTCCACCTCTAGCAACAACAAGGAAGAAGAAAGAAAAGGCTTGAAGCTCTAGCTAGGTGTGGATACCATTGGAGGCAGCACACTTGGGCTGCTCATTCACCGCTGTCTGGAGTAGAAGCTTGGAGCAAAACGGAGAAGACAAAAATCCTGTAAGTGTTCTAACCCTATTCGTAGTTAGGGTTTGATTTTGCGTTATGCATAGTTAGATTCATGGGATTGGGAATCGTAGGAAAAATTTTTATATTCCGCACTTCTATTTTTCCCTCTTGTTCGATTCCCAACAGAGCCCCTGTCCCTTCATGGATTTCTTTAATCAGATGCTCGGCTTCCTCCTCGGTGACACACAGCAAGTGGATCCCGTCGTATGATCTCAAATATAGCTTTCCTCCACAAAGTACATAGTGACTCACCAACCGCCTTAGGGTTTTTCTATCGATACGAGATGCTCCTTCTGGGTATTCCCTTTCTTCAATGAACTTCTTTATGTCATGGAACCACGGACGGCCATCATTTACCTCTCCTCCTCGGATTGCACAACAGTACACAGGCTTGTCTCGGCATTCTATCACCAACGGCTTCACATTTCCCCCTTCAGGTATCTCCACCATGGATGCTAGGGTCGCCAAGGCATCGGCGAACTGGCTCTTGTTCCTTGAAAGGTAGTTAAATTCTATCTCTGAGAACTCCTTGGTTAGAGCTTCCAGGTAGGCATGGTAGGGTAGCAGCTTCTCATCTCGAGTTTTCCATTCCCTTTTTATCTGACAAATGATTAGCGCCGAGTCCCCGAACACTTCTAATTCTTTGATCCCCAATTCAAGTGCCGCTTCCAGTGCTAGGATACAAGCCTCATACTCAGCAATGTTGTTGGTAGCTTCGAACCCCAACTTGACCACCAACGGTGTAAATGCCTCTTCGGGTGAGACCAGCAGGACTCCTATCCCATAACCTTTCTTATTGGCTGCCCCATCGAAGTATACTCTCCAAGTTTTTCTACCAATCTCTAGCACGTCCTCATCTGGGAATTGATCGTTGAACGGAGCGGATGATGACACCGGACAGCTGGCTAGGTAGTCTGTGATGACGCTTCCCTTGATAGACTTCTGATTCACGTACTTGATGTCGAATTCGTTGAGGAGAATTGACCATCGAGCAGTTCTGA
Source organism: Liquidambar formosana (assembly GCA_039720395.1). Taxonomy (NCBI): domain Eukaryota; kingdom Viridiplantae; phylum Streptophyta; class Magnoliopsida; order Saxifragales; family Altingiaceae; genus Liquidambar; species Liquidambar formosana. The sequence continues at coordinate 104,891 of JBBPBK010000362.1, forward strand.
ATGACAATACCGGCCTTTCTACCAGGTATTTCAACGGGTCCATGCGACTTATTAAGAACACTTCAAAGGACATCATGTAGTGCCGGAGTTTCTGTGTTGCCCATACTAGTGCCACACAAGCTTTTTCAATCGCATTGTACTTCACTTCATAGTCTGTCATTTTCTTGCTTAAGTAATAGATGGCATTCTCCTTTGTAGACCCTTTGAGATATTGAGCTAACAAAGCTCCCGTCGCGGTTTCAGTGACCGTTAAGTATAACAAAAGTGGCGCACCTTGCCGTGGGGGAACTAAGATTGGAGGATTGCTCAAGTATCTCTTAATGGTCTTAAAGGCCTCTTGGCATTCTTCGTTCCATACTTTTGGCACACCTTTCTTAAGCAATTTGAAGATTGGTTCGCAAACCATGGTTAAGTTGGCAATGAATCGGCTTATGTATTGAACTCTTCCCAGAAAACCCCGGATCTGCTTCTCAGTGCTAGGCGGCTCTATCTCCACAATAGCTTTTATCTTCCCTGGGTCCACTTCGATACCTCTCTGAGTGATCATAAACCCCAATAACTTGCCTACAGTGACACCAAAAGCGCACTTCTATGGGTTTAGACAGAGATTGTACTTCTTTGCTCGCTCTAGGAATTTCTCTAGCGCCTTAAAATGCCCTTCTCTATCCACAGACTTCACGATCATATCATCGACATAAACCTCGACTTCCTTATGGATCATATCATGCAATAAGGTCGTAGCTGCTCTTTGGTAAGTAGCCCCAGCGTTTCTTAAGCCAAAAGGCATTACCTTGTAACAGTACGTTCCCCATTGCGTGATAAAGGCTGTTTTCTCCATGTCTTGAGGCGCCATCTTTATCTGGTTATACCCGGAGAATTCGTCCATGAAGGAGAGGAGTGCATGTCCCACCGTGCTATCTACCAACACGTCGATATGGGGTAAAGGAAAGTCATCCTTAGGGCTCGCGGCGTTGAGATCTCGGAAATCGACACACATCCTTACTTTCCCATCTTTTTTAGGCACAGGCACTATATTCGACAGCCACTCGGGGTACTCCACAACTTGGAGGAAACCCGCGTCTAGTTGTTTAGTTACCTCTTCTTTTACTTTTAGAGCCCATTTTGGTTTTAATCTTCTGAGTTTCTGTTTTACCGGCTTCTTTAGGGAATTGGTGGGGATATAGTGTTGCACAATATCGGGGTCAATGCCAGGCATGTCTTCATAAGACCATGCAAAAGCCATAATGTTGGCTATCAAGAGGGAGATCATCTTTTCTTTTTCAACGGGGGAGAGGGTTTTCCCAATTTTAACTATTCTTGGCAATTCATTCGTCCCTAAGTTGATTGATTCCAATTCATCCATATTAGGTTCGGTGACGCCCCTTTTCCTTTGCTCAACGAGCTCCGGGGGGACATCGTTCCTAGGATCTATATCTATGCCATAAATATCCATAGAGGAGAGAAAAGAGACACTGCATATATAGAGAAAGAAAGCACACTTTATTGACTAGGAATAATGGGAATGACACACAAAAGAAAGAAGGAAAACAAACAAATCTGTATCAATACTATGACTCCACAAAGTGAGTAAAGTAGATACATCTTATTGAATTAGGGAAATATTACTAAACTAAGACACCTACAAGCTGCTATCAGGTAGGCCAAGGTCTTCTTCTTCATGGATCTCCGCAACAATACCACATTCAAGGTACCAATTCAGGAGTGGCAAGGTAGCATGGCTAATGGACGAACCCTGGAGTTCTTCAATGGTCGAGTCTTCCATGATGAGGATCATGTCTTGGAACATTTCAGTCATAGCCCCTGCATCAAGGTTCTCTGCCCAGTCCTCCTCTTTCTTTTCCCAGAACTCATCATTGATGGCATCATCATCCACCATTTCAGCTGTGATTGGATACCATTCGGTGAAGAAGATTTCAAAACCCGGAACTCGGATCTTGGTAGCTTGGTCAAAGGTGGGCTCTGGAAACCCGCAATATAGAAAATCATCCCCTTCTTTGACGAAGTAACCATTCAAAGTAGGTCGATATGGCGAGATCTTCAGGTCTGGCACCCTTCCCTCGGCTTTGGCTCTTACTTTCTCTTTGTTCCTCTTCAGCATTTCCGCATAATCATTTTTGGAGGGCTCATATCCTAACCCAAAAGTATATGAGGTGACACGGCTTTGAATAGACGTAGGGATCCCTTGTTGGCGACGCCCTAGCCCCATGCCTGGGAAGAAACTCATCCTTCTCATGATTTCACCAACATGCAAGTTGCCATGGGGGCAAAAGTCCAAGGGTATTAATTCAACCTTTTCGAGCTCTTTCTCAATGCATTGGACATAGTCAAACCCAGATAGCGGTATCGCTGCTGATTCGGGTTGTATCTCACATATAGGCACACCTGCGAGTTTCAATTCATAGTCTCCTTGAAGCGTTACTATGGCTCCTTCATAAGGAAACTTCACCTTTTGATGGAGTGAAGATGGCACAGCCCCAGCAGGATGGATCCAAGGTCGGCCCAACAGCAAGTTGAAACATGACGGCACATCCAACACTTGGAATTCCACCCTAAATTCAGTGGGTCCCATGATAAGAGGCAAAGTAACTACCCCTATTACTTCTCGGCGGGTGTTGTTATAAGCTCTTACGGTCTGCCCAGATGGCGTGAAATCAGTGGGTCCCAAACCCAAAACAGTGGTAGTTCGGAGAGGATATACATTCAGTGCGGACCCATTGTCGATAAGAACGGTGGGAACCCTCTTCCCCATAGTGTCAACGGTCACATAGAGAGCTTGAGAAAGGCTCGGCCCGCTTTTAGGTAGGTCTACATCGGTGAACACGATGGTTGAGTTCTTGGGAGTTGGATTCACCAAATGTACCAATCCCTCGGGGGATGTGTCAACAGGCACTTGTATCTGATTCAACAGTTTCAACACGGTCTGTTTGTGCTTATGCGAGGCCATGAGCAAGCCCCAAATAGTAATGTTGGCATTGGTCTTCTTCAGCTGCCTAAGCACTTCATCCTCTTCTTCTTGCAAGCTAGGACGCCTCTGCCCTTCCAAATTTTCCAACGGATTTTCAGATTCTAGGTGGGGGGGCTTGAAATGACGACCCCCTCTGGTTATATGGTCCAACTCATCATCGCTAGCCCATATGTCATGGACTTCCTCGGAGTCATTCATCAAGTCATCCCATTCTATCATGTCAATGCTCTCCATCTCTGTCGGCAAGTCATCCCAACCTGAAGGGACTATCGGCTCATCTGATATCGGACTTGGGCTTGAGTACAGCACATAGTAATTATATTTCCCTGACGCTTCACCTAATAGGCCAACCTGAGGATCCCCTACTTCATATCTTTCTTTCAGCTCTTGTTGGATAGATTTCTTTTGCAACAACAAAACCTTTTGGTCAATGAGGTCTTGGATGATCTTCTTTAGTATAGAACAAGCCTCGGTGTCATGGCCGGGTGCACAATGGTATTGGCAATATTGGTGAGGGATTGATGGTCTTGGCTTTAGTGGAAGTGGCATGATAAGGCTGTTATTGCGGCAAATGGTGAAGAGACGGGTTAAGGTCATGGGGAGCGGAGTGTATTGTCTTATGGGATGGCGAGGGCGAGAGGATTCAACCCCAATGGCATTTATGGTGTTAGGTGGGGGTGTGTTGTTGTGTGATGGGAGAGGATTACGGGTGACATTTGGACGGGTTGGTGGTGAAATGACTTGCTTGTCAATGAGGTCTTGGACTTGGTGGCGAAGGCGAATACAGCGATTGGTGGCATGGCCTTTGGATTGGTGGTACTTGCAGTACTCATTCTCATTGTAGCTCTTGGGTAAGGGATTTGGTGGAGGTCTTGGGTCGAGTGGCTTCAATAGGTCACGACTTATGAGCTTTTCAAGGACTCTTTCGAGTGGCATGAATAGGTCAGTGAATTGGCGAGGTGGGTTGACATCATTGAGAGAAAAGGGTTGGATTGGTTGAGTTATGGTGTTGACCTCGGCATTGTTCTTCCCAGTAAAGTTTGTCTTGCGACTCCTCACTTCCTCAGTCTTGATTGTCCCATCATTGATAGCATCTTCAACTTGCGTGCCAGCCCCAATGAGAGCTTTGAAATTTGGGAAATAGTGGGCAAATAGGTGCTTGTGATACACGGGCAGCAGGTTCTTAACCACTAACTGAATTTGGTCCTCCTCATTCGGCCTATCCGTCATTCTCGACGCCTTTTGTCTCCACCTTGTAATGTAAGCGGAGAAAGTTTCATGAGCCCCTTGCTTGGTAGTTTCTAAGTCCCTTCGAGTAACGTCCACCTCTGTGTTATACTTGTAGTGCTCTGAAAACTCATTGCATATGTCTTCCCAAGTCCGGGTTCTATTCTCATCTAAGGATAAGAACCATTTCAAAGCAGAAGTGGCCAAGGTTTCATGGAACATTTGAGCTAAAAGCTCGTCAGTAGCCCCTCGAGGGTGCATAGCTCGCACGTACATCTTCAAATGAGTCTTAGGGCAACCCGTCCCATCGAACTTTTCTAACTCCGGCATCTTGAATTGTAGTGGAATACGAGCCGTTGGAAACAGGGATAGAGTCCGCACATCGACCATGTCATCAGCCCTGCGAATCCCTTTTATGGTTCTCTCCAAAGCTTCTACCTTGCTAGCTAACATGGAATCACTGCTAGTACCTTTCCCCTTGGCTTCCCCTTCTAGGTTGGTGACCTCAGGTTTCGAGCTACTTTCCCCCCTTGTCTTGGTGTTCTCATTGGATTGAGGTCCCTCTTCGGTGCCAGCCCCATGAGGTATACCCGAGGAATGGGCCTTAGAGCCATTTTGTTCAAGATCCGCCATCTTCTGTTGGTTCTCTTGAGCCATTTTCAATGCGGTATCGAATGTCTCGGCGGTATGGTCAAGCTTGGCCATGATGGCTTTCAGGCAAGCCTCAAGGTCAAAGTGCCCCTCACTAGTTCTTTCGTCGGCCATGTCTGTCTGATGGGTAGACTCAACACTCACTAGACGCCCTTGTGGATTGCGGATCCAAGCCAGCATGTCTATGGATAGAAAAGTTTTAACCTTTAGCCTAAGGACTTGTCCTAAACCTCCATATTTTCCTTAATGAACTCGGTCTCTACACCATATTCAATTAATTCATTCCTTTTATCCAATTACCTTTACAGGGATCATGGATTAAGGGTATGTTTTAAAGAATAGGGCATAGAGTCCTTCAACTAGGTTTAATTAATCCCCTAGGACTAGCACATCACAAACATAGCTTTACATCCTATTTCCTTAATTTATTCCTCCTAACCCATGGCCTTAACGAAGGCTAGGGTTTAAAGGTCTATGTTAAGGGCATAAGATATAAAGCCTCACACCACAAACACGGCATAGCATCATTACAAACAATTGTGGGTGCATAAAGGTGAGACCGTAGTGTCCTACAAGTCTGTCTATATGGACTAATGATAAGGGTAGGCTAGGGTCCTTCACTTGCTTGAGCAATCCTTATACCTAACCACATGTGGCATCAGGAACGCCGCGTGGGTCCAGCAGTACGTGATTAACTCATTTAATATACCCAAGGGCAAGCCCAAGGGTACTAGGCAAGAGAGGTTGATAGCTTTCGCCCCAACACATGGAATCAGGAAAACCAAGGTTGAGACTAGGCCGATCGTTGGCAAGGATACATCGAAGGACATCGATCCTAGCATGCAAGAGTTTGCGCACACAATGCAATAAATGAAAGCACACAATCAAGCGGATGCAATGTGATTGATTTTAATTAAACATAAGAAATTAACTTAGCCCAATTAAACTTTATAGAGTCTAGCCCACAACATCCCCAGTGGAGTCGCCAAACTCTGAACCCCGGAAATTGGGCCCACAAGGGATTGAAAGAAAAATGGGTTTGAAAAAGAAAAAGGAAAGGAGTCGCCACCTTATTTTTTAAAGGAAACAAGGAAAACCCTAAAAATAGTTTGTTTTAGGAAAACAATTTGAATGACTCCATAAAAAAAGAAAGGCAAAAACCAATCTTTTGAAAACCGAAGAAATCGGGGATTCGGAGGCTAAGTTATGACACGGGAAGGTTCTAGGCAAAGCCTATAGGCACCCATGTCACCCTTTCGGTCTCTCAGTTCATTTGGGCTAAATCAAGATCTTTCCATACAAAAATCAGCAAGTATATCATCACAAGAATTGCATGCATATCATATATTTCATTCATCCATCCATGCATAATAAGCACATAAAAACAGAAAAAAGAAAAAGAAGAAAAGGAAACAAAAATAAACCTAGGATGCTTGGATCCTAGAACGGACTTGAGCCTCACGAAGAGCGCCTACGTACCATGCAACGAAATACATGGATCAAAGTCCACGTAGTTCGATTAGAACTAAGGTTAAATCCTAATACAAACCTATAGTAAAAACCCTAGGTTTCCTTATTTGATCAAAAGAGAATTGATAGAAAGTTTGATTTTAGGAAAGAAATCCACAAAATGGAAACCTTAATAAAAACCAGAATTTTGTTTATGAAGGAAACCTCTAATTAAACCATAGGATCATATTAAAAATTAACCCTAAATAGGGAGAAGAGAAGGGATAAGGAAGAAAGGTGAATTGGGGCACCTTCACACCCACTTACCTGAGCGCAATTACTCCAAACATTAGCTATTTCAGACATAAGCAGCCCTATTTGCCATAGGACAAATACCACACCTATTTGCACCCTTACAAGTGCTCAAAACCATGCAAAAACACTAACATGCAAATCTGGACAGAATAGTATTATGACCTAAAATCATCCACTAAGCATGCCAATAGCAAAAACAGCGAACAATAATAAGTCCTAACATATTCCTAGAACCATATCATGCATAAAAACCCTAAAACATACTAACATGCATGCAAAACTATCATGTTTACTCCATATGAAAAACATATACAGCAAACACGAAGAAAAACCAAATAAAAAAGTCTACTTTATCATGCTATATGAAAACAAACACAAAACAATGACTCTAAAACCCTAAACTCACAAATATGCTTAAAAACTCACAAGACATACTTTAATTATGCTAAAACCAAACTAAACAGAAATTAAATCATGCATATTAACTAACTAAAGCAATATAACATGATGAAAATCCTAACTCTAACATGCAATGACACTAATCCTAGCACAAGGACAAACAGGAGCACAAGAATCATAACTATGCATTAAAAACCTAAAGGACAGCCCTAAAGCATGCTAAACAGTAGATAAAAAATAGATATTCCATGTATATTAACTAGCTAGAGTGTTAATACATGATAAAAAAGTTACCTTTAACATGCAATAAGCCTAACCCATATGAAAACCTAGTTTAAGCTTGAATAGAGAAGGAGAATACCCTAGGAAGGGCCTTCCTTGTGTTTGTAATTGTTCGTGGCTCCTCAGGTCTTTAGAGTGAATCAAACCAACACGAATCCTCCTCTTTGTCAAAGTGGTATCACAGCAAAGAGATCAAAACTCACTCAACTTTGAAAAGAAATAGAAAACAAAAAGAGAACAAGAGAAAAGAAAAGTGATTTTCGTCACTTTGCAGCAGCAGCAACTTCAATCGCGTTTTTGGGTATGAAAACGTTGGATTTGGACAAAGCTTGTGAAATACAAAGTTGTAGAGAATTGAATTATCTTTCTAACAAGACCAATTTCATCAAATTATGACTTCGGACGAAAATGTTATGATTAAAATACGACTGTTGGTTTTCAGAAAATCTGCTGCTGAATTATGACGAATTTCACTCCCTCCAAACCCTCTTCTCCTCCCCTGTTTAAAGACATTAAGAGAGTATTTATAGCTGAAATCTGGAGTTTCCCTTTCCTTCCTGGACTAGGTTTCTTTGGAGAATAATCAAAAGGTATTTTATAATGATAAAAGACTTCTAATTTGAATAGGAAAAGGAAATTGTCTTTTATAAAAATTGGGAGACTGACCGCTAACACGCATGCACATGTATCGTATGTGCGTACACACACTCATCACATACGTACACGTGTTAGTGTCATGATAAAAATGGCTAATTTAATAAAATAATTTTCTTTTCATTTTAACCAAAAATCTCATGCTGTGATTCGCACTAATTCTTCAAGGATAATCCGTAAATAACCACACTAAACTCATCATCAGGGCCACGGGACTTAATACCTCATATGCATCCATATAAACTCCAATTGACAATTTGGAGATCATTCCAAGGTCAAATGAAAAGTTTGGGACTTAAAAGACGATTATGCCCCTCAAGTCACAAAAGCTCTTATTATCCCTCAAGATCAACTCCAATTTGAACCAAAATTCATATCCATTGTCCTTGTGACTCTAGAAAACTAATGCAAGTGACTAGACTCAAAAACAAAACAAAAACATGCATGAAATGATGAGCCCTAGTAAGGTGGTGCAAAAATGGGGTGTGACAGGTTTCATGGAACATTTGAGCTAAAAGCTCATCAGTGGCCCCTCGAGGGTGCATGGCTCACACATACATCTTCAAATGAGTCTTAGGGCAACCCGTCCCATCGAACTTTTCTAACTCCGGCATCTTGAATTGCAATGGAATACGAACCATTGGAAACAGAGATAAAGTCCGCACATCGACCATGTCATCGGCCCTATGAATCCCTTTTATAGTTCTCTCCAATGCTTCTACCTTGCTAGCTAACACGGAATCACTGCTAGAACCTTTCCCTTTGGTTTCCCCTTCTAGGTTGGTGACCACAGGTTTCGAGCTACTTTCCCCCCTTGTCTTGGTGTTCTCATTGGATTGAGGTCCCTCTTCGGTGCCAGCCCCATAAGGTATACCCGAGGAATGGGCCTTAGAACCATTTTGTTCAAGATCTGCTATCTTCTGTTGGTTCTCTTGAGCCATTTTCAATGCTGTATTGGAAGTCTCGGCGGTATGGTCAAGCTTGGTCATAATGGCTTTCAGGCAAGCCTCAAAGTCAAAGTGCCCCTCACTAGTTCTTTCATCGGCTATGTCTGTCTGATGGGTATATTTAACACTCACTAGACGCCCTTGCGGATTGCGGATCCAAGCCAGCACGTCTATGGATAGAAAAGTTTTAACCTTTAGCCTAAGGACTTGTCCTAAACCTCCATATTTTCCTTAATGAACTCGGTCCCTACACCATGTTCAATTAACTCATTCCTTTTATCCAATTACCTTTACAAGGGTCATGGATTAAGGGTATGTTTAAAAGAATAGGGTATAGAGTCCTTCAATTAGGTTTAATTATTCCCCTAGGACTAGCACATCACAAACATAGCTTTACATCCTATTTCCATAACTTATTCCTCTTAACCCATGGCCTTAACAAAAGTTAGGGTTTAAAGGTATATGTTAAAGGCATAAGATATAAAGCCTCACACCACAAACACGGCATAGCATCATTACAAACAATTGTGGGTGCATAATGGTGAGACCATAGTGTCCTATAAGGCCCACTACATGAACTAAAAGAGGGTAGGCTAGGGTCCTTTACTTGCTTGAGCAATCCTTATACCTAATCACATGTGGCATCAGGAACGCTGCGTGGGTCCAGCAGTACGTGATTAACTCATTTAATATACCCAAGGGCAAGCCCAAGGGTACCAGGCAAGAGAGGTTAATAGCTTTCGCCCCAACACTTGGAATCAGGAAAACTAAGGTTGAAACTAGGCCCATCGTTGGCAAGGATACATCGAGGGACATCGATCCTAGCATGCAAGAGTTTGCGCACACAATGCAATAAATGAAAGCACACAATCAAGCGGATGCAATGTGATTGATTTTAATTAAACATAAAAAATCAACTTAGCCCAATTAAACTTTATAGAGTCTAGCCCACAAGTCCCCAGTGGAGTCGCCAAACTGTGAACCCCGGAAATTGGGCCCACAAGATTGAAAAGAAAATGGATTTGAAAAAGAAAAAGGAAAGGAATCGCCACCTTATTTTTTAAAGGAAACAAGGAAAACCCTAAAAATAGTTTGTTTTAAGAAAACAATTTGAATGACTCCATGTTTAAAAAGGAAAGGCAAAAATAGTCTTTTGGAAACCAAAGAAATCGGGGATTCGGAGGCTAAGTTATGACATGGGAAGGTTCTAGGCAAAGCCTATAGGCACCCATGTCACCCTGTGGACCCCGAAAAAGAGTCAAGGCCCACGAGGGGTTTTAAGTTTGAAAAAGGAAAAGGAGTCGCCACCTTATTTTTTAAAGGAAACAAGGAAAACCCTAAAAAAACAGTTTTGTTTTAGGAAAACAAAAGATTGACTCCATGTTTAAAATGGTAAGGCAAAAAGTCTTTTGGAAACCAGAGAATTCGGGGATTCGGAGGCTAAGTTACGATATGGGAAGGTTCTAGGCAAAGCCTATAGGCACCCATATCGCCCTAAACGGTCTCTTAATTTAATTGGGCTAAATCAAAGTCTTAATCACACACAAATCAACAATTATCATCACAAGACAGCATGCATATCATTCATTCATTCATCCATATAACCAAGTAAATCAAAGAAAAGCAGAAAAAGAAAGAGGGAGAGGAGAAAACCTAGGATACTTAGTATCCTAGGGCGGACTTGAACATCATGAAGAGCGCCTACGTACCATGTATGGAAATACATGGATCAAAGTCCACGTAGTTCGAAAGGGAATAGGGTTATAACCTAATCAAGGCCTATGGTAAACCCTAAGTTTCCTTTCAAGTAAAACATGGTAAGTTTCCAAAAAATGATTCTCAAAAGATTTTTGGTAAAAATTGGAATTTTGATGGAAGATGGAAACTTTGATTTAAAAGGTATTTTTTATGAAAGGATACTATAAGATCTACCATACCCCTCTATTAGGAAACAACCCTAGGGGGGGAGAAAGGGAAAGTTTCAAAGGAAGGAAAGAAGGGTGAATTGGGGCACCCTCACACCCTACTTACCTTAAGCAAAAGCAACCTGTCAAAGTAACCACCCTATTGCATAGGGTAATTACCTTATTTGTAACATTTCATCTCACAATAGCCAAAATAACCACCCCACATTGGTGGGGTAGTTGCACCTGTTGTACCTGTCAAAGCACCTGCAATTTCCATGCAAAACATACCAAAAATACCAACCAAACAAGCTAGATTCCAAATCAAGCCATTATCATGCCCAAACATGGGCTAACACATGCTCAAAATATCATATCAAGGAAAAATAACAGATCTGGACAGAATTGAAATAAGGTTTAAAATCAACCACAAGTCATGCAACAATATGAATCATAAGCTAACTAAAACCCTAATTCAACCCTACATGAAATGACATGCAAAAAACCCTAAAATCAACTACTATGAATGCAGAAAAATATCATAGTTATCAAATATGCAACACATATATATCAACTATGAAGAAAACACAAAGAAAAACCCTAAGCTATCATGCTATATGCTACTTTCCTAATACAAGGATGAATGAAACCCTAGAATCACAATTGTGCTCAAAATCACATAAAATAACTCTAAATCATGCAAAACTCATCGTGGACATCATTCTAATCATGCATATTAATCAATAGAAGCATCAACACATGATAAAAACACAAGCTTGCACATGAAATATAGCTATTCTAAGTAAAAACCTAATTTCAGCATAAGAGAAACCCTAGAATTGCAAACATGCATTAAATCACATGGAACAGCATCCTAGCATACTAAACAGCCCATGAACATTATCCTAATCATGCATACTAACTAATAGAAGTAGCAAAACACAATAAAAACACAAGCTTCAATATGCAAAAGTGTTATTTCATGTAGAAAACCAATTTCAGCACTAAGGAAACCCTAAAGTCCCAAACATGCAGTAAATCACATGGAATAGCATCCTAGCATACTAAACAGCCCATGAATATTATCCTAATCATGCATACTAACTAATAGAAGCAACAAGACATGATAAAGACACAAACTTGAACATGAAATAATGACTATTCCATGTAAAACCCTAGAAAAGACTCTAAAAAAACCCTAAAAACACAAACACTCATAAAACCACATAGAATGACATTATATCATGCAAAACCAGCCATAAACAATATCCTAATCATGTATTCTAAGCATTAGAAGCATCAACACATGATAAAACAATAAGCTTTTAACATGAAGTAATGCAAAGCTATGCAAAAACCCTAGTTTGAATGAAAGAGAGAAAGGGGAAGGGGCATACCTATGGTGGCTGCTGTAGAGAGTCCTCCTCCTCTTATGTGCTGCTGGAAACAACCTCCTTCAAGCCTTCAAGCAATGCTCCAGCCTTCCTTCAAGCTCTCTCTCTCACTCTCTCACTCAAAATATAGGTTAAACTACCCTAAGGATGGCTGCCATAGCCTCCAAGTCTCACCAAAGTGCCTCCTAAGTGCCCCCTTCAGAAATTGCCTCCCCTTTGCTGAAGTATAAGGGGGTATTTATAAGGATTGAGGGAAAACCCTCAATGGTTGGGATTAAAACCCTAGGGATTGATCCAAGGGCTCTTAGAGGTTCCCTTGGGGCTCAAGTAGGTCAAAAAGGGCTGAAATTAGGGTTAAATGGCGGCTAAAGGCGAGCAAATCCGAGGAAATAGGGAAGGAGCCGCGTCAAAGCTCAAAAAAGGAAAGTGGCTCGGGTGACCACCTGGGGCTGGGCGGCTAGCCGCCCAGGCCTGGGTGGTCACCCGAGGCACTGTCAGCTTATGCCCATTTTTGACCCTTTCAGCTTCCAAATGTGTTTCAGGGCCCAAATCAACTCCGATTTTGACGAAACGAAAGCCAAAACGACCGTGTTTCGAAGGGGAATGTAATTTGAGTCACTTGAGGGCAAGAAACCCTAGCCATGGCTGCATGGTTGGGTCCTACAAAGGTGGTTAACCGCTATGCCTCACCATCGCTTAGCTTAGGTATGCACATAGGGTCGCACTGAATGCTTTCCAATTCGAAATTCAACCTCCCTAAACACATTTGGGGATGAAATTAAGACCAATCAAGGTCAAATGAGTAGTCATAGAGTGAAAATCATGAACCAATTCGAGCTAACCCGAAGTAGGTCTCTTAGCCAACCTTAGCCTTGTTGAGCCATTCTAATCCCGAACCTTCAATTCATCGAATTGAACCCACAAATACCTCAAATACAACCATATGAACTCCAATTGGCAACTTGGAGATCATTTCAAGGTCAAATGGAAAGTTTGTGATCAAAAAGACAATTATGCCCCTCAAGTCACAAAAGTTCTTATTAACCGTCAAGATCAACTCCAAATCGAACCAAAATTCATACACACCATCCTTAGGACCCTAGAAACTCAATGCAAAAGACTAGACTCAAAAAGGAAACAAAAAGACACATGCAATGACAAACCCTAGCTAAGGTGGCAAAAATGGGGTGTGACAGAAGCCCCTCATTGGTGAGCAAGTTTCACTTGCAAGCCAATGACCAAAAGAACAACCCATTTTTTCCCGGGGAATTGATTTCATCAAGACCCACTGGGGAAAAGAGGGTGAACATATCATTGAATTCTTCGAATTCATCATACACAAGCACAAAGGTACTCCTCATAAGTTCAACAGAACTCCTCTCATACTGTATACCAGTTTCACTGGGGAACAAGATGAGGTATCCATAGCTTACATCGAACTTCGTTCGACGAAAGGTCTTTTCATGCTATACAGTGACAACTGGTAAATAATACGAGGTATCTATAGCTTACACCGAACTTCGTTCAATGAAAGGTCTTCCCATACTGTACCAGTGACAACTGGTGAATAGTACGAGGTATCCATAGCTTACATTGAACTTCGTTCGATGAAAGGTCTTCCCATACTACACCAGTGACAACTGGTGAATAATATGAGGTATCCATAGCTTACATCGAATTTCGTTCGATGAAAGGTCTTCCCATACTACACTAGTGACAACTGGTGAATAATATGAGGTATCCATAGCTTACATCGAACTTCGTTCGATGAAAGGTCTTCCCATACTACACCAGTGACAACTGGTGAATAATATGAGGTAACACTATGCCGTTAAGGCTATCTCAAAATATGAGAAAGATACATCCTTCTCATATTTAAACCATCAAGGTTATCATTCAAATATCAAGGTAATCACATAATACGAGAAAGATCACGTCCTTCTCTTGCTTAAGTCAATCAAGGTAAACACATACCACAGGAAGCCATCAAGGCTATCTCAAAACATGAGAAAGATACATCCTTCTCATGTTCAAATCATCAAGGTTATCATTCAAATATCAAGGTAATCACATCCCATACTGCACCAGTGACAACTAGTGAATAATACGGGGTAACACTATACCATCAAGGCCATATCCAAATATGAGAAAGATACATCCTTCTCATATTCAAACCGTCAAGGTCATTACTCATTTGTTAAGGTAATCACATAGCACGAGGAAGGTCACAACCTTCAATCAGGGTAAACACATACCATGGGAAAGATCGCATCTTTCAAGTCATCAAGGTAAACATGGGACGTGAGAAAGATTGCATCCTTCTCATATCAAACTCTCAAGGTGAACACATAGCATGAGAAAGATCGTGTCCTTCTCATAATCAAACCATCAAGGTAAACACAAGTCATGGGAAAGATTGCATCTTTCAAGTCATCAAGGTAGGCATGTAATCATGAGAAAGATTGCATCTTTCTCTCACTAAGTCATCAAAACAAAGGTAAGCTTCTACTTACCAACACACAACAAGTTCACCAAATCATCTCACATGGAGGCTATTCATGCCTCAACTCAAACACCAACTCATATAGGAGACACAATTATCTCATGAAAGCAATCATTCACATGCATATAGGGAAGGTATCTTTATCCCAAATGACAACAAATCATAGTGACATAGGAGGGAATTCATCCCTAACAATCAAAACCATATGCATAGAGAGGGTTGTTCACCCCTACTAGCATGCCATGCCCACACAAGGGCAACCAATGTAATCCATTTCAAAAACATTTCATGTCAAACAAAGTCAAGATATTTATTCATTTTTCAACTCAAAACAAGCTTGATAATGCATCTCAAAGAAGGTTCAAAAGCGCGAATAGGCGAGCAAAGGCCAAACGAGCGCAACGGAGCGAGTAAGGGGGGGTGACCACCTGGCTGCTGGTGGCTTGCCGCCCAAGCCCAGGCGGCTTGCCGCCCCATGCTGGGCGGTTACCCGAGGCTAGGGTCCTCAAAATTCTGGGTTTTTAAACCCTTGACCCCCCATTTGATGCACACACACACCCAATTCGAAAACAGAGAGTTTCTCTCTCTAGAACCTCATTCTATCCTCTCCCAACACTCACAAACACATTCTCAATCAAAGTTTCACTTTCAATTCAAGTTGTATGCATGAAATAGCATCAAGAACAAGTCATTCAATCAACAAAACAAGCATCAATCATCAAGTTGCAAGATCAAATTCATCATCTTCCTTATCAAACCCATCTTTCTCACATACAAGCTTAACCACCAACAATGGCTTCTAGCAATGATTCTAACATCAAGTATCCATATTATGTGATCAAGAATACATACAAGGCACCAATCTATGATGAATCCCAAGACAAGGTGTTGCTTGAACCTAAGAAGCATCTCTCATACCTCCATTCCCAACATGAGGTTAGTTCTTCCCAACTTAACATGTTTATCTTAAAATCTTGATTTCTATTGGATAAAATGCATTCCCATGATCTTCTTTTGATTGTTTTTATCATTGTTAAGCCAAGTTCATTGATTTGGCAAGGATTGAATGTGTAAAATGCTTGTTTCCCAATGCTTGAGAAAAGATACCCACCAAGTGTTTGATAAAATGCCAAAGAGACAAAAACATGTTCAATTCTTGAAAAATCAATTGGTTTGCATTGTAGCACAAAGTCAAATGGTCTTGGCAAGGATTTGATATACAAAAATCTTTCATTTCAATGCTTGAAAACAAGTTACACACCAAGTGTTTGACAAAATGCTCGAAAGGCAAAAACATGTTCAATCCTTACAAAATCAATGAATTTGAATACACAAAGTCATGGGCATTCATTTCTAATTCATTTCATGAATCAAAACCCATATTTTAAAACTTTTGGAAAACCATTTGAAATCAATTACCAATGTATGCCCAATATCTCTATATTTTCAATGCTAACTCAATACACAATCTTTTGACATAGCCCGACTTCCAAAGTCTCCGTACAAGGACATCAATAAAGGGGCTCATCTCTTGGTGGAGACATATGAATCATGCCCAACCACGTGCTCGCAAGATAATAAAGAAGGCGGGTTTTGAGCCCTTCCTAGATGCTCTATGGAACGAGCAATGGGATAGGCAAGCATTATTTGCCTTGACAGAGCTATGGTGGGACACCACCAACACTTTCCATTTTAGCTTCGGGGAGATGACCATGACCCCTAAGGATTTCACCATGATAACTGGGTTGAGCTTGAAAGGCAAGCGCTTGGAATACTATGAACATGCCAACATGGATCAAAACTACATAGTAGCTCTACTTGGGGTTGAAGCGGAATTAAGCCCAAAAGGTGTGCGCCATACTTGGCTCTACAACACCTTTGCCACTGAAGAAGAGAGTGAGGGGACGGATCCCAAATACATTGTGAGAGCTTTCTTGCTCTACATGATTTCATGCACCTTCTTTGCGGGCACCAATGACATGGCTCGACTTGAGTTGCTAGCTAGCATGGAAGATGTGAACAAAATTAGGAGATACAATTGGGGTGGAGCTGCTTTCGCAAACATGTATCGCTCCATGACTGACATGTCCCGAGGAGTTGCAAAGAACTTTGGGGGACTTCCTTTCGTTTGGGAGGTAACAAAGAAAATTCAATTCTCTATTATTTCCCGAAACTTAACACACACATGATTTCATCTATATTTTTTTGGTTTTCCCCAGATATGGTACTACGAGTACCTGAACATGTGTCGCCCAACTCTTGCTAGTGATGCCATGTCATGGCCCATCCTTCAGAATTATGCTCCATCTTGCTTGGCTACAAGAGCCTCCAATCGACACGACTATGCCCATGCAAGGGCATATCTTGCTAGCTTGACTGTTGATATGGTAGAATCTTTCTTTCTCTTTATCTTTTTTATCTTTCTTTTTTCATTTCTCATTTCAAACTCAACAGGTGGAATGGGATCCATGGAGGCTGTGGGAGCATAGGCTTCCCGAGAAGTACTCCTCTTGTTTGGAGTTGACAAGCAAAAGGGTCCTTTTTGAAGGCCCCACAGGTAGATGCTGGTATCTTGGGGAACGAGTCCTGAGACAAGTTCATGGAAATATGAATGCAGCTGTGACACCTTCCATGCCACCAGAGAACATGAGGCACACTAGTCACCTAGTAGGGGATGAACTAGAAGAAGCTCTGAGGGGTTGGGATGCTGAGGGATTCACCTCCCCTCGCATAGAATACACTGCCTTCTGTCGACAATATCTGATGAATCCTAGGGTCACTGGTCTCCCACCTCAAGGGGTGAGCTCCCCACACTGTTAAACTCTTTTTTAAGATTATAAGAAAGACTCCATTTGACAAACATTTGAATTTCAGGGCCGACGGGCAAGGGGACACAGCTCCACAGTTGGATCTGCCACTGGGATGACTTACAATGACGAGGATGAGGACCTTGAAGGAAATCAACCTCCACCCCTTCCACAACTAAATTGGTATGTGAACTTGTGCAGTGGGACAAAATTTGTGAAGACTGATATTACCCATCCACCATTCGATGAATATCCCAAGATCGATCCATATTATGAGAATGTGAGTTCTAAACTCTTATCTTTTTGAAATTGGATTCTTTCATTATTGTTAACCATGTTTATACTTTCCTAGGTTCCACGGGAGTATGCCCAGGAATGCATTGAACTCAATGAAGGATTGAGGAGGGATCTTGTGCGAATGAGTTTAGAGAACTCAGTTCTAGAAGCACGCTTAAATCCCCAAGTGAGTGATCATCTTATTAGCTTTCAACTAGGATTGGCACCATTACCCTCCTAACTCATTATCTTTGTTTGCAACAGGCATCATCGTCTAATCCACCACAGGATATGCCCCCTTCTAGAGCACCTCGTTCAGGGCATGATGGAGCTGGGCCAAGTCGAAAGAGAAGGCCCACGGGAAATCATTGAGTTTCACTCACCTTTTGTTAGGAATGTTTGGAATCTTTCTATCTATCTTGTTATGTATTAATTAGGAATTTCAATTCCCAACCTTGAACCTTTATTATGGATACTTGATGAATCTATGCTCGAACTTTATTGCAATGATATGATCTTGTATTGTGTGAAGAAATGGGCTTAAATCAAGCACAAAAGAGTCAAAACATCACAAAAGGGCCAAACGAAGGCATAACAAGTCAAAAATGGGCGAAACAAGACGGCGGTCTCGGGTGACCACCTAGGGCTGGGCGGCTAGCCGCCTGGGCCCAGGCAGCTAGCCGCCCAGGCCTGGGTGGTCACCCGAGCCCGAAGCGGTGTTTCGCTTGATTTTAAAAAACTTCCTATTTTGACGGGATTCCACCTTCCAAAACACGAATTTCCGAATTTTTTCCTATAAAAGCACATCCAAGGGGTCTCAAACCCTACTAACATTCATTGAGAGCAAGTTATGGAAGCCCTAGACAAACTCTTGAGTGATTTTCTGAAGGTTATGAGTGCGGAGGCAAGAAAGGAGTTCAAGCGCTACTGCTTGGATCCGTTGTTTTCTTTGATGCATGTGAAGCTTGAAACCACTCTTCTTACTGCTGCTACATATTTTTGGGATCCCCAACTTCATGTATTCCACTTCAACTATGAAGAACTATGCCCAACAATGGAAGAGTTCTGTGCTTTGTATGGAGTTTCACCTGTAGGACCTTTCATCCTCCCTACTCCACGCTCAAGTTACTTGATTTCCTTCTCCAACTTCCTTGGGATTCCTCAACAAGAGGCCTCCATATTTGTGAAGGATCATAAGGTGAATCTCATGGAAATAGCAACTTCCTTCTTGGCTCATGATAGCAAAGGTACCTTGGATTTCAACCTTCCTACTCAACATGCTCTTGCTTTCTGCTTGGTTGGTCGCTTCCTTATCTCCACGGGGACTCTCTATGTCCCTATTCAAATTTGTGAACTGATTCCTTTTCTTCTTGAGCACAACAACCCGATTCTCATGGTGCTAGCTGAAACCCTCAACAGTTTAGACAAAGTTCATGATAACCCACAAGCCCCATTAGGAGGGAGCCCCATTCTACTGCAGATGTGGCTTCTTGAAAGGCTTAATTTCTTATCTCCTGCCGCCATTAATCCATACAAACCCCAACATTATTGTTGCCGTCGAGTTGAACTTCCTGGTCAATTTTCTTTGAGGGAATGGTTGGGCTACTTCCAAACTCTCTCATGGCGAAACATCAGGTGGTTTGTCTCCACATGGGGATGCAAGGAACAAATTCTTCTCCGAACTTCTGGGTGTGCTATGGTCAAGCTCATAGGGTTGAGATCAACTTCATTCTATTGGACTTCAAGAATCCTTCGTCAAATGGGTGCCATGCAAACCATACCTACTTCTGTGATATTTGATCATTCTGTCGAACCCGTGGGCCCCACAATGGTTAAGTGGGCCAAGACTAGATGGACTGACCAACTGAAACTGACTCGAGTTGAAAACACCGATGGGCCTTATGTCATGAGCCCTGAATACAAGACATGGTTGAAGACTAGCGTGGGTGAAAGAGAAACCATACGCAGAGAGAGGATTTATGACCTTATCAAGGACACAAAACTTGGATTTTGCAGGGAAGACATTCTGGAAGCAGTGGAAGCAGCACATGCCCATGACTTGCGAAAGAAGCGAAGACTTGAAAGAAAAGAGAAGAAAGCAAACCAAGAGACTCTGAAGAGAAACAAAAAGACTTGAAGACTTTTAGAAATAGGTTATCTATGGCATGTCAATAGTTCTTTATCTAACATCAATAAATTGCTATGTCAATCAATTAGTTCTAAATGAATTGCCAATAATAATTCAATTTTGAGATTTGTTGTTGTGGTGTTGTTTGGACCGCACCCAAGGTAACTTTATGGGCTGCCTACGTATCCCCATCCTTTTTTCAATTTTTTTCAATTTTTCTTCTTTTTTTTTTCATTTTTTTTTTCATTTTTCTCATTTTTCTTTTTTTTTTTTTTTTTTTTTTTTTAGGAATGGGGAATCAGGCCCTCGTAGTTCAAATGCCTTAACTTTTGCCTAGGCCGCCCTTATGGGTTTTCAACCTAGCAGGCCTTACACATAATACTTCTTCAATTGATCCAAATTAGTAGGGCGAGCGAACTCAATTCCATCCAAATCCATGAGGCGAACAGCCCCTGCTGGTAATATCTCCTTGATAACATACGGGCCACCCCAACTTGGCTTGAACTTCCCTCGTGGATCAAAAATTGGAGCTCGGATTTCTTTCAACACCAAATCCCCTGTCTTCAAACCTCGGTCTTTGACATGCTTGTTGAATGCTCTCGCAACCCTTCGCTGATATCCCTGCACATGATACAAGGCCCTCAATCGCCTTTCATCGAGCAATGCCAGCTCATCATAACGGTTCTTAACCCAATCTGCTTCTGCTATCTGACTTTCCACAGCAACCCGTAATAACGGTACCTCCAACTCAATAGGCAAAACAGCCTCCATCCCATACACCAAGGAATAAGGGGTAGCCCCTGTTGATGATCTCACAGATGTTCTATAGCCCCACAAGGCTAATGGCAACTTCTCATGCCAATCAGTGTAGGTGTCAGCTGTTTTCTGTAATATCTTCTTAACATTCTTGTTGGCGGCCTCTACTGCTCCATTAGTCTGCGGGCGATAAGGGGAGGATAAGTGGTGCACTATGTTGTATTTCTGCAAAAGCTCCTTGGTTTCTTTCTGAAAGTGCTGACCATTGTCTGAAATGATCTCATGGGGTACCCCATACCTGTAGATAATGTTGAGCTGTATGAACTGTGCTACCTTCTTGGCATTCAGGGTCTTGAAAGATGCTGCCTCTACCCACTTAGTGAAGTAATCGATAGCTACCAAGATGTACTCATGCCCATTGGAGGCTTTCGGCTTAATCTGCCCAATTATATCTATCCCCCACACTGCAAACGGCCAAGGCGACGACATGCTTGTCAAAGGCATGAAAGGCAAGTGTTGTCCATTAGCAAAGACTTGACATTTGTGACACTTCTTAACATGTGCATGGCAATCTCTCTCCATTGTAGACCAATAGTAGCCTAACCGCATGATTTTCTTAGCTAGCATATAACCATTCATGTGCGGTGCTCCAACTCCTTCATGGATTTCACTAACAAGACGTTCGGCTTCTTCCTCAGTGACACACAACAGATGGACCCCATCGTATGACCTTCGGTATAGCTTTCCTCCACACAAAACATAGTGACTTGCTAACCTCCTTAGTGTTCTCCTATCAATGCGGGATGCTCCTTCTGGATACTCCCTTTCCTCGATGAATTTCATGATGTCATAGTACCAAGGATGGCCATCCTTTACCTCTCCTTCTCGAATAGAGCAGCAATACACAGGTTTTTCTCTACATTCTATCACCAACGGTTTTACATTTCCACCATCCGGGATTTCCACCATGGAAGCTAGAGTTGCCAAAGCATCGGCGAACTAATTCTTATTTCTTGACAAATAATTGAACTCTATTTCCACAAATTCTTTAGTCAAGGCTTCTAAGTATGCATGATATGGCAGCAGCTTCTCATCACGAGTCTTCCACTCTCCCTCTATCTGGCAGATAATCAGTGCCGAATCTCCGAAAACCTCTAACTCTTTGATCCCCAATTCTAGTGCAGCTTCCAACGCGAGGATGCAGGCTTCATACTCAGCAATGTTGTTGGTTGCTTCAAACCCTAGCTTAACTGCCAAGGGTGTAAATGCTTCTTCAGGTGAAACCAGTAGGACTCCTATCCCATACCCTCTCTTATTTGCAGCTCCATCAAAGTATACCTTCCAAACCTTCTTTCCAATCTCCAGGACATCCTCATTGGGGAATTGGTCATTAAATTGTTCTGATGACGCCACAGGGCAGCTAGCCAAGTAATCTGCAATGACACTTCCTTTTACTGACTTCTGTGTTACATACTTTATGTCGAATTCATTGAGAAGAATCGACCATCGGGCAGTTCTGTAGGATAAAACCGGCCTTTCTATCAGGTACTTCAGCGGATCCATTCGACTTATCAAGAAAACCTCATACGACATCATGTAGTGATGGAGTTTCTGAGTTGCCCATACCAAAGCCACACAAGCCTTCTCTATGGCATTGTACTTCACCTCATAATCTGTCATCTTCTTGCTTAGATAGTAAACGACATTCTCCTTTTTTGACCCCTCAAGGTACTAAGCTAGCATAGCTCCCGTCGCGGTTTCAGTGACCGTCAAGTATAACAATAACGGTTCACCTTGTCGCGGGGGAACTAGAATTGGTGGATTACTCAAATACCTTTTAATAGTCTCAAAGGCTTCTTAACATTCTTCATTCCATACCTTCGGCACACCCTTCTTAAGCAACTTGAAAATCGGCTCACACACCATGGTCAAATTAGCAATGAACCTGCTTATGTACTGAATTCTCCCTAAGAACCCTCGAATCTGCTTTTCTGTGCTAGGCGGCTCCATCTCTACAATGGCCTTAATTTTTCCCGGATCAACCTCAATTCCTCTCTGAGTAATCATGAATCCTAATAGCTTGCCTGCAGTGACACCAAAGGCACATTTCTGTGGATTCAACCGCAAGTTGTACTTCTTTGCTCGCTCCAGGAACCTTTCTAGTGCCATGAAGTGTCCTTCTCGGTCCACGGACTTCACGATCATGTCGTCCATATACACTTCCACCTCCTTATGGATTATGTCATGCAATAATGTTGTAGCAGCTCTCTGATAGGTAGCCCCGGCATTTCTCAAACCGAACGGCATCACTTTGTAGCAATACGTTCCCCACTGTGTGATAAAGGCTGTTTTCTCCATATCTTGCGGCGCCATCTTTATCTGATTGTATCCGGAAAACCCATCCATGAAAGAAAGGAGCGCATGTCCTACAGTACTATCTACCAACACATCAATGTGGGGCAAAGGAAAATCATCTTTAGGGCTTGCTGCATTAAGATCTCGAAAATCCACACACATCCTCACTTTTCCATCCTTTTTAGGCACTGCCACTATATTGGATAACCACTCGGGATACTCCACAACCTGTAGGAACCCCGCATCGAGTTGCTTGGTTACTTCCTCCTTTACCTTCAATGCCCACTCGGGTTTCAATCTTCTCAATTTTTGCTTTACTGGCTTTTTAAGGAGATTGGTGGGGATGAAGTGCTGCACAATGTCTGGATCTATGCCGGGCATGTCTTCATAAGACCATGCAAAGGCTGTTATGTTGGCCTTTAAGAGGGCTATCAGCTTTTCTTTTTCAAGTGGTGAAAGCGTTATCCCAATTTTAATTATCTTTGGCAATTCATTTGTCCCTAAATTGATTGATTCCAATTCATCCATGTTAGGTTCGGTGACACCCCTTTTCCTTCGCTCGAAGAGCTCCGGGGGGACGTCATTCCTAGGATCTATATCCATGCCATAAATATCCATAGAAGAGAGAAAGGAAACACTGCAAGCAAACAATGTATAAAAGAAACACACTTCATTAAAGGAACAAACAAAAGACACAAACTTGAAAAGGAAACAAAATTTGGTGCCACGACTATGAAACGACTCCTAACTCCACAAAATGGGGTAGGCGGACACACTTTATTGAAAGCAGGAAATACTCTAACTAAGGAACCTACAAGCTACTATCAGGTAGGTCATGATCTTCCTCTTCAAGGATCTCTGCAATGGCTCCATCTTCTAGGTACCAATTACGAAGTGGCATGGTTGCATGATAAACTGACGAATCTTGGCAATCTTCTGTTGCTGACTCCCCTAAAGTAAGAACCACATCTTGGAACATGGTGACCATAGCATCGGTATCCACATGCTCTACCCAGTCTTCTTTCTTCTCCCAATAACTGTCATTGATGGCTTCATCATCCACCATTTCAGCGGTGATTGGATACCATTCGGTGAAGAAAATCTCAAACCCCGGGATTCTGATCTTGGTCGTCGGATTGAACATAGGCTCTGGGAACCCACAGTACAGGAAATCATCCCCTTCCTTGATAAAATAGCCATTCAGAGTCGGCCTGTATGGTGAAATCTTAAAGTCTGGTACCCTTCCTTCTGCTCTAGCTTTTCCCTTCTCCTTATTCCTCCTTGTCATTTCTGCATAGTCATTCTTAGTGGGCTCATATCCTAACCCAAAAGTGTAGGAAACAACCCGGCTTTGAACAGAATGGGGAATTCCTTGTTGGCGACGCCCTAGGCCCATACCCGGGAAGAAATTCATTTTCCGCATTATCTCACCAACATGTAAATTACCATAGGGACAATAGTCAAGGGGGATCAGTTCTTCCTTTTCAAACTCCTTTTCAATGCATTGCACATACTCAAACCCAGACAAGGGTATCTCAACTGATTCCGGTTTTATTTCACATATGGGTACACCCGCCATTTTCAAATCATAATCCTCGTGAAGTGTGACAATGGCTCCCTCATGTGGGAACTTTACCTTTTGATGCAATGATGATGGTACAGCCCCAGCGGGATGAATCCAAGGCCTTCCCAATAACAGATTAAAACACGACGGCACATCCAGGACTTGAAATTCTACTCTGAACTCCGTGGGTCCCATGATTAAAGGTAGAGTGACCATCCCAATTACTTCTCTACGGGTATTATCATACGCCCTCACTGTCTGCCCAGATGGAGTGAAATCAGTGGGCCCCAAGCCCAAAACAGTTGCAGTTCTCAAGGGACATACATTCAACGCGGAACCATTATCAATCAAGACCGTAGGAACTCTCTTCCCCATGGTGTCAACAGTTATATGCAAGGCTTGGGAGTGGCTTGGCCCACTCTTAGGTAAGTCTGCCTCTGTGAACACTATAGTGGAATTCTTTGGAGCAGGGTTTACTAGATTCACCAATCCCTCAGGAGACAAATCAACCGAAACCTGTATCTGGTTTAACAACTTCAGCACTGTCTGTCTGTGTTTGTGAGAGGCCATAAGCAAGCCCTAGATGGTGATATTGGCATTGGTCTTCTTCAATTGTCGGAGTACTTCGTCTTCTTCTTCTTGCACATCAAGGTGCTTATCTAACTCACCCAGTGGATTATCAGATTCCAAGTGCGGAGGTTTGAAATGACGGCCCCCTCTTGTCATGTGGTCTATTTCTTCATCACTAGCCCATATGTCATCAATTTCATTTGTGGGAATTATGGGCTCACTTGGCAATGGATCAGGATAAAGCACATAGTAATCAAATTTCCCTGAAGGTTCTCCCAATAACCCCACTTGAGGGTCTCCTGCTTCATACCTTTCTTTCAACTGCTGTTGGATGGACTTCTTTGGTAATCGTAGGGTCTTTTGATCAATGAGGTCTTGGACGACCTTTCTCAACATAGCACAGTCCTCAGTGTCATGACCGGGTATACCATGGTATTGGCAATATTGATGGGGTGTTTGGGGTCTTGGCTTTGGAAGATGAGGTATGATAAGGCCTTGGTTGCAGCATTGGTGAAAGGCTTGGGTCAAGGACATGGGTAACGGGGTATATTGTCTTATGGGTAGGCAAGGTCGAGATGGGTCGGCTTCAATGGCATTTATGGAGTTGGATGAATTATGAGAGGGAAGTGGATTTTGGGTAACATTTGGGCGATTTGGTGGAGTTGGTGGTGAGATGATTTGTTTGTCAAGTAAGTCTTGGATCTCATGCCTAAGGCGATAGCAACGGTTGGTTGAGTGGCCTTTGGCTTGGTGGAATTTGCAGTATTCATTCTCATTGAAGCTTTTGGGCAATGGATTTGGTGGTGGTCTTGGGTCGAGAGGTTTCAACAGGCCTCGGCTTTTTAGCTTTTCAAGTACTTTCTCAAGTGGCATATGCAGCTCGGTGAATTGGCGAGGTGGGTTGGTGTCATTTAGGGAGATAGGTTGAATGGGTTGGGCTATAGCATTGACCTCGGCATTGTTTTCCCAGCAAAGTTCGGCCTGCGGCTCTTTTGGACTTCTTCTGTCTTGATTGACCCATCGGCAATGGCATCCTCAACTTGTGTACCTGCTCCGATAAGAGCCTTGAAATTAGGGAAGTAGTGAGCAAAGAGGTGCTTGTGATACACCGGCAATAGGTTCTTAACCACCAACTGAATCTGATCTTCCTCATTCGGTCTATCTGCCATTCTCGAGGCCTTTTGCCTCCACCTTGTAATGAAAGAGGAAAAAGTCTCATTAGCCCCTTGTTTTGTGGTCTCTAGGTCCCTTCTTGTGACATCCACCTCAGTGTTGTACTTATAGTGCTCTGAAAACTCATTACATATGTCCTCCCAGGTTCGGGTTCTATTCTCATCCAAAGCTAGGAACCACTTCAAGGCAGAAGTGGCTAAGGTTTCATGGAACATTTGGGCCAAGAGTTCATCTGTCGCTCCTCGAGGGTGCATAGCTTGTACATACATCTTCAAATGGGTCTTAGGGCAACCCGTTCCATCAAACTTTTCTAATTCGGGCATCTTGAATTGTAGTGGAATACGAGCTTGAGGAAACAAAGATAGGGTACGTACATCCACCATGTCATCTGTCCTACGGATTCCCTTTATAGTTCTCTCCAAGGCTTCTACCTTGCTAGCCAACACAGAGTCTGTATCAGAGGTCTTTCCCTTACTTCCCCCTTCTAGGTTAAAAACTTCAGGTGATTCATTCCCCTTGGGCTGAGTGCTTCCCCCCATCATTGGTCTTAGTGCCTTCTCCAGACTGGGTCCCATTTTCGGTGTTATCCCCCGGGGTACGGCCATTATTCTGTTCGGGTTCGGACATCTTATGTTGGATATCTTGGGCCATTTTCAATGCTCTCTCGGATACATCAGTAGTGTAATCAAGTTTGGTCATGATAGCCTTCAAACAAGTCTCAACATCAAAACCCCCTTCCCTAGTTGCTTCATCGGCCATGTCTGACTGGTTGGTAGAATCAATCTTCACTAAGCACCCTTGCTGGTCGCGGATCCAAGCCAGTACGTCTTCTCACTCCTCTAAGAAAGGGAACAATCAGTCTCTCATCCTAAGGGTATGTCCTAGGCTTCCATATTTGTCTCAATGACTTCACGCCATATATACTCAATTAGTCCCTTTTAATCCAATCACCTTTACAAGGGTCATGGGGGAAGGTACATATTAAGGATATAGGGTGCAAAGGTTCTCTTATTAAATGTTCATTAAGCACATCACAAACACGGTCATGATATCATTACAAACAATGTGGGTGCATAAGGGTGAAACCATAGTGTCCTACAAGTCTGTCTATATGGACTAATGATAAGGGTAGGCTGGGGTCCTTCACTTGCTTGAGCAATCTTTATACCTAACCACATGTGGCATCAGGAACGCCGCGTGGGTCCAGCAGTACGTGATTAACTCATTTAATATACCCAAGGGCAAGCCCAAGGGTACTTGGCAAGAGAGGTTGAGAGCTTTCGCCCCAACTCATGGAATCAGGAAAACCAAGGTTGAGGCTAGGCCTGTCAGTGGCAAGGGACATCGATCCTAACATACAAGAGTTTGCGCACACAATGCAATAAATAAAAGCACACAATCAAGCGGATGCAATGTGATTGATTTTAATTAAACAAAAGAAATTAACTTAGCCCAATCAAATTGTATAGAGTCTAGCCCACAAGTCCCCAGTGGAGTCACCAGTTCTGTGGACCCCGAAAAAGAGTCAAGGCCCACGAGGGGTTTTAAGTTTGAAAAAGGAAAAGGAGTCGCCACCTTATTTTTTAAAGGAAACAAGGAAAACCCTAAAAAAACAGTTTTGTTTTAGGAAAACAAAAGATTGACTCCATGTTTAAAATGGTAAGGCAAAAAGTCTTTTGGAAACCAGAGAATTCGGGGATTCGGAGGCTAAGTTACGATATGGGAAGGTTCTAGGCAAAGCCTATAGGCACCCATATCGCCCTAAACGGTCTCTTAATTTAATTGGGCTAAATCAAAGTCTTAATCACACACAAATCAACAATTATCATCACAAGACAGCATGCATATCATTCATTCATTCATCCATATAACCAAGTAAATCAAAGAAAAGCAGAAAAAGAAAGAGGGAGAGGAGAAAACCTAGGATACTTAGTATCCTAGGGCGGACTTGAACATCATGAAGAGCGCCTACGTACCATGTATGGAAATACATGGATCAAAGTCCACGTAGTTCGAAAGGGAATAGGGTTATAACCTAATCAAGGCCTATGGTAAACCCTAAGTTTCCTTTCAAGTAAAACATGGTAAGTTTCCAAAAAATGATTCTCAAAAGATTTTTGGTAAAATATGGAATTTTGATGGAAGATGGAAACTTTGATTTAAAAGGTATTTTTTATGAAAGGATACTATAAGATCTACCATACCCCTCTATTAGGAAACAACCCTAGGGGGGGAGAAAGGGAAAGTTTCAAAGGAAGGAAAGAAGGGTGAATTGGGGCACCCTCACACCCTACTTACCTTAAGCAAAAGCAACCTGTCAAAGTAACCACCCTATTGCATAGGGTAATTACCTTATTTGTAAGATTTCATCTCACAATAGCCAAAATAACCACCCCACATTGGTGGGGTAGTTGCACCTGTTGTACCTGTCAAAGCACCTGCAATTTCCATGCAAAACATACCAAAAATACCAACCAAACAAGCTAGATTCCAAATCAAGCCATTATCATGCCCAAACATGGGCTAACACATGCTCAAAATATCATATCAAGGACAAATAACAGATCTGGACAGAATTGAAATAAGGTTTAAAATCAACCACAAGTCATGCAACAATATGAATCATAAGCTAACTAAAACCCTAATTCAACCCTACATGCAATGACATGCAAAAAACCCTAAAATCAACTACTATGAATGCAGAAAAATATCATAGTTATCAAATATGCAACACATATATATCAACTATGAAGAAAACACAAAGAAAAACCCTAAGCTATCATGCTATATGCTACTTTCCTAATACAAGGATGAATGAAACCCTAGAATCACAATTGTGCTCAAAATCACATAAAATAACTCTAAATCATGCAAAACTCATCGTGGACATCATTCTAATCATGCATATTAATCAATAGAAGCATCAACACATGATAAAAACACAAGCTTGCACATGAAATATAGCTATTCTAAGTAAAAACCTAATTTCAGCATAAGAGAAACCCTAGAATTGCAAACATGCATTAAATCACATGGAACAGCATCCTAGCATACTAAACAGCCCATGAACATTATCCTAATCATGCATACTAACTAATAGAAGTAGCAAAACACAATAAAAACACAAGCTTCAATATGCAAAAGTGTTATTTCATGTAGAAAACCAATTTCAGCACTAAGGAAACCCTAAAGTCCCAAACATGCAGTAAATCACATGGAATAGCATCCTAGCATACTAAACAGCCCATGAATATTATCCTAATCATGCATACTAACTAATAGAAGCAACAAGACATGATAAAGACACAAACTTGAACATGAAATAATGACTATTCCATGTAAAACCCTAGAAAAGACTCTAAAAAAACCCTAAAAACACAAACACTCATAAAACCACATAGAATGACATTATATCATGCAAAACCAGCCATAAACAATATCCTAATCATGTATTCTAAGCATTAGAAGCATCAACACATGATAAAACAATAAGCTTTTAACATGAAGTAATGCAAAGCTATGCAAAAACCGTAGTTTGAATGAAAGAGAGAAAGGGGAAAGGGCATACCTATGGTGGCTGCTGTAGAGAGTCCTCCTCCTCTTATGTGCTGCTGGAAACAACCTCCTTCAAGCCTTCAAACAATGCTCCAGCCTTCCTTCAAGCTCTCTCTCTCACTCTCTCACTCAAAATATAGGTTAAACTACCCTAAGGATGGCTGCCATAGCCTCCAAGTCTCACCAAAGTGCCTCCTAAGTGCCCCCTTCAGAAATTGCCTCCCCTTTGCTGAAGTATAAGGGGGTATTTATAAGGATTGAGGGAAACCCCTGAATGGTTGGGATTAAAACCCTAGGGATTGATCCAAGGGCTCTTAGAGGTTCCTTTGGGGCTCAAGTAGGTCAAAAAGGGCTGAAATTAGGGTTAAATGGCGGCTAAAGGCGAGCAAATCCGAGGAAATAGGGAAGGAGCCACGTCAAAGCTCAAAAAAGGAAAGTGGCTCGGGTGACCACCTGGGGCTGGGCAGCTAGCAGCCTGGGCCCAGGCGGCTAGCTGCCCAGGCCTGGGTGGTCACCCGAGGCACTGTCAGCTTATGCCCATTTTTGACCCTTTCAGCTTCCAAATGTGTTTCAGGGCCCAAATCAACTCCGATTTTGACGAAACGAAAGCCAAAACGATTGTGTTTCAAAGGGGAATGTAATTTGAGTCACTTAAGGGCAAGAAACCCTAGCCATGGCTGCATGGTTGGGTCCTACAAAGGTGGTTAACCGCTATGCCTCACCATCGCTTAGCTTAGGTATGCACATAGGGTCGCACCGAATGCTTTCCAATTCGAAATTCAACCTCCCTAAACACATTTGGGGATGAAATTAAGACCAATCAAGGTCAAATGAGTAGTCATAGAGTGAAAATCATGAACCAATTCGAGCTAACCCGAAGTAGGTCTCTTAGCCAACCTTAGCCTTGTTGAGCCATTCTAATCCCGAACCTTCAATTCATCGAATTGAACCCACAAATACCTCAAATACAACCATATGAACTCCAATTGGCAACTTGGAGATCATTTCAAGGTCAAATGGAAAGTTTGTGATCAAAAAGACAATTATGCCCCTCAAGTCACAAAAGTTCTTATTAACCGTCAAGATCAACTCCAAATCGAACCAAAATTCATACACACCATCCTTAGGACCCTAGAAACTCAATGCAAAAGACTAGACTCAAAAAGGAAACAAAAAGACACATGCAATGACAAACCCTAGCTAGGTGGCAAAAATGGGGTGTGACACACCCTTTCGGTCTCTCAGTTCATTTGGGCTAAATTAAGATCTTTCCATATAAAAATCAGCAAGTATATCATCACAAGAATTGCATGCATATCATATATTTCATTCATCCATCCATGCATAACAAGCAAATAAAAACAGAAAATAAAGAAAAACAAAACAAAACAAAAAGAAACCTAGGATACTTGGATCCTAGAACGGACTTGAGCCTCACGAAGGGCGCCTACGTACCATGCAACGAAATACATGGATCAAAGTCCACATAGTTTGATTAGAATTAGGGTTAAATCCTAATACAAACCTATGGTTAAAACCCTAGGTTTCCTTATTTGAAAAAGAGTTGAATAAACCAAGTTTGAATTTAGGAAAACTTCCACAAAATGGAAACCTTAATAAAAACAGAATTTATTATTGAAGGAAACCTTTGATTAAAACCATTGATTTATATTAAAAATTAACCCTAGGAGGGAGAAGAGAAAGGATAAGGAAGAGAGGTGAATTGGGGCACCTTCACACCCACTTACCTGAGCGCAATAACTCCAAGCATTAGCTATTTCAAGCATTAGCAGCCTTATTTGCCATAGGACAATTACCACACCTATTTGCACCCTTAAACGTGCTCAAAATCATGCAAAAACACTAACATGCAAATCTGGACAGAATAGTACTAAGGCCTAAAATCATCCACTAAACATACCAACAGCAAAAACAGCAAACTTTCATAAGCCCTAACCCAATCCTAGAACCATATCATGCATAAAAACCCTAGAAATCAACTAACATGCATGCAAAAATATCTTTACTCCATGTGTAAAACATATACAGCAACTACGAAGAAAAAACAATAAAAAGACCTACTTTAACATGCTGTATGAAAACTAACATAAAACAAGGACACTAAAACCCTAAACTCACAAATATGCTTAAAAACACACAAAACAAACCTCAATCATGCTAAAATAAAAATAAACAGAACCTAAATCATGCATATTAACTAACTAAAGCAACAAAACATGATAAGAAACCCTAACACTAACATACAATAACACTATCCTAGCACAAGGACAATAGGAGCACAAGAATCACACCTATGCATAAAAACACAAAGGACAGCCCTAAAGCATGCTAAAATTATGATAAACAGTAGATATTCCATGTATATTAACTAGTTAGAGTGTTAATACATGATAAAAAAGCTACCTTTAACATGCAATAAGCCTATCCTATATGATACCCTAGTTTAAGCTTGAATAGAGAAGGAGAATACCTTTGGGAAGCCTTCCTTGCTGCTGTATGGACTCTCTCTTGCTCTTGTAGATGACTTGAATCAATGTTCTCCAAGGGTGCAGCAGGTCCTCTAGCTCTCCTCCAAGTCTCTCTCTTATTCTCTCTCAAACACTCACATATTAATGCATAAAAATGGCTCCTCTTGTGCTGAAGCATAAGGGGGTATTTATAGAGTTCAATTAGGATTAACCAATGGCTAGGATTAAAACTCTAAAATTAATCCAAGGGCTATTAGAGACTCCCTTGGGGCTTAAGTAACTCAAAAGTTACCAAAAATTAGAAGGAAACTCGTCCAAAAGAGTCCTTGTTCGTCAAAATAGGAAGAATTCTGCTTCAGCAAGGAATCATAAGGAAAATAGGAAAGTGGTCTCGGGTGACCTCCCAAGGCTGGGCGGCTAGCCTCCTGGGGCTAGGCGGTTAGCCTCCCGGGCTTGGGTGGTCACCCGAGCCCACTTTAGTTTTTTTGACTTTTTTGGACTCTGTTGCCTTCTAGGAGTGTTTTAGGGTTAAATTAACTCTGATTTTGATGAAACGAAAGCCAAAACGACCGTGTTTCAATGAGGAATACATTTTTGAACATTTTAGGGTGAAAACCACTAACCATGGGGGCATGGTTAGGTTTGAAAAAGGCGGTTAACCGCTATGCTCTACCTTCGCTAAGCACAGGTATGCACATAGGATCAAACCAAATACTTTCCATATCAAAATTAACCTTTCTAAAACACTTTTAGAGATAAAATGATGACTAATTAAAATCAATTTGAAAAGATTTGGTTGGTAATTGTGAGTCAATTAGAGCTAACCCAAAGGAGGGTCAATTAACCAACTTGAACTACATCGAACCATTTTAATCCTGAGCCATTGATTCATCAAATTGAACCTAGAAATACCTCTTATGCATTCATATGAACTCCAATTGACAATTTGGAGATCATTTCAAGGTCAAATGAAAAGTTTGGGACTTAAAAGACGATTATGCCCCTCAAGTCACAAAAGCTCTTATTATCCCTCAAGATCAACTCCGAATTGAACCAAAATTCATATCCATTGTCCTTGTGACTCTAGAAAACTAACGCAAGTGACTAGACTCAAAAACAAAACAAAAACATGCATGAAATGATGAGCCCTAATAAGGTGGTGCAAAAATGGGGTGTGACAAGGGGACTGACCTAATAAACCAATGGCTAAGATTAATTCATTAAATAATGATCCTAGGGCTATTAGAGACTCTCTTGGTGCTCAAACAACTCAAAGTTACTCAATTTTAGAAGGAAACAAGTTGTAAGGGTAAAGAAACCCATCAAAAGAGGAAGGAAGAGGTAGAATCCCACTTAAAGACGGATTCCCTCGAGTGACCGTCTGGGCTTGGACGGCTGACCGTTTGGCCCCGGACAGTCACCCGAGGGCTCCCGTCAGCATACCTCGGTTAGACTCCTTCGCCTTTTGGAAGTCTTTCGAGGGTCAAATTAAGTCCGATTTTGATGAAATAAAATCCAAAACGACCGTGGTTTGATGAGGAACACATTTTTAGACATTTTATGACAAAAATCCTTAACCATGGGTGCATGGTTAGGTTTTACAAAGGCGGGTAGCCATAGTGCACCACTGTCGCAAAGCTAGAGTTTGCATATAAGGTTAAGCCAAATGCTTTCCAAATCAAAATTCAACCTTTTTAAGCATGTTTAGGGATAAAATGAGGCCCAATTGAAGTTAAATGAGAGAAAACTAAGTGGGTCACATGAGTCGATTTGAGCGAGCCAAGAAAGGGTCTTTTAGCCAACCTAAACCGTTATTTGCCGAATTGTTCTTAAACCACTAATTCATCAAATTGAACCTATACATAGACTCTATATACTCATATGAACTCTAATTGACAACTTGGAGATCATTTCAAAGTCAAATGGGAAAGATACGACTTAAAAGACAATAATGCCCTTAAAATCACAAAATCTCTATTTGACTATTGAAACCTTCTCCAAATCAAACCAAAATTCATATGCATGATCTTCAATGCCATAAAATCCTAATGCAAATGCCTAGACTCAAAAATAACATAAAAACCTACATGAAATGATGACCTCAAACTAGGGTGACAAAAATGGGGTGTGACAATCATGTTAGGGTTTCATATTAGGGTTTTCATATTAGGGTTGTCTATTAGGGTTTTTTTATTAAGATTTTTGCATATCTCCTTTACATGATAAGTTCTATATAGTATACTAGACTTGCATATTGATTATGTGTGATATTTTGGTTATATTCTATATATAATTTTGTGATTACTCATGGAGAGTTTTGCTTGATGAACTTCAGTTATCTAGGGTTTTAAAAGCATTATCCTTTTTATCCTTCTAGTTCACATAGGTTGCATATAGCATATCAAAAGTAGTTATTTGTGATTTTTATCATTATGGCTGACTTGCTTACATATGCGATTTAGAGTCTATTCATGTTTAGGTTTTCATGCATATAGGTTGTTTTCATAAGTTTTGGAGAAATTATCCTTTTTAAGGATAATTATCATTTTTAGAGAGAAGGGTTTCACATAGGTGCATTCGGAAGTGGGTTTAAGCACATGACCACCTCTAATATAATCTAGGTTATAGATTTTACATAGGATATGATAAGAAACCTCTTATATGGAGTACTTTTTACGTAAAATTATCTTAAGATGGTCTTTATTTAAGAAAGCTCACCATAGGAGGGATTTTGAGTATTATCACATAAAATCTTTATTCTTTAGATTATGATTGAGTTTTTCTTCATGTTTTAAATTTATATATGATATTCTTATGTTAGTTGCATTAGTTTGCATATAGGGAATGAATCTTGCATATTTTAGGCTTCTTTTATGCATGATAATGGCCTAGTCCTTGTTCATATAGGAGCATGTTAGGGCTTTCTTATTTATTTTATTTACTGTTTTTATATGATTTTTAGAATTTTCTTAGGTCATTATGCATTCTTTCCATATTTGGTTTAGTTACTTTTCGAGTTTCTTTGGGCATTGTTTTAGTGTCTCTTGCATAATAATAGTTGCAAGTATGATTATTGTTAGAATCTTATGGTTTGTCCATGATTTGTGGCGATGATGTGAATTTGATATGATTGTGATGTGACGCATGTTTGATTTTGGATTAATTGGCAGTCAAGAGTAGTCAATTGATTTGGGATCCTCCCCTTTCCCCTTTGGGCTATTCTTCTTATATCAAATTATGGAAGTTTATAAGTTTCATTTTTCTTAAAATTTCCCTTTTGTTAAAGTTATCCTTTTCTTAAACTTTCTTTTTTATTAAACTTTCATTTTTCTTAAAATTTCCCTTTTCTCAAAGCTTCCTTTTTACAAAACTTTCCTCTTTGATTAATATGAAAACTTAGAAACTATTGTAGTTCTTTATGAGGGGAATAGCTCTCCTTTTAAACTACGTGTTCTTTTATTCTTATTAGGCAACTAGTAAGGTACGTAGGTGCTCACTTGAGTTCAAGTTCGCCCCAGGATACTAATTATCCTAAGTTTCTTTTTCTTTTCTTTATTCTATTGTTTGTTTTGTTTTCATTGTTTTTATTTTCTTATCTTGCTGAAGAATTCCTAGTCCAGATGGACCTCCAAAAATGAAATAAAAAAGAGTACTAGAAGGGAGAGAACTCCGGAAGCAAAAATAGCATTCTGCCTTCAATCGTACCTACGGTCAGGCAAATCGTACCTACGTGTAGACACCCCATTTTCATCCTAAGAGTTCACGAACTCATTTCATGAGTTCCTGTAGCATTTAGAAGTCTCTAAGTCTTAAAGGACACTTTTGCCTTTTTAAGCTTATGAGTATGGTTCATCATTGCATGCATATTTTTCTCTCTTTTTTGAGTCCCGTCACTTGTACTTAGTTTCTAGGATCATTTTGAATATGTGTGTCAAATTTGGTTCAATTCCAAATAGGTTTGGATAGTTAATTAGAACTTTTGTGACTTGAAGGGCAATTTCGTTTTTTACTTCGTGTATTTTCTAATTGACTTCGAAAGTTGTTCTGGAATGTTCCATTGATCTTAGAATGATGAAATGAGCCTAATTAAAGTGCCAATTTAATTATTGAATAGGTTTTGGATTGATTTACCATATTACTCTATGGCTAATTGACCCTTTTTTCGGTTAACTGCCTCATGAAAACCCAACCACTTAACTATGGTCAGGGATTTTTGGTCCAAGAATATTCTAAACTTATTCTACATTGAATTCTTGAAATTTTGGCTTTTAAATCACTTAAATCGGAGTTAAATTGAAGAATTTATGTCTATTTGAAGTTAGGACTCTGAAATGGGTTAGAAATCCTCAAAAATTTGGAAACCTGAGTTTTGGCTCGGGTGACCAGTTGGCCTAACTGGTCCAACTAGTTCACCCAATTGGTCCAACTGGTTGGCCCAACCAATCACCCGAGACCTCTGTGAGCACCACGCCCTAAAAAAAGTATTTTAATTTAACCACCGCTATGGTTCGAGAATACGCAACTAGCCTCAAAAGACTAATTGCAGAGAGGAGTCGCCACCCAATTACTATTTGGGAACAATAAACCCTAGCAGGGTCTAGCTCATCATATCCAGAAATTCGGGTTCGGAGCTAGGGTACATCATCGGGAAGGTGTTAGGCACCCGACAATGCCCGATCAAAATCAGCCCCCACATGTAACTATTGGCCATAATTAACTCGATACTCAATTAAAATTAACCCTAAAACATGCAACAATATATATCACGCTGTAATGGATGGAAGATGCAAAATGAACAGTTAAGAGATAGGTAATAAAACTAAACAGGATTAAAACAAAGAATAGGCTCTTTGTCTGCTATCCATTTGGTGTGTACGCACCCTCATTCGGGTTCCTGTACTTCTGTTAGCCCTGTTTCAATAGCTCTCATGCATTCTGTAAGCGCCGCGGGCTGATGCGGCCCTTAGGACGTATATGCTATTGCGAAGCACTAGCGTATCGGGAGTCGCCACCCAAGTCAGCCTTGGGAACTAATCATACCATTCTGGGTAATTCAATCTCAAATTCGACGTATTCAGGCCAGAGATCCAGAGTTCGGAGCTAAGGTACAATGTTGGGAAGGTGTTAAGCACCCAACAATGCCCGATAAAAAAACCGGCCTCCGTAAACGATTGTTGGCTATATTTAACCCGGAATATTTAATTGAATTTCATCCATAAGCACACAATATATGAAATGTCATGCCAATCATATGAAAAATGATGTGAGTAAAGTGAGAAAGAGGCTATAATACATAGCAAAACAGGATATACAGGAAATTAGATATACAGGTTACCATTTGATGAAATAATATATACAAGTTAACATTTAATGAACTAGCCAAAACCAGGGCAAATCATCATAAATATTTAATATTAAAAAGAGACATGATGATAGCTGAAGTTAATGAAAGAGTGGTGACAGGTGCGTACGCAACAGGAATTAATGAGTACGCATACGTGCGTACGCCATAGTAATTAATGAGTACGCATACATGCGTACGCAATAACTTCAAATGAGTACGCATACATATGCGTACGCATCATGCCCTAATGCGTACGTACAAGTTAACTGTGTTCTTTCCTCAAACCTTGGCGCAGACAGAAATTTCACACATCAATTTCCATTTTGTTGGGACCAACTTCTTTCTAACTTATATCAATCATTTCTTAACCATATTCAATGATTCAAAACCCGGATTGCAATTTTCATAGTACACTACAAGCGCACATAACTCATTTACACAGATATTTACAGAATCATGGTCATATTTGAGTTCAAAGTCTGGGATTCCAACCCGGCGACTATCCGGTCTGTACCAAGTAACAAAATAATTAATGATACCTATCTACTGGGCATATCATAGTTAATCCTCGATGTATTCTTTAGTGTTAAAAGCAAGAATAATAAACTTTAGAATGAGAATAACTTACCCTCAGGTTTGAGTGCC
The DNA here is from genome assembly GCA_039720395.1 of Liquidambar formosana. NCBI lineage: Eukaryota > Viridiplantae > Streptophyta > Magnoliopsida > Saxifragales > Altingiaceae > Liquidambar > Liquidambar formosana. The sequence goes on from JBBPBK010000362.1 coordinate 143,264, forward strand.
TCCGATATCGATGCAACAATTCCCACCTTATCGCCTTAGATTGCAGCTGTAAATTCCCTTGGTTTCTTTCTGGTTTTTTAGTGTTTGGGCATTTGTTTGATGTATGATTTCATTTCTTTTTCTCCCTAAGTTTCTGACTGGTTTTTCTCACTGATTTCTCAATATTTCCATGTTATTCACTCGAATGATTTTTCTGAACCCCTTCTCTATTCAGAAGAGTCTTTATTTATAGACTACAGTAAGTCGGTTCTCTTTACTAAAACCAAAATCATACCTGTGCGACCCAGGAAATCAGCAACCGGCTGGTTCCCTTGTTTTGTTCCCCATACATTTCAAATTCAAGTGGTCGCCGAAATCTTTTCTCTCTACCCCATGCTGATCAGACTTGGGTGAAAACATCGGTGCTGGAAAATGGGGAAGTGACAGATGATGCGTATGCATACTTTACTGTTGCGTATGCATGATGCGTACGCATTAGAACCATATGCGTACGTGTGGGGTATACAGAGAAGTTTTCAACTTGCAATCTAAGCGTCTCGTCGGGAATTGCTTTATCGATTTCTCGGGGCGCACAATAAACCTCATCATCGGGATTCCAACTCGGGTGATCTCAGATCTGATTGGGTGGTACAAGATGGGGTGTCTACACATTCTAAGCAGTAACAATGAAACATAAGACTCCCTGACTACTATTATGCAAAACCTCACAAAACAGAAGAACTATTAGCCCTAATAAAATGCGTACGCATCATTTATGGATGTGTACGCAACTCATAGGCATTCCAGAATTCCAGAAACAAAATGACCTAAACTAGCCCATAACTAAATGCCAAAAATACTATAAGTAGTTAAAATTACAACGAAATCATGAGACCAACTATTTGCCTGATATATCCAAATTAACATCATTAATTGATATTAATACGGTAAACAGGCGGTCGGTCCTATTCAAATCCAACATACTCCACTATTATGATATTCAAAGCTATAACCAAGTAATAATAATTTATACACGTTTTTTTAATCAAAACCTTAACTCCTAATCATGCTTGATTAACAGAAAATATTTCTAACATCCTACACATGCAATTATATTCCTAATATGCATAATCCTATTACATGAATCCAAACGAAGGATAAAAAACGATTACCCTTAGGTTTGTTCGTCCTCTATCTTGGTCAATCCTCCTTTGCAATCTCTTGGAATTATAACCTTTCTTTTAAGCAATTCCCTCTGAGTACGCAAAGTAGCCTCTTCTCTCCCTTTTTTCCTTAATTTTTCCCCCCTTTACAAAATTATATCGGTACATTTATAAGGTTTGCTAGGATTTTTTTTTTTTTTTTTTTGGAGTCCCTCCCCGAATTGCTCTCTCTTTCCCATCCTAAATGGACTCTAACTCTCAGTTGGACAATTCTCACAGACAGGGAGATGCCGTTTGAGAAAAGTAAGGTAAGGTGCGTACGCAACCAAAAGAGTTGCGTACACATGGTGCGTACTCACCTACAGTAAATGCGTACGCGTGGTTTTTTTGGTGTAGTTCTACTGAAGTCGTGCTCTGATTCCACAGGCTTGCTTGGGATTATTTCACGTGCTTTTAGGTCGAACAATAAATATCATTATTGGGATAAAAAGGATTTGGAATTATTAGTGGTACAAAATGGGGTGTCTACAGTTGCCCCTCTTTTGATGTTACTCACTCGTCAAGTCACATCGGAAGACTTCATAGATCGAACCACTTTGACCAACTAAGGATTCAAAATCATGGTTTCAAAATAGCAATTCAGGTCGAATTAGGAGCTACTTAACTTACCTACGTACTCCTTATGGAGATCAGCCCTGTCATAGTTCAAGAGTGATTCACTTCATCTGGGTAGCGATGAAGTATGAAACAAAGACAATCATTCCAAACTAAGGACAATGACCTTAACGAAGGCCCTGAATATGATATTTAGCCTATTATAGAGGTGGACCTTAAAGAAGGCCAACGAACTGAGAATGGGCCCTATGGCAAGGGCGAACCTTAAAGAAGGCCTGTAGTCATGTGAATGAATCCTATAGCGAGGATGGACCTTGAAGAAGGCCTATAATGAATGGGCCTTGAAGAAAGCCCACAGTAATGTGAATCAGTCCTATGGTAAGGATGGACCTTGAAGAAGGCCTATGTGATGAATGGGCCTTGAAGAAAGCCCACTGTCATATGAATCAGTCCTGTAGCGAGGACGGACCTTGAAGAAGGCCTATGTGATGAATGGGCCTTGAAGAAAGCCCACAGTCATTTGAATCGATCCTGTGGTGAGGATGGACCTTGAAGAAGGACTATATGATGAATGGGCCTTGAAAAAATCCCATAGGCAATTGAATCGGTCCTATAGCGAGGACGGACCTTGAAGAAGGCCTATGTAATGAATGGGCCTTGAAGAAAGCCTACAATCATGTGAATCAATCCTATGGTGAGGACAGACCTTGACGAAGGCCATAAACAAAAACAAGGTGATAGAAACCTTGATGAAAATTGGTAGTGAATTTAGGATCTTAAAGCTTATTTTACTTCTTCACATAAGGTGTGCGTACGCAAGTATAAACGTGCCGTAAGCATATTACGTCTGTGTCACACCCCATTTTTGCCACCTTAGCTAGGGTTTGTCATTTCACGTGTCTTTTTGTTTCCTTTTTGAGTCTAGTCTTTTGCATTGAGTTTTTAGAGTCTTGAGGATGGTGTGTATGAATTTTGGTTCGATTTGGAGTTGATCTTGAGGGTTAATAAGAACTTTTGTGACTTAAGGGGCATAATCGTCTTTTAGGCCACAAACTTTCCATTTAACTTTGAAATGATTTCATGCTTAAACACATCACAAAAGACTCTCATACAAAACCTCACTCAACGAAAAGGATAATTATCCTTAGAAAAGGATAATTATCCTTAGAAAAGGATAATATCTCCAAAAAACCTATAAAACATACTACATGAATGCAAACCTAGCATGATTCAACTATATGCAGCATATATAGAATGACTATGATGAACAACAACCCAAAAAACTAAGCTAAGTATGCTGTATAAAACTTGTGTGAATTCAGGGTTATCGAAACCCTAATCTCATAACTATGCATTAAAACCTATGAAACGACTCTAAGACATGCTCAAATTATCATGAATATCATTCATATCATATATATTAACTAACAGGAGCATCAATTCATGATAACAATCACAGCAACCTAAACATGTGAACTATGCATGATTTAAGAAGATAGAACGAATAAGGCTATCAAATCCTTGGTAAACCAGGGATTATCAAGCATATAAAGCCATGAACCTGTTGGGAATCGAACAAGAGGGAAAAATACAAAGTGCGGAATATAAAAATTTTTCCTGCGATTCCCAATCCATGAATCTAACTATGCATAACACAAAATCAAACCCTAACTACAAAGAGGGTTAGAACACTTACAGAATTTTTGTCTTCTCCTTTTTGCTCCAAGCTTTGATTCCGGACAGCGATGAATGAGCAGCCCAAGTGTGCTGCCTCCAACGGTATCCACACCTAGCTAGAGCTTCAAGTCCTTTCTTTCTTCTTCCTTGTTGTTGCTAGAGGTGGAGAAGAGAGAGAGAGAGAAGAGAGCCTCCAAGGGGCTGGACGGCTAGGGTTTATTGTGCAAGCCTATTATGCCATGTCACACATAAGTGTGACTTATATAGGCAGCCCACTAAAGGGGGCTGGCCATGGGGAAGAAACCCTAATAGGGTTATGTGTAATTACACTTAATTGCACATTAACCCCTATTATTTGTATCAAATACAAATAGGCCTATAAAGAACTATTCTTTATTCACTAAAACCCTTTCTCTCATAGACTTTAAAGCCCTTCTTGCATGATCAGTGTGTGACCCATTGGGTTCACATCATTAAGTAGTAGGAATAGCACGAGGTGTGCACAATGGAACTCTTTCCATTTAGGGTCTAATTGGAACTCCTTCCAATTCCCTAATTGATTATAACTCACTTATATCAATTAGGGCTTCTACTAACCATGAGTAACACCTAGCATATGGCTCATGGTGTGGTCCTTAATGAGGTGAATAGTCATTTACAAAGAACCCTTCTGTTATAGTTTATAGGTTACAATTGCATCCTTCCTTCAACACAATGTCTCCAATTGAACTAATAGGACATGGAAGTCTGTCAAGTCCTTAGTTCAATTACTTTATACTCATTCATAGATATCAACTCATTGATGAACTCATGAAACTCTTTTCATATTCATCCTACCATGGCCATGGATTTAATGAGTTATATTATGAATGCTATATGAGACATTCTCTCTCTTTTTCCTGAGAGTGATGGATCCCTTGTTGATCACTCACATGCCTTCATACACATAGCAGTAGGGCCAATGAACACCTTTGCAGACCCCTGAATAGGATCTGCACTTAGTGTTATCAAACTTCTAAAGCTACATGCATAAGGCAACTATGGTGTCTTAGGTCTAAGGATTACTTGTACCACTATAACAATGAGAAACTGATTGACAGGCAGGATAAAACTCCATTCAGTTTATCTCATATCTTTGGTCACATTCAGTGTACCTATTCTCGCAATAGGCACCCACTTGTTGGTTGTAGTGTCTCCACACAAATAGCTTGAGACTAGCTATCTTCCTATAGAGTCAACCTAACAAGTGCTAGTCCTATGGTTCATTACTGTCCATCATAGTGAACCTTCAACTAGGAATGCTTAAGGAGTTTAGTACAGAGATATATCTATAGTCTCAAAATTACAACTCTTTGTAATTCCATATTCTCAACTCTAACTCTATGGACATATTATGTAAATATAAATGATGCATATAAACATAATAGAATAAGCCCTTTTATTAAATCAATAATAAATGTGACATACATAAATGAAATCAAATGATTGTTCCTAATCCCTAAACAATCATCTCTATGATTGGCTCTAGGGCATAATCCTAACAGAACTATCCTAAAATCATTCATATAACATCATGTAAACATTGAATTCAATCCATAAGAAGAGCAATTGCATGCACCACAACTATCTTAAAAGAAGAAGAAGAAAGAGAAGAAGGAGAAGCAGAAATTCATGTTCAGCATTAAAGGGATAGGCTTACCTCTTGTAGACTCTTCCTTGTCTTCAAACCTCTTGTTTCCTTGCTTGCTTGGGGTTGAAGAGCCTCCTCTTGAAGTCCTTCTAGCTCTCCAAACTCGTAGCTCCCTCTCTCTCTAAGTGTAAAGTGCAATTAACCTCCCCCTATGTGCTGAATATCATGTCCTTTATATAGAGAACTGACCCCCTAAACCAATGGCTAAGATTAATTCACTAAACAATGATCCTAGGGCTATTAGAGACTCTCTTGGTGCTCAAACAACTCAAACCTACACACTCCTAAGCTCAGACAAGTTGTTTTGGCGGAGGAAACCGTCAAAAGAGGGAGAAAAGAGTCAGAATTTGAGTTGAGGACGGACTCTCTCGGGTGACCAACTAGGCCTGGACGGTTAGCCGTCTGGGCTTGGACGGCTGACCGTCCAGTCCCGGACGTGTTGGGAATCAAACTAGAGAGGAAAAATACAAAGGCGGAATTTTAAATTTTTCCTATGATTCCCAAACCCATGAATCTTAATTATGCTTAATACAAAAACCATAAACCTAACTACCAAGAGAGTTAGGGTACTTACAGTTGAACAAGTCTTCTCCTTTATACTCCAAGCTTTGTCTTCTGATTGAGCAGTCCAAGTGCACTGCCTCCAACAGTATCCACACCTAGCTTGAGCAAGTTGTCCTTTCCTTCTTCTTCCTTAGGGTTGCTAGAGGTGGAGAAGAGGGAGAGAGATAGAGAGGTGAAATTTTCGGCCAGCACTTGGGAGCCTCCAAGAGTGCTTCAAGTGATGATGTCATCACATCATAAAAGGCTTTAAATAGCCTCCAACTAGGGCCGGCCAAGGGGGGGTCTCCAAACCCTAATCTAATTTGTGTAATTACTCTTAATTACACAATTAGCCCACTAGTTTGCATCAAATACAAATTAGTCCCTTCAAGAACTTTTCTTTAATCACTTATGCCCTTTCTCTCATAGACAATCAAGCTCTCTTAGCATGATCAGTGTGTGACCCATTGGGTTCACATCATTAAGTAGTAGGGATAGCACGAAGTGTGCACAATGGAACACTTTCCATTAAGGGTCTAATTGAAACTCCTTTCAATTCCCTAATTGATTATAACTCATTTATATCAATTAGGGCTTCTACTAACCATGAGTAACACCTAGCATATGGCTCATGGTGTGGTCCTTAATGAGGTGAATAGTCATTTACAAAGAACCCTTCTGTTATAGTTTACAGGTTACAATTCCATCCTTCCATCAACACAATGTCTCCAATTGAACTAATAGGACATGGAAGTCTGTCAAGTCCCTAGTTCAATTACTTTATACTCATTCATTAATATCAACTCAATGATGAACTTATGGAAACTCCTTTCCATATTCATTCTACCATGGGCCCATGGATTTAATAAGTTATATTCAATGAATGCTGTATGAGACATTCACTCTCTTTTTCCTGAGAGTGATGGATTCCTTGTTGATCACTCACATGCCTTTACACACATAGCAGTAGGGCCAATGAACACCCTTACAGACCCCTGAATAGGATCTGCACTTAGTGTTATCAAACTTCTAAAGCTACATGTATAAGACAACCATGGTGTCTCAGGTCTAAGGATTACTTGTACCACTATAACAATGAGAAACTTATTGACAGGCAGGTTAAAACTCCATTCAGTTTATCTCATATCTTTGGTCACATTCAGTGTACCTATTCTTATAATAGGCACCCACTTGTTGGTTGTAGTGTCTCCACACAAATAGGTTGAGACTAGCTATCCTCCTATAGAGTCAACCTAACAAGTGCTAGTCCTATGGTTCATTACTGTCCATCATAGTGAACCTTAAACTAGGAATGATTTAGGAGTTTAGTACAGAGATATATTTACAGTCTCAAAATTACAACCCTTTGTAATTTCATATTCTCAACTCTAACTCCATGGACATATTATGTAAATATAAATGATGCATATAAACATAATAGAATAAGCCCTTTTATTAAATCAATAATAAATGTGACATATATAAATGAAATCAATTGATTGTTCCTAATCCCTAAACAATCATCTCCATGATTGGCTCTAGGGCATAATCCTAACAGTTTCTTGCCCTCAAGTGACTCAAATTACATTCCCCTTCGAAACACGGTCGTTTTGGCTTTCGTTTCGTCAAAATCGGAGTTGATTTGAGCCCCAAAACACATTTGGAAGTCGAAGGAGTCAAAATAGGGCATAAGCTGACAGGGCCTCGGGTGACCACCCAGGCTTGGGCGGCTAGCCGCCCAGCCCTAGATGGTCACCCGAGCCTCTTTCCTTTTTTGAGTGCTGACGCGGCTCCCTTCCTATTTCCTCGGACTTGCTCGCCTCCAGCCGCCATTTAATCCTATTTTCAGCCCTATTTGACCTACTTGAGCCCCAAGGGAACCTCTAAGAGCCCTTGGATCAATACCTAGGGTTTTAATCCTAACCATTGAGGGTTTCCCCTCAAACCCTATAAATACCCCCTTATACTTTAGCAATAGGGGAGGCAATTCCTGAGGTGGGAGGCATATGTGAGACTTGGAGGCTATGACAGCCATCCTTAGGGTAGTTTAACCTAAATTTTGAGTGAGAGAGTGAGAGAGAGAGCTTGAAGGAGGGCTGGAGCTTTGCTTGAAGGCTTGAAGGAGAGTGTTTCCAATAGTACACAAGAGGAGAAGCAAACTCTACAGCAGTAAGGTTCTATATACAGGTATACCTTCTCTCTCTCTTTCATTTAAATTAGGGTTTTTTGCATAGAATAGCATTATTTCATGTTCAAGCTTATGTTTTTATCATGTTTTGATGCCTCTAATGCTTAGAATACATTATTAGAATAATGTTTGTGGCTGGATTTGCATGATATAATGTTATTCCATGTGATTTTATGAGTAGGTGTGTTTTTAAGGTTTCTAGAGTCTTTTTTAGGGTTTTCTGTATAGGATAGCATTATTTCATGTTCAAGCTTATGTTTTTATCATGTGTTGATGCTTCTAATGCTTAGAATACATGATTAGAATAATGTTTATGGCTGGATTTGCATGATATGATGTTATTCCATGTGATTTTGTGTGTAGTTGTGTTTTTAGGGTTTCTAGAGTTTGTTATAGGGTTTTGCATTAAATATCTATGATTTCATGTTAAAGCATATGTTTTTATCATGTCTTGCTACTTCTATGAGTTAGTATGCATGATTAGGATGATGTTTATGGGCTGTTTAGCATGCTAGGGTGTTATTCCATGTGATTTACTGCATAGTTGAGATTCTAGGATTTCTCTTGTGCTGAAATTGAGTTTATGCTTAGAATAGCATTATTTCATGTGAAAGCCTATGTCTTTATCATGTGTAGATCATTCTATTGGTTAATATGCATGGATTGAATGCTGTTCATATTCTGTTTTGCATGGTTTAGAGTGATTTCATGGGATTTTATGCACTAGTGTAATTCTAGGGTTTCATTCATTCTTGTGTTAGGAAAGTTGCATATAGCTTAGGATTTTTCTTTACTTTTCTTCATAGTTGCTGCATATGTGTTGCATATTAGATAACTATGATACTTTTGCATCCATGATAGCTAGTTTTAGAGTTGTTTGCATGTTATTGCATATAGGGCTGAATTAGGGTTTATGTTATTTCATGATTCATGTCGTTTACATGATTTATGGGTAATTTTAAGCCCTATTTCAATTCTGTCCAGATTTGTCCATTGTTCTTATTGCCACATTTTGAGCATGTGTTAGCCTATGTTTAAACATGATAATTGCTTAATTGGAACCTAGCTTGGTTGGTTGGTATTTTTGGTATGTTTTGCATGGAAATTGCAGGTGTTTGACAGGTACAACAGGTGTAACTCCCCCACCAATGTGGGGTGGTTATTTTGGCTATTGCAAGATGAAATCTTGCAAATAAAATAATTACCCTATGCAATAGGGTGGTTATTTTGACATGTTGCTTTTGCTTAAAGGTAAGTAGGGTATGAGGTTGCCCCAATTCACTCGTCTTTCCTTTCCTTGAAACTTTCCCTTTCTCCCTCCTAGGGTTATTCCTTAATAGAGGGGTATGGTAGATTCTATAGTGTCCTTTCATTAAAAAACACTTTTTAAATCAAAGTTTCTATCTTTATAAAATTCCATATTTCCTGAAGATCTTTTGAGAATCATTCATTTTTGGAAACTTACCATATTTCTTATGAAAGGAAACATAGGGTTTACCATAGGCCTCCATTAGGTTATAACCCTATTCCTTTTCGAACTACGTGGACTTTGATCCATGTATTTCCATATATGGTACGTAGGCGCTCTTCGTAAGGTTCAAGTCCGCCCTAAGATACTAAGTATCCTAGGTTTTCTTTCCCCTCTTTCTTTTTTATGTTTTTTCTTTGATTTACTTGATTATGTGGATGGATGAATGGATGATATGCATGCTGTCTTGTGATGATAATTGTTAATTGATGTGTGTTTAAGACTTTGATTTAGCCCAATTAAATTAAGAGACCGTTTAGGGCGATATGGGTACCTATAGGCTTTGCCTAGAACCTTCCCATATCGTAACTTAGCCTCCGAATCCCCGATTTCTTTGGTTTCCAAAAGACTTTTTGCCATTCCATTTTTAAACATGGAGTCATTCTTTTGTTTTCCTAAAACAAAACTATTTTTTAGGGTTTTCCTTGTTTCCTTTAAAAAATAAGGTGGCGACTCCTTTCCTTTTCCAAACCCCCTCGTGGGCCACGATTTCCCCGGGTCCACAGTCTGTAACAAAAAGCCATGCGTACGCATCACATTAAAAGTTTTCAAAAAAAAAAAAAAAAAAAAACCGAAAACGGTGCCGTTGTTAGGATTATGCCCTAGAGCCAATCATAGAGATGATTGTTTAGGGATTAGGAATAATCAATTGATTTCATTTATATATGTCACATTTATTATTGATTTAATAAAAGGGCTTATTCTATTATGTTTATATGCATCATTTATATTTACATAATATGTCCATGGAGTTAGAGTTAAGAATATGAAATTACAAAGGGTTGTAATTTTGAGACTGTAAATATATCTCTGTACTAAACTCCTAAATCATTCCTAGTTGAAGGTTCACTATAATGGACAGTAATGAACCATAGGACTAGCACTTGTTAGGTTGACTCTATAGGAGGATAGCTAGTCTCAAGCTATTTGTGTGGAGACATTACAACCAACAAGTGGGTGCCTATTATAAGAATAGGTACACTGAATGTGACCAAAGATATGAGATAAACTGAATGGAGTTTTAACCTGCCTGTCTATCAATTTCTCATTGTTATAGTGGTACAAGTAATCCTTAGACCTGAGACACCATGGTTGTCTTATACATGTAGCTTTAGAAGTTTGATAACACTAAGTGCAGACCCTATTCAGGGGTCTGTAAGGGTGTTCATTGGCCCTACTGCTATGTGTGTGAAGGCATGTGAGTGATCAACAAGGAATCCATCACTCTCAGGAAAAAGAGAGTGAATGTCTCATACAGCATTCATTGAATATAACTCATTAAATCCATGGGCCCATGGTAGAATGAATATGGAAAGGAGTTTCCATAAGTTCATCATTGAGTTGATATTAATGAATGAGTATAAAGTAATTGAACTAGGGACTTGACAGACTTCCATGTCCTATTAGTTCAATTGGAGACATTGTGTTGATGGAAGGATGGAATTGTAACCTGTAAACTATAACAGAAGGGTTCTTTGTAAATGACTATTCACCTCATTAAGGACCACACCATGAGCCATATGCTAGGTGTTACTCATGGTTAGTAGAAGCCCTAATTGATATAAATGAGTTATAATCAATTAGGGAATTGAAAGGAGTTTCAATTAGACCCTTAATGGAAAGTGTTCCATTGTGCACAACTTGTGCTGTTCCTACTACTTGATGATGTGAACCCCAATGGGTCACACACTGATCATGCTAAGAGAGCTTGATTGTCTATGAGAGAAAGGGTATAAGTGATTAAAGAAAAGTTCTTTAAGGGGCTAATTTGTATTTGATGCAAACTAGTGGGCTAATTGTGTAATTAAGAGTAATTACACAAATTAGATTAGGGTTTGGAATCCCCCCTTGGCCGGCCCTATTAGTGGGCTATATAATGCCCACTATAAGGTGATGACATCATCACAATCACTCCTCCCCAAGGGCTGGCTGAAAATTACAGCTCTCCCTCTCTCTCTCTCTTTCTTCTCCACCTCTAGCAACAACAAGGAAGAAGAAGGAAAGGACTTCAAGTTCAAGCTAGGTGTGGATACCGTTGGAGGCAGCACACTTGGGCTGCTCATTCACCGCTGTCCGGAGACAAAGCTTGGAGCAAAAAGGAGAAGACAAAGCTTGGAGCATAAAGGAGAAGACATTAATCAACTGTAAGTAATCCCAACTCTCTTGGTAGTTAGGGTTTATGTTTTTGTATTATGCATAATCGGATTCATGGGTTTGGGAATTGTAGGAAAATTTTAATTCCGCCCTTTGTAGTTTTCCTCCCTAGTTAGATTCCCAACAGTGGTATCAGAGCCAGGTTATGCCTAATACAAACTGCATATGGGCTGTAATTCATGGTAAATTGATTGGTTAATAAATCTGGAATTTATGTTCATGCACTAAAATGGTTTCCCTCTCATGGCCAAACTTAGGGTTTATGAACCCTAGGTTAATTCGCCTTCTACTCCTCTTCTAAAATAGTTTTAGGGCTGCTGGTTATTCAAAAGTGGAATGGGGATTGAGTTTGGAGAAGAAGAAGAACAGTTTTCATGGTAGCCATGAAAAACCGTCATCTTGTTTTGCATGCCGAAATCAGAGTTCTTCTCCAAAATTTTCGAGCCATATATGGTTAGAAAGCTCTTCGAATCAGCTTTACAACCCAACAAACGGTTCGTCGATCCGAGTTTTGTAGTGAAAGTTATGAATTTTTTACTACAGGCTGTCAGGGAAGACAGTTTTGCTCGGGAATGATGTAACAGCCACAATTGTGAGTTTTTGATGGAGCTCAAAAGCATGGCAATGGTTGCCACCACCTGGGTTATGTTCTAGACATGGTAGGAAAGGGTTCCCAAGCATTCGGATGTATCATAATTGGATTATGAGTCTAGAACAGAAGGAAGAAGGAGAAGACCACCATGTTTGAATCTGGGTTTTAGAACCCTAGGGTTCTTGCTACTGTTATGATCAGATACTTCTGTAAAATTGATGAATAATCATTATAGGATGATGATATATGATGTATAGATCATATTCTTTAATAATCAAAGGAGTCTTGATGCATAAAGAATCAAAAAGTTTGATTTCTTGGAAGAACACGTACAGCAGGCTGTTTTTCTGCAGAAAGTCATCAATGGAGTTTTGTTCATATCTTGAGCTAGGGAACTCCAAATTGCATGAAACCAATTTTATTAGTTTCCTAAGACATGTAGGATACTAGGAAAAATAATTTGGTAGCCTGAATTAATCATCTTGCTGGGTTTTAAATCAATTTGTGATCATGGACAGTATGCTGTCAAATTCTGGACAGCCTACTGTTCTTGAATTGTTTAGAACAATTGGGGATGATTTGATCATCCAAACCACTTCAATTAGCTTAGTAATTCATGTAGGGTCATGATACAAAAGCTGGTTTTGATGGTGGAGTCGAATTGATTAAGTTTTAGAAAGTTTTGTGACCTTGGAGGTCCTCCCATGGTGGTGCCAGCAAGGGTTCTTGAAACCCTAATGTTCTTTGAAGAAGACCGCCCATTTGGCCACTCCACACGTGTCCATGGGCTTGGCCCACACCCTGGCTTGAGTCCCCCTTTGCTGGCCATGGCCTCCCATGGCCTGGCCAATCCATGGCAGCCTTGCTAAGCCATGGCAGCCCACTAATGTGGCGGCAGCCTTAGGGTTTATGATGAAACCCTAATTCCCATTAATGATGAAACCCTAATTCATTAATTGCATTAATTAAAAACCCTAATTGACTATTAATTACCTTAATTAAAATGTTTAATGATTGGTCATTAATTGACCAATCATGGTTATTAATCATTAGGGTATAATTAATTGCATTTATGATGTCTAGGGTTTAGGGTTTAGGAAACCCTAATTCATATTAATTAAACCCTAATTCTATTAATGCATTAATTAATAACTAAACCTAGTAATTAATGTGTCTAACCTAGGGTTAAATGATTGGTCATTAATGACCAATCATGATCATTAATGGTTTAGTAATTAATCATTGGCATTTAATAGGTTTAAGGTTTAGGGTTTTAGAAACCCTAATTAGTGCTTATTAATTAGGTGTAATTAATATCCTAGGTGGCATTAATTAAACCCTAATCCTAATCATTAATACCGTATAAACCTAGGGTTTAAATGATTGGTCATTAATTGACCAATCATAAGGCATTTAATGCATTAGGGCTACACTTAGGGTTTAGAGTTAATGCATTTAGGGTTTAGGGTTTTAGGAAACCCTAATGCACTAATTAATTAATAAAATGATTTTATTTAATTCCAAAATTGATTAGTTAATTAATGGTGATTAATTTTATAATGTTTTAAATGGTTTAAAACACAATTTAGGATTAAATTAAAATCTGGAATTTTTTTAATTAAATGAAATTGTTTTGTTTAATTAAAGAGACCCTAATATTTGATATTAGTGTTCAATTAGGGGACTTTAAATGTTTCAATTGATTTGATTAATTGAAATTAAATGTCTTAATTGTTAAGACTTAATTAATTATGGAGATTATGCATATCCTAATAAGATTAGGACACATTAATGAGATTAATGAAAACCAATCAATAGAGTTACCATGAATGCCCATATGTTTATTGCTTACAGTTATTTCCTTTCTTATGCAATGTGATTGTATGGTTATGGATGGATGATGATTATGGATTATACCCCTTAAACCAATTGTGATTGGCCGTCTTATGAATGGGTTGTATTATTTTCAAGAGTTGTAATTTTATTATGGTGATGTATTATTTATTTGGGGCTTGCATGCCACCTTCTTCTCTCTCTCTATCATTCTCTTATGTACCCCACATTCCCTTTATGTATCCCTTTCTTTAAAATTATGTAAATGTTATGTAATCGAGAGCGCACTAAGGAGCATGGTGGACCTAAAGGAGCATGGTGGAGCCCAACAAGCCTATGGTGGAGACCATGAAGCCAATGGAGGAGATTGAAGGACTTGAAAACTTGGAGAAGATTTTCAAGAGTGCATGCTATGTTTCAAATGAATGTTTTACGATCACCTACACCCACCTTAGACCAAGGATTCAATTCATTGGCTTGGATTGAATCCTCTTAAAGTCCATAATCATCATAGTGGGAGCTTTTAATGAGATTAATAGAGATAGCTCCAAATCCAAAGATCGTTATATGTCACCTTATAGGGACTAATATCGATAAGTGGATTACATATATATAATGTTGTTATATATTTTTTATTTTAATGCATGAGATGTATGTTAGATTAGTTATTTTGATGAGACCCTTAAAACCGCTCTATTTTAATATTAAGTTGGAAATGGAGAATACATTAGGGAATGGATTCTTCATTGCCTTCCATCATTATAGGATCATCTAACGTCCCTTAATGTGGGTACCTGGCTGCAGACATGTAGGAGCTACCCATATTAAAGACATTATTTGAAACTATCATATATGTAGATATCATGGGGTGCCTAATCTGGTATATACCAAGAAACTAACATGTGAGGTATATATTTGGTGAAACATACCTGTGTGAATGATGGGCTTAACTTAACTAGGGAAGTATTCCAAGAAACTAACATGTGAGGAATATGTACCCTAGAGGCAAAATGATTGGAACTTGCTTATGAAGCAATAGACAAAGAGTTGTCTTCTTACTGTGGGTTAGAAGTCAAGAAACTAACATGTGAGGCTTCTAGGTCATAGTGGGACCCCAATCCCCATTAGGAATAAGATTCCCGAATTCCATTAGAGGGTGTATGGAATTTGATAAAATAGTGGGAGGTACCATATGATTAAAGACCCGATCATTATGGATTAAAAATGAAATCTAATTCTCTATTTTAATTTTTATATGTAGTTCATTAGAATGGCTCACCTCAACCCGTTATCCAAATTATTGGACACCAACCGTTTGACTGGACCAAATTGTCTTGATTGGCTTAGGAATCTAAAAATTATTTTGGATTCCAAGAATCTTACCTATGCACTTCATAATCCACTTCCCATTGCTCCTGCTGAGGCTACAACTCAGCAAGAGAAAGACGCTTACCAGAAGCGCATGGACGACGATCTCATGGCAAGGTGCTATATGATGGTATTTATGAGTCTCGAGCTTAAGAAGCAACACGAGTCCATGGGAAGTGCTTACGAGATTTTTATCAACATACAAGAGTTGTATGGGAAAGAATTCTTGCTTAAATTTAATGAAGCTGCTACTTCCAAGTCTAAGCTCAAGCCCAAGGGCAAGGGTATAGGCAAGGGTAAGGGTACCCGGAGGAAGAAGAAAGGTAACAACAAAGCCAAAGGAACCTGTTTTCACTGCGACAAGGATGGGCACTGGAAACGTAACTGTCGGGAGTATCTGGATACTCTAAAGAACCAACCTTTGGAAGGTATGGATCATGCTCTAAACTAAATGTTAGTTCTGCTTCCACTTGGGTACTTAATTCTAATGCGAACAGTGATTCCATGCAGAATCTAGTGGGAAGCAGAAGACAGAGTAAAGGCAGATCAACTCTACAAGTGGGGAATGGAGCA
Organism: Liquidambar formosana; assembly: GCA_039720395.1. Classification (NCBI taxonomy): domain Eukaryota; kingdom Viridiplantae; phylum Streptophyta; class Magnoliopsida; order Saxifragales; family Altingiaceae; genus Liquidambar; species Liquidambar formosana. The sequence continues at coordinate 159,167 of JBBPBK010000362.1, forward strand.
AACGTTGCTGCATTAGCTGTGGGGCTTGTTGCTTGACTCTACCTAATGGAGTAGTTTAGAAATAATAGTTGGCTATCTTTACATTCCAGAAGTTATTAGAAACATTAATTTTATTTCAGTTTTATCTAAACGAGGTTTTAGTTTGATTTAATAATTGTTTTCTATTAAATGAAGAGTTCATTACTTCTGGAGTTTATGTGGATGGCCTTTATTTTCTAAACTTTATTGCAAATATGAATTGCAATGGAGCATGGTAGTTCTAAATTGAATGCTAATAAACCTAAGAGAACAAGATATACATAGTGATGTATATAAAAGTTTCTCTTACTTTACAACCTTTACCAATGATTCATTCTAGGTTTGGGTGTGTATACTTAATGAAGTACAAGTCTGAAACATTTGAAAGGTTCAAAGAATTCAGATATAAAGTAGAGAAACAAACCGGTAAAAGTATTAAAGCTCTTCGATTAGATCGGGGAGGCGAATATTTAACCAGTTAATTTTCAGATCAACTTGTTCAAACAGGCATTCAAATGGACACCTCTTGGAACACCATAACTTAATGGTGTGTCAGAAAGGAGGAAGAGGACCTTATTGGATATGGTCCAATCCATGATAAGTTACAACGACCTAATATTTTCCTTGTTAGGATGTGCCCTAGAATTGCCACGTACCTGTGAAACAGAGTTCAAACCAAGGCTGTCCCTTAAGACCCATATGAGATATGAAAAGGGAAGCACCAAACCTTAAGAATGTTAAGGTATAGGGTTGCACTACATATGTAGAGACGTATAATGCAACCAAATTGGAAATCAAGATAACTTAAATGTAGGTTTGTGGATTACCCTAAAGAAAGTTTAGGATATCATATCTATTATCCTGATGAACAAAAGGTGTTTTGTTTGTAAGTTTGCAATCTTTCTTGAAAAAGAGTTTATTCAAGAAGGAGATAACAATAGGAAAATAGAACTCAAAGAGTTGTCTGATGAGATACAAACCAACATTGATGCAACCCCTGTCCCTGTTGAGATAGAACTCGTTATTGTACCATGATTGTACAAAGGGTTAGTGGGAGTGCGATCACATTTATGGTCCTATAAGTGAATGACGTTCTACTTATTAGGGAATAATGTAGAGACGTTGTCAAAAGTGAAAAAAATTGGTTTTTCACAAAGTTTCTCCATAAAAGATTTGGAAGAAGCATCCTATATTCTAGGAATAGAGGTCTATAGAGATAGATCTTAAAGGATGCTAAGTCTCTCCCAATCGATGTACGTAGACAAGATTTTGAATGGGTTCAAAATGCATGATTTCAAGAGAAGTCTAATTCCTGTCAGACATGAAATCAAGTTGTCTAAAAGCATATGCTATGCTATGTACATGACTAGATATCAGTTTTGCTGTAAATGTTACGAGCAGATATCAGGTAGACCCAGATAAGGTATACTGGGAAGAAGTCAAAGCTATCCTTAAGTACTTGGGAAGAACTAAGGACCCATGCTTTGTCTACGGAGAAAGAAACTTAGAAATGGTTGGTATAATGGATTCAGATTTTCAATCTGACGATGATGATAGGAGATCAACATCGAGGTATGTTCTCACCTTAAATGGTGGAGCTGTAAATTTGAGCTCATTGCTGCATGTTTGGATGAGTAAGTTCATTGCAGAACTAGGAGTGGTTCCTAACATTGAGAAGCCTTTACTATTGTTTTTGTGACAACAATAAGGCTAGTGCTCAAGACAAGGATCCACAGTCTCATCAAAAGTCCAAACTTTAAGCGGCGATTCCAAGTGATTAGAGAGATCATTGGAAGTGATGACATATACATATAGAAGTTCAATACAACAGAGAATAAAGAATACCCCTTCACTAAGGCTATAACCCAAGTGTGTTGGATCACCACCGACAGGATATGGGTATGAGATACATGGTGGATTGGCTATAGTGCAAGTGGGAGATTGTTAGGATTATGCCCTAGAGCCAATCATAGAGATGATTGTTTAGGGATTAGGAATAATCAATTGATTTCATTTATATATGTCACATTTATTATTGATTTAATAAAAGGGCTTATTCTATTATGTTTATATGCATCATTTATATTTACATAATATGTCCATGGAGTTAGAGTTGAGAATATGAAATTACAAAGGGTTGTAATTTTGAGACTGTAAATATATCTCTGTACTAAACTCCTAAATCATTCCTAGTTGAAGGTTCACTATGATGGACAGTAATGAACCATAGGACTAGCACTTGTTAGGTTGACTCTATAGGAGGATAGCTAGTCTCAAGCTATTTGTGTGGAGACATTACAACCAACAAGTGGGTGCCTATTATAAGAATAGGTACACTGAATGTGACCAAAGATATGAGATAAACTGAATGGAGTTTTAACCTGCCTGTCAATCAATTTCTCATTGTTATAGTGGTACAAGTAATCCTTAGACCTGAGACACCATGGTTGTCTTATACATGTAGCTTTAGAAGTTTGATAACACTAAGTGCAGATCCTATTCAGGGGTCTGTAAGGGTGTTCATTGGCCCTACTGCTATGTGTGTGAAGGCATGTGAGTGATCAACAAGGAATCCATCACTCTCAGGAAAAAGAGAGTGAATGTCTCATACAACATTCATTGAATATAACTCATTAAATCCATGGGCCCATGGTAGAATGAATATGGAAAGGAGTTTCCATAAGTTCATCATTGAGTTGATATTAATGAATGAGTATAAAGTAATTGAACTAGGGACTTGACAGACTTCCATATCCTATTAGTTCAATCGGAGACATTGTGTTGATGGAAGGATGGAATTGTAACCTGTAAACTATAACAGAAGGGTTCTTTGTAAATGACTATTCACCTCATTAAGGACCACACCATGAGCCATATGCTAGGTGTTACTCATGGTTAGTAGAAGCCCTAATTGATATAAATGAGTTATAATCAATTAGGGAATTGAAAGAAGTTTCAATTAGACCCTTAATGGAAAGTGTTCCATTGTGCACAACTTGTGCTGTTCCTACTACTTGATGATGTGAACCCAATGGGTCACACACTGATCATGCTAAGAGAGCTTGATTGTCTATGAGAGAAAGGGTATAAGTGATTAAAGAAAAGTTCTTTAAGGGGCTAATTTGTATTTGATGCAAACTAGTGGGCTAATTGTGTAATTAAGAGTAATTACACAAATTAGATTAGGGTTTGGAATCCCCCCTTGGCCGGCCCTATTAGTGGGCTATATAATGCCCACTATAAGGTGATGACATCATCACAATCACTCCTCCCCAAGGGCTGGCTGAAAATTACAGCTCTCCCTCTCTCTCTCTCTTTCTTCTCCACCTCTAGCAACAACAAGGAAGAAGAAGGAAAGGACTTCAAGTTCAAGCTAGGTGTGGATACCGTTGGAGGCAGCACACTTGGGCTGCTCATTCACCGCTGTCCGGAGACAAAGCTTGGAGCAAAAAGGAGAAGACAAAGCTTGGAGCATAAAGGAGAAGACATTAATCAACTGTAAGTAATCCCAACTCTCTTGGTAGTTAGGGTTTATGTTTTTGTATTATGCATAATCGGATTCATGGGTTTGGGAATCGTAGGAAAATTTTAATTCCGCCCTTTGTAGTTTTCCTCCCTAGTTAGATTCCCAACAGCCGTTTTGCCTGGAAGAGTGCAAAAAGCTGCAACTCTTCGTCTTCGACGAGACACCTTTCCATTACTCTGAGAACCACTCTTGTGGTTTCCCACACCCTTATTCACATTCCTTCTCTCTCTCTCTACCAATCTCTCTCTCCTCCATCGCTCTTGTAAGAAATTGAACTAGAAGGAAACAGAATGCAGAATAATAAAAATTTCCTATCAATTCCATGCAACCCATGAATCTGATTGTGGTTCATACAAAACAATAAAACCCTAATTACAAAGAAAGGGTTTAGAACTTATAGTCGATTATGTCTTCTCCCTTTTTCTCCAAGCTTCGAATCTGGACAGCAACGTATGAACAGTCCAAGTGTACTGCCTCCAACAGTATCCACACCTAGCTAGAGCTTCAAGTCCTTTCCTTCTTTCCCATGTTGTTGCTAGAATAGGAGAAGATAGGAAAGAGAGAGAGAGCCCTTGTGATTTTTGGCCAGCCTTGGGGAGCCTCCAAAAAGTGATCAAGTGATGATGTCATCACATCATAGGAGGCTTTATAAAGCCTCCACTAGGGCCGGCCAAGAGGAGGACTTCAAACCCTAATAGGTTTTGTGTAATTACTCCTAATTACACAATAACCCCTCTAGTTTGTATCTCATACAACCTAGCCCCTTAAGAACTATTCTTTTATTCACTTATGCCTTTTCTCTCATAGACCTTAAAGCTCTTCTTGCATGATCAGTGTGTGACTCATTGGGTTCACATCATCATCAAGTAGTAGGAATAGCACGAGGTGTGCACAATGGAACTCTTTCCATTTAGGATCTAATTGGAACTCCTTCCAATTCCCTAATTGATTATAACTCACTTATATCAATTAGGGCTTCTACTAACCATGAATAACACCTAGCATATGGTTCATGGTGTTGTCCTTAATGAGGTGAATAAGTATCTAACAAAGAACCCTTCTGTTATAGTTTATAGGTTACAATTACATCCTTCCATCTACACAATGTCTCTAATTGAACCAATAGGACATGGAAGTCTGTCAAGTCCCTAGTTCAATTACTTTATACTCATTCATAGATATCAACTCATTAATGAACTCATGAAACTCTTTTCATATTCATCCTACCATGGCCATGGATTTAATGAGTTATATTATGAATGCTATATGAGACATTCTCTCTCTTTTTCCTGAGAGTGATGGATTCCTTGTTGATCACTCACATGCCTTCATACATATAGCAGTAGGGCCAATGAACACCCTTGCAGACCCCTATAAGGATTTGCACTTGGTGTTATCAAATTTCTAAAGCTACATGCATAAGACAACTATGGTGTCTCAGGTCTAAGGATTACTTGTACCACTATAATAATGAGAAACTGATTGATAGGCAGGTTAAAACTCCATTTAGTTTATCTCATATCTTTGGTCACATTCAGTGTACCTATTCTTTTAATAGGCACCCACCTGTTGGTTGTAGTGTCTCCACACAAATAGCTTGAGACCAGCTATCCTCCTATAGAGTCAACCTAACAAGTGCTAGTCCTATGGTTCATTATTGTCCATCATCGTGAACCTTTAACTAGGAATGCTTTAGGAGTTTAGTACAGAGATATATCAACAGTCTCCAAATTACAACTCTTTGTAATTCCATATTCTCAACTCTAACTCCATGGACATATTATGCAAATATAAATGATGCATATAAATATATGGATTTGGAGCTATCACTATTAATCTCATTAAAAGCTCTCACTATGATGATTATGGACTTTAAGAGGATTCAATCAAAGCCAATAGATTGAATCCAAGGTCTAAGGTGGGTGTAGGTGATCGTAAAATAACACATTCGAAACATGCATGCTTTCTTGAAACACTTCTCTAAGCTTTCAAGTCCTTCAATCTGCTCCCTTCGCTTGATGGTCTCCACCATTGGCTTGTTGGGCTCCACATACTCCTTTGGGTCCATCATGCTCCTTAGTGCGCTCTCGATTACATAACATTTACATAATATATAGAAAAGGATACATAAGGGGAATGTGGGGTACATAAGAGAATGATAGAGAGAGAGGGAAGGTGGCATGCAAGCCCCAAATAATAAATTACATCACCATAATAAAATTACAACTCTTGAAAAATTATTACAACCCATTCATAAGACGGCCAATCACAATTGGTTTAAGGGGTATAGTCCATAATCATCATCCAATCACAAACATACATTGCATAAAGTAATGAAAAACTGTAAGCATTAAAACATATGGGCATTATGGTAATTCTCTTGAATGATTTACATTAATCTTATTAATGCATCCTAATCTCATTAGGTTTTACAAAATTTCCAGAATTTAATTAAGTCTTGACATTTAAGACATTTAGTTTCAATTAATCAAATTAATTGAAACATATAAAGTTTCCTAAAATAACCCTAATATCCAATATTAGGGTTTCCTTAATTAAATAAAACAATTTCATTTAATTAAGAATTTCCAGATTTTAATTTAATCCCTAATTGTGTTTTAAACCATTTAAAACATTATAAAATTAATCAATATTAATTAAATAATTAATTTAGGAATTAAATAAAATCAATTAAATGATGCATTTGTGTATTAGGGTTTCCTAAAACCTTAAACCCTAAATGCAAGCCCTAATCATTAAATGCCTTATGATTGGTCATTTAATGACCAATCATTAAAACCCTAGGTTCATACGGTATTTATGATAAGATTGTTAGGATTATGCCCTAGAGCCAATCATAGAGATGATTATTTAGGGATTAGGAACAATCATTTTATTTCATTTATGTATGTCACATTTATTATTGATTTAATAAAAGGGCTTATTCTATTATGTTTATAAGCATGATTTATATTTACATAATATGTCCATGGAGTTAGAGTTGAGAATATGGAATTACAAAGAGTTGTAATTTTGAGACTATAGATATATCTCTGTACTAAACTCCTAAATCATTCCTAGTTGAAGGTTCACTATGATGGACAGTAATGAACCATAGGACTAGCACTTGTTAGGTTGACTCTATAGGAGGATAGCTAGTCTCAAGCTATTTGTGTGGAGACACTACAACCAACAAGTGGGTGCCTATTGCGAGAATAGGTACACTGAATGTGACCAAAGATATGAGATAAACTGAATGGAGTTTTATCCTGCCTGTCAATCAGTTTCTCATTGTTATAGTGGTACAAGTAATCCTTAGACCTGAGACACCATAGTTGCCTTATGCATATAGCTTTAGAAGTTTGATAACATTAAGTGCAGATCCTATTCAGGGGTCTGCAAAGGTGTTCATTGGCCCTACTACTATGTGTATGAAGGCATGTGAGTGATCAACAAGGGATCCATCACTCTCAGGAAAAAGAGAGAGAATGTCTCATATAGCATTCATAATATAACTCATTAAATCCATGGCCATGGTAGGATGAATATGAAAAGAGTTTCATGAGTTCATCAATGAGTTGATATTCATGATTGAGTATAAAGTAATTAAACTAGGGACTTGACAGACTTCCATGTCCTATTAGTTTAATTGGAGACATTGTGTTGAAGGAAGGATGCAATTGTAACCTATAAACGATAACAGAAGGGTTCTTTGTTAGATACTTATTCACCTCATTAAGGACAACACCATGAACCATATGCTAGGTGTTATTCATGGTTAGTAGAAGCCCTAATTGATATAAGTGAGTTATAATCAATTAGGGAATTGGAACCCTGAATGGAAAGAGTTCCATTGTGCACACCTTGTGCTACTCCTACTACTTGATGATGTGAACCCAATGGGTCACACACTGATCATGCAAGATGAGCTTTTAAGTCTATGAGAGAAAGGGTATGAGTGCATAAAGAATAGTTCTTTGAGGCCTTGTTTGTATTTGATGTAAACAATAGGGGTTATTGTGCAATTTAAGGAAATTGCACAAAACCCTAAAAGGGTTCTCCCCTAGGGCCGGCCCCTTTAGTGTGGCATATATAAGTCATACTTATGTGTGACATGGCATAGGCTTGCTTGCACACTCCCAACCCTAGCCGTCCAAAGTGTTGGAGGCTTTCTTCTCTCTCTCTTTCTTCTCCACCTCTAGCAACAACAAGGAAGAAGAAGGAAAAGACTTGAAGCTCTAGCTAGGTGTGGATACCGTTGGAGGCAGCACACTTGGGCTGCTCATTCACCGCTGTCCAAAATCAAAGCTTGGAGCAAAAAGGAGAAGACATAATCAACTGTAAGTTCTAAACCCTCTCTTTGTAATTAGGGTTTTATTGTTTTGTATGAACCACAATCAGATTCATGGGTTGCATGGAATTGATAGGAAATTTTTGTTATTCAAGTTATTCCGCATTCTATTTCCTTCTAGTTCAATTCCTTACAAAGATTAGGGTTTAATTAATGCTAAATAGGGTATTAATTACTCTTAGTTAATTACACTATCAGGGTTTCTAAAACCCTAACCCTTGACATCATTAATGGTATTAATTATGCCCTAACAATTAATAACCATGATTGGTCATTTAATGACCAATCATTAACTCTTTAATGAAGGTAATTAATAGTTCAATTTGGGTTTTAATTAATGCCATAATGAAATTAGGGTTTTATCATTAACTCAAAATTAGGGTTTCATCATTAACCCTGTGCAGCCGCCACTACCAAGGGGCTGCCTGAGCTTAGCTAGGCTGCCATGGCCACCAACGACAGTGGGAGGCCATGGCCAGCCATGGGAGAACATCCTAGGGGTGTGTGCCAAGCCTCTGGACACGTGAGAAGTGGTCCAAGTGGCTGCCTTCATCAAATCAATTAGGGTTTCCAAAACCCATTGCTGGTGCCATTGTTGCAGACCTTCAAGGTCACAATTGCTTCTAAAACCTTATAAATTCAAATCCTCCATTGAAACCAGCTTTTGTATCATGTCCCTACATGAAATACTAAGCTAATATAAGAGGTTTGGATGTCAGATCATCACCAATTGTTCTAAACAATTAAAACAACAGTAGGCTGCCCAGAATTTGACAGCATACTGTCCATGGTTAGAAATTGATTTAAAACCCAGCAAGATGATTAAGTCAGGCTACCAAACAAATTTTCCCAGTATCCTACATGTCTTAGGAAACTAATGCAATTGGTTTCATGCAATTTGGAGTTCCCTAACTCAAGTTCTAATCAAAACTCCAATGATGACTTTTCTGTAGAAAAATTCTGCTATGCTGTTCATGAAAAATTTTCAAACTTTTTGAATCTTTTTCCATCAAAACCTTTTTGAAACTTAAAGAAAATCATATACACACGATATATAATAATCTTACAATGGATTTCCATCATAAATACAGAAGCTTTAATTAAAATTAATTGCAAGAACCTCTGGGTTCTAAAACCCAGATTCAACCTCCATGGTGTTCTTCTCCTTCTTCCTTCTATTCTAGCATCTTAATCCAATTATGATGCATCTAAATGCTTGGAAACCCTTCCCTACCATGTCTAGAACATAACCCAAGTGGTGGCAACCATTGCCATGCCTTTGATCTCCATCAAAAACTCAAAGTTGTGGCTATTGCATCATTCCCGAGCAAAACTGTCTTTCCAGACAGCTTGTAGTAAAAAATTCATAACTTTCACTACAGAACTCGGATTGATGCACTGTTTGTTGGGTTGAAAAGCTAATTCGAAGATCTTTGTAACCATATATGGCTTGAAAATTTTGGAAAAGAAATCTGATTTTGGCATGCAAAACAAGATGACGGTTTTTCATGGCTACCATGAAAACTGTTCATAACAGTTTTATAAAACCCTAGTTTCCTTATTCTTCTTCTCCAAACTCAAACCCTATGCAACCTATTGCATCCATGGCTACACTTAACCATCAATTAGAAGAGGAGTAGAAGAGAATTGACCTAGGGTTCCAAACCCTAGGTTCGACCATGGAGGAAAACCAATTATGCAGAAAAATTTTCCAGATTTTTTAATCATTCAACTACACCATAATTACCAACCCATATGTATTTTGTATTATGCATAATCATGGCTTTGATACCACTGTTGGGAATCGAACAAGAGGGAAAAATACAAAGGCGGAATATAAAAATTTTTCCTACGATTCCCAATCCCATGATTCTAACTATGCATAATACAAAATCAAACCCTAACTACGAAAAGGGTTAGAACACTTACAGTTTGAATGGTCTTTTCGTTTTTGCTCCAAGCTTCAACTTCGGACAGCGATGAATGAGCAACCTAAGCGTGCTGCCTCCAACAGTATCCACAGCTAGCTAGAGCTTCAAGTCCTAATCCTCTTTTCCTTGTTGTTGCTAGAATAGGAGAAGAGAAGAGAGAGAGAGAGAGAGTGCTAGAAATTTTGGCCAACCCTTGGTGTCTTCCAAAAGTGATGATGTCACACATCATAATGTGACTTAAATAGTCCACACTAAAGGGGCCGACCCTAGGGGGGAAACCCTTTTAGGGTTTTGTGAAATTTCTCTAAATTGCACAATAACCCCTATTGTTTACATCAAATATAAACAAGGCCTCAAAGAACTATTCTTTATGCACTCGTACCCTTTCTCTCATAGACTTTAAAGCGCTTCTTGCATGATCAGTGTGTGACCCATTGGGTTCACATTATCAAGTAGTAGGAATAGCACAAGGTGTGCACAATGGAACTCTTTCCATTTAGGGTCTAATTGGAACTCCTTCCAAATCCCTAGTTGATTATAACTCACTTATATCAATTAGGGCTTCTACTAACCATGAATAACACCAAGCATATGGTTCATGGTGTTATCCTTAATGAGGTGAATAAGTATCTACCAAAGAACCCTTTTGTTATAGTTTATAGGTTACAATTACATCCTTCCATCTACACAATGTCTCTAATTGAACCAATAGGACATGGAAGTTTATCAAGTCCCTAGTTCAATTACTTTATACTCATTCATAGATATCAACTCATTAATGAACTCATGAAACTCTTTTCATATTCATCCTACCATGGCCATGAATTTAATAAGTTATATTATGAATGATATATAAGACATTCTCTCTCTTTTTCCTGAGAGTGATGGATTCCTTGTTAATCACTCACATGCCTTCATACATATAGTAGTAGGGCCAATGAACACCCTTGCAGACCCCTATAAGGATTTGCACTTGGTGTTATCAAACTTCTAAAGCTACATGCATAAGACAACTATGGTGTCTTAGGCTAAAGATTACTTGTACCACTATAACAATGAGAAACTGATTGACAGGCAGGTTAAAACTCCATTCAGTTTATCTCATATCTTTGGTCACATTCAATGTACCTATTCTATTAATAGGCACCCACCTGTTGGTTGTAATGTCTCCACACAAATAGCTTGAGACCAGCTATCCTGCTATAGAGTTAACCTAATAAGTGCTAGTCCTATAGTTCATTATTGTCCATCATAGTGAACCTTCAACTAGGAATGCTTTAGGAGTTTAGTACAGAGATATATCTACAGTCTCAAAATTACAACTCTTTGTAATTCCATATTCTCAACTCTAACTCCATGGACATATTATGTAAATATAAATGATGCATATAAATATAATAGAATAAGCCCTTTTATTAAATCAATAATAAATGTGACATATATAAATGAAATCAAATGATTGTTCCTAATCCCTAAACAATCATCTCTATGATTGGCTCTAGGGCATAATCCTAACACTACCTACGGGTGTCGAGTTGATGACCTGCACATATTCAAATCCTGACAATGGCATATTTGAAGGATCGTGCTTGATCTCACAAATGGGGATTCTTGATATTTGACTGGCAGCGAGTTTATAGTCTCATTGTAGGGTTACAATAGATCCTTTGTAAAGGAACTTAACTTTTTGTTGCAAAGACGATGGGATGGCCCCATTTGGGTGGATCCATGGTCGACCTAGCAAGAGGTTAAAATAAGCAGGGACATCAAGAACTTGGAACTCAACTTCAAATTATGCCGGTCCTATGATTAACGGTAAGGTCACCATACCAATCACTTCCCTTCTGGTGTTGTCATATGCTCTCACTAATTATCCAGATGGCATGAAATCTGTAGGTCCTAACCCAAGAGATGTAGCAGTACGAAATGGACACACATTCAAAGCGGAGCCATTGTCAAAAAGAACTTTGGGAACCCGTTTTCTTAAGGTATCAACAGTTATGTTCAAGGCTTGCATGTGATCTCTCCTCCTTTTTGGCAAATCAGCATCTGTGAAGATTATAGTAGTTGCTTTCTCAACAGGAGTTATAAGACTCACCAATCCCTTCGATGAAGTATCGATGGGTACTTGGACATGGTTCAAGAGCTTAAGCATAGTCTGACGGTGCTTGAGAGAAGCCATAAGCATTCCCCATATGGTAATGTTGGCTTGAGTCTTTTTCAATTGCTTTAGGACTTCATCCTCTTCATCGTAGATTTCAGGTCTTTGCCCCTTTTCTAGTGCTTCCATCGGATTTTCATTCTCAATGTAGGATGGTTTGAAGTGACGACTACCCCTAGTCAAGTGATCAACTTCTTTAGAGTCTACCCATAGATCATTTATTTCATCACTGTAAGATTCACCCATGATGTCTCCCCATTTAAGCATATCTACCTCTTACATTAAAGACTTTTCTGTCGACCGTTCTTCTTTCACCAATTTTCCCCATCTGGTTGGGTGGACTGGGGATTTCTCCATTGGTTGCTCATCTTCCCATGGATTTCCCCATCTAGTTGCACTAACAGGAATAGTTATTGGAGGTAATGCAGTGTAGAGAACATAGAAGTCAAACTTCCCAGAAGGTTCCCCCAATAGATCCACTTCAGGATCTCCGACATCATACCTTTCCTTCAACTGTTGCTGAAATGACTTCCGAGGCTTACTCTGTTTCTTTGGCATTTCCTTCTCAACAACCTTTTCTTTCCCCATAGGCTTCTTCTCGGGATTTTCCCATTCTAGCATATCAATTTCTTGCATGTTTTCCTCATGTAGGATGGGCGACAATGTAGGCACTTCGCACGGACTTGGTTGTGGAACTATTAGAACTCCTCATCAATTAAGTCTTGGACCACTTTCTTTAGCAATGTGCAATCCTCTATATCATGGCCAGATTTTCTATGGTATAGGCAAAAGGATGGGTCAGGGACTAGTGAAGGCTTGGGTGAAAGGAGAGTGATAAGGCCTCTCTTCTTGCAATGATGAAATACTTTGGTGAGACTCATAGGCAAAGTGGTGTAATGGCGAATAGGTCGAGGTGGATGAGGTGAATTGTCTTCTATTGCATTGACATTAGAAGTGGGGGATTGGTTATGAGATGGCAAAGGATTTTGAGTGACATTGGGACGGTTAGGAGGAGTAGGTGGGCCTATGATCTTCTTATCAATGAGATCTTGTATTTCATGTCTGAGACGAACACAACGATCTGTTCTATGACCTTTGGATTAATGGAAATGGCAGTACTCATTTTCGTTGTACCACCTAGGCAATGGATTTGGAGGAGGTGTTGGGTTTAGAGGTTTGAGGATGCCCCTTGCTTTAAATCTTTCATAAACTTTGTCCAATGATGCATACAAATCAGAGAATTGACGAGGAGTAGAACCATTGCTAATGTTGTTGGGAATCGAACAAGAGGGAAAAATAGAAGTGCGGAATATAAAAAAATTTTCCTACGATTCCCAATCCCATGAATCTAACTATGCATAACACAAAATCAAACCCTAACTACGAAGAGGGTTAGAACACTTACAGTTTTAATGGTCTTCTCCTTTTTGCTCCAAGCTTTGATTCCGGACAGCGGTGAATGAGCAGCCCAAGTGTGCTGCCTCCAACGGTATCCACACCTAGCTAGAGCTTCAAGTCCTTTCTTTCTTCTTCCTTGTTGTTGCTAGAGGTGGAGAAGAGAGAGAGAGAGAAGAGAGCCTCCAAAGGGCTGGACGGCTAGGGTTTATTGTGCAAGCCTATTATGCCATGTCACACATAAGTGTGACTTATATAGGCAGCCCACTAAAGGGGGCTGGCCATGGGGAAGAAACCCTAATAGGGTTATGTGTAATTACACTTAATTGCACATTAACCCCTATTATTTGTATCAAATACAAATAGGCCTATAAAGAACTATTCTTTATTCACTAAAACCCTTTCTCTCATAGACTTTAAAGCCCTTCTTGCATGATCAGTGTGTGACCCATTGGGTTCACATCATTAAGTAGTAGGAATAGCACGAGGTGTGCACAATGGAACTCTTTCCATTTAGGGTCTAATTGGAACTCCTTCCAATTCCCTAATTGATTATAACTCACTTATATCAATTAGGGCTTCTACTAACCATGAGTAACACCTAGCATATGGCTCATGGTGTGGTCCTTAATGAGGTGAATAGTCATTTACAAAGAACCCTTCTGTTATAGTTTATAGGTTACAATTGCATCCTTCCTTCAACACAATGTCTCCAATTGAACTAATAGGACATGGAAGTCTGTCAAGTCCCTAGTTCAATTACTTTATACTCATTCATAGATATCAACTCATTGATGAACTCATGAAACTCTTTTCATATTCATCCTACCATGGCCATGGATTTAATGAGTTATATTATGAATGCTATATGAGACATTCTCTCTCTTTTTCCTGAGAGTGATGGATCCCTTGTTGATCACTCACATGCCTTCATACACATAGCAATAGGGCCAATGAACACCTTTGCAAACCCCTGAATAGGATTTGCACTTAGTGTTATCAAACTTCTAAAGCTACATGCATAAGACAACTATGGTGTCTCAGGTCTAAGGATTACTTGTACCACTATAACAATGAGAAACTGATTGACAGGCAGGAAAAACTCCATTCAGTTTATCTCATATCTTTGGTCACATTCAGTGTACCTATTCTCGTAATAGGCACCCACTTGTTGGTTGTAGTGTCTCCACACAAATAGCTTGAGACTAGCTATCCTCCTATAGAGTCAACCTAACAAGTGCTAGTCCTATGGTTCATTACTGTCCATCATAGTGAACCTTCAACTAGGAATGCTTTAGGAGTTTAGTACAGAGATATATCTATAGTCTCAAAATTACAACTCTTTGTAATTCCATATTCTCAACTCTAACTCCATGGACATATTATGTAAATATAAATGATGCATATAAACATAATAGAATAAGCCCTTTTATTAAATCAATAATAAATGTGACATACATAAATGAAATCAAATGATTGTTCCTAATCCCTAAACAATCATTTCCATGATTGGCTCTAGGGCATAATCCTAACAAATGTTCCATGGTTGTTGTGGAGCAATTGCATTCACTTCAGCAAGTGCCTTTCTATTGTTCCCTACTCGACGAAACCTTAAGGGATCTTCAACTTTAATGGTGCCATCAGTTATTGCATCTTCAACTTGTGTCCCAAAGTTAATCAGAGCTTTAAAAGTGGGGAAGTGATGAGCGAACAAGTGCTTGTGATATATAAGCAATAGGTTCTTGACCACCATTCGTATCTGTTCTTCTTCATTAGGCCTATCGAACATTTTAGAAGCTTTCTACCTCCACCTAGTGATATAGGAAGAGAAAGATTCATTTGCTGCTTGTTTGGTAGTCTCCAAGTCTCTCCTTATCACGTCAACTTCTGTATTGTACTTGTAGTGATCAGTGAACTCTTTGCACACGTCCTCCTATGTTCTAGTCTTTGACTCATCCAAGCTTAGAAACCAATGCAAAGAAGAAGTGCTAAGTGATTCATGGAATAATTGAGCCATTAACTCTTCGGAAGCACCACGAGGTTGCACCGCTCGGATATACATTTTCAAGTGGGTTATAGGGCAACCCGTTTCATCGAACTTTTGCAACTCCGGCATCTTGAATGAAGTCGGTAATCTAGCTTGAGGGAAGAGAAAAAGAGTGTGGATATCCATAAAATCATCAGCACGACGAATACCCTTCAAAGTTTTCTCCAAAGCCAACATCTTTGCAGCCATCATCTTTTGGTCATCACTTACAGGAGGGTTTTCAATGGTGGAGACAAAAGTGGATGATTGGGTGTAAATGAGGATATTTTGTAGTGGAGGTTGAGTATGTGGAGGTGGTGGATTTTGAGGCAATGATTGAGTATGTGGAGGTGGTGGATTTTGGGCTTGGCCTCCAGCTTGGGCAGATGGATTGGATTGATTTTGGGCGATGGGGACTTGAGTGTTGGGCATGGCCTGATCTGTAGGAATATTGTGGATAAGAACCGGGGTTCGGTTGTTGATCTCTTATGCCATTCTTATTGTGGTTTCAGACTTCACTGATATCTCCTCCAACTTTCCAAGTATATCATTCAATAGCCTCTCAATCCTTTATGGATCTGTGGGAGTCCCAGAAACAGAGGTCCCCTCGGGTATAGCCGGGTTATTGAATGCAAAAGTCTCATCCATGGCGAGGTCTTGTTCGGTACTTCTTCTGATCAAACGGCCTGAAGAGTTACGAGTCCAAGCCCGCACTCTATTACAACCAAATGACCCATACTTAGTTATAAAGTGACACAAAGTGCCTTTAGTCTCCACAATTGATTTAAACGGGTGGGTAATGGTCCAATAACATTCCTTTAGTTGGGCCTCTCATCCTTATGAGCCCAATGGGCTTTAAGTAAGAAGGTTGTACTAAAGGGATGTAGGTCGATTGATTTTAAAGTCATGTTCCCCCTTAAAATTAACCACCCACATAGCATTCATTCATATCTCCAACCGCATTCAAGAGTAAGAAACTGGATCACTGTATCGAGGGCTTTGTATCATCTTCTCAAAGAACCATGACATGAATTGCATTGCCATTCATTCCATTCACACTCATGCCACACACACATTCATTCCATACACACATATATTCAAACACACATCTACTCTGTACCTGCATTCATTCCACAAGCATGGTGATTTTAAACTAGGCGAGTCTATATGTCCTAGACAGTCCACTATATGCACTAAAAGGGCAGGATAGTGTCCCCTACTTGCTTGAATCAACTATATACCTATTACGTGTGGCATGGGGGATGCCGCGTGAGTCAAGTGGTACGTGTTGATCCATTTAATATACCCAAGGGTAAAACCCAAGGATACATGGCAAGAGGAGTTGATAGTTTCGTAAACATGACACCCGAGAACGAAGGGAACTGGGGTCAAGGCTAGGCCAATTAGAAAAGGCAAAGATACATCAACCTATCATTCAAATGTAATTGCACACACAATGCAATAAAGTAAACACGCATTCAAGCGTATGCAAGTGATTGATTTTAATTTGAGTGATTGAATTAGCCCATATAAATTACTTGAGTCTAGTCCACTAATCCCTAGTGGAGTCGCCAAACTGTGAACCACGGGTTTCGATCCGGAGAGGAAAACCCTTCTTTTAAAAAAAACTTGTAGAGATTTAAATTAATAAGAATCTGGTTTTTAAAAGGTTCACAAAAACATAACAAACAAGGAGTCGCCACTTCATTTTTTAAGGAAAAAAGGAAAACCTTGAAAATAGTTTTAAAGAAAACCTTTGAAAACCAAACACATGACTCCGATCAAGGAAAAACAAGTCTTACAAAACAAGAGAGGATTTGGAAACTAAGTTACGATGTGGGAAGGTTCTAGGAAACATCCTATAGGCACCCACATCGCCCCAAAATGGGTCTCTGAATTTATATGGGCTATTTTAATCACTTCCTAATTAGTCACCATGCATATGCAAAGAATCATCCATAAATAATCTACATTCATCCATGAACATTCATAAAGCATGTAAATATTCATGAACAAATAAAAGAGATATGGAAGGCATGTATGAGAGACAAAGAATAAGAAACAAATCCATCATACTCCTCTAGCAATCATATGTGATGGATAAATGATGAAGTATGGGTCCATCCTACTCCTCTAGTAATATATGTGATGGAAAAATGAATAAAAAGAAATAAAAAAGCAAACCTAGGATACTTAGTATCCTAGAGCAGACTTGAACATCAAATGAGCGCCTACATACCTTACATGCAAAGATGCAAGGATCAAAGTCTACGTAGTTCGATTGAGAAGGGGTTACTCCCTTTACAATGAACTATAAACCCTAAGTTTCCAACTTAAGAAAGGTTTTAAAAACTTAGGAGTTTCCAAAAATAGGAATTTAAGAAAAGATAGAATTCGAAAAGAGATAGAACTCTTATCCAAAAAGAAGTTTGAGAAAAGTAGAATTCTAAAGGAGATAGACCTCTAATTTGAAAAGGAGTTTTAGAAAAGTAAAATTCTAAAGGAGATAGAACTCTAAGTAAAATAGAATTTTAAGAGAGTTGGAAACTTAGGACTTCTAATCCAAAGTAAAGACAATAACCCGAGGGCGGAGAAGAGAACAATTCCCACAAAACTTACCATGAACCACTTACTATATGCAAATTATCCCGAAACATCGAGAAAACACCAATTAATTACCCTATGTATTTTATAGGGCAATTATTAAGCTCAAACCAACCATATTCATGCTCAAATAATCATTAGGAGACTTAATTCAAATCTGGACAAAATACTAAACATGCATATAATGACCTAATACTCATGCAAATAACAAAAATCAAAAGAGAAATAAAATCCTAATATGCTCCTATATGCTCTAAACACCCTAACATGCACAAAACTATCAAAAAAACATGCTAAATATGAATTACCATGATGAAAATATCATATGACAATTCAAAACATGAAAATAAAATCAAACATGATGCCTTAGATAAGTATTTTATGTAAGAATGTGAAATAATTATCCTTACGGCGAGCTTTCTTAAGCAAAATTATCTGGAGATAATTTCACGTAGAAATCACTCTGCATGAATGATTTATTCACATATCCTATGTAAAATATATACCTAAGAATGCAAAGAAACTCACAGCGCACTTAAACACACTCCAGAAAGCACCTATGCACAACCTCACCCTCTAAGGACGATAATTATTCTCGAAAAGAATAATCATCCATACACCTATGAAGATGAGGCTTACACAGCAAGTGTCCTATACAAAAGATGCTTAAAATCATGCATATAATTGAACCATAAAGAGAAAACGGCCTAAACACATCAACTAATTTTCTGTACAAAACGTACCTCTGTCCTTAAGAGAGAAACTATCCTAACAGCAAGCAATTCACAATCCTATTCCACTAGAATGCTTTCACATCATATTTGAATCATATACACTCTAAAATATAGAGTATATATGATTCCTAAATCAATTCTAAGCCATAACTATGCAAAGAATGGAGTAGAAGAAGAAGGAATCGTAAAAGGATGCAAAGGAGACTTACAACAAAGCAAAGGTCTTTGATGTGTTCTTCCTTCTCTTTGGCTTGGTTCCCTTCTAGTTCTCCTTTAAAAATTGCAGTAGGAAGGCTTCTCCAAGTGATATGGATGAGTGCCAACTTGTTCTCCCTAGCTTTCTTATGAATATGACGTGTCAAAAGTCCCTTATGTTGATGAATGAGCCTCTATTTATAACCAACCAACCATGTGAACCAATGGTTGAGATTAATTCACCATAAAATCAATCTAGGGCTGTAATTAAATCCTATGAATGGTAAACAACTCAAAACCACCTCCCAATAGGCTTAGAAGTCCCTTGGAAGGCTGAAATTCGGAATGGTAGAGTCCTATTCCGTCAAAAACTCAAAGAGAGACAAATCAGGATGGAGGCCTCGGGTGACCGGTTGGGGCCAACCAGTTGGACCAGTTGTGGTGAACCGGTCACCCGAGACCAATCTCAGGTTCCCTCGGTTTTTGAAATTCTAGCCCATTTCGGACTCTGAACTTCAAATGGACACAAATTCTTCATTTTAACTCCGATTTGAGTGAGTCAAAAGCTAAAATTTCAAGGATTCAATGTAGAATAAGCCTAGAATATTCTCGAACCAAAAATCCCTGACCACAGTCAGGTGGCTGGGTTTTAATGAAGCGATTAGCCGAAAAAAAAAGGTCAATTAACCATAAGGTAATGTGGTGAACCAATCCAAAACCTATCAATAAATCAAAATTGGCACTTCAATTAGACTGATTTCATCATTATAAGGTCAATGGAACACTCCAGAACAAATTTGGAGGTCAATTGGAAAATATATGAAGTAAAAGACGAAATTGCCCTTCAAGTAGCAAAAGTTCTAATTAACTATCCAAACCTATCTGGAATTGAACCAAATTTGACATACATATCCAAAATAATCCTAGAAACTAAATGCAAGTGATGTGACTCAACAAAGAGACAAAAATATGCATGCAATGATGACCTATTCTCCCAAGGCTTAAAAGGGCAAAAGTGTCTTTTAAGGCCTAGGGACTCCTAGATGCTTCTAAACCTAACCAAATGCTATCATGAACTCATGGGGATGAAAATGGGGTGTCTACAAGTGCATATAGGATATTTCCTAGAACCTTCTCACATCGTAACTTAGTCTTCGAATCCTCTCTTGTTTTATTAAGATCTGCTTTTCCTTAATCAGAGTCATGTGTTTGGTTTTCAAAGGTTTCCTTTTAAAACTATTTTCACGGTTTTCCTTTTTTCTTTAAAAAATAAGGTGGCAACTCCTTGTTTGTTATGTTTTTGTGAACCTTTTAAAAACCATATTTTTATTCATTTAAATATTTACAAGTCTTTTTAAAAGAAGGGTTTTCCCCGACCGAAACCTATGGTTCACAGTCTGGTGACTCCACTGGGGAATAGTGGACTAGACTCAAGTAATTTATATGGGCTAATTTAATTACTTAAATTAAAATCAATCACTTGCATATGTATGATTGCATTCTTATTTTATTGCATTGTGGGGGCAATAGCATGTGAATGATAGGTCGATGTATCCTTGCCTTTTTTATTGGCCTAACCTTGACCCTGATTCCCTTTGTTCTCGGGTGTCATGTTTGCAAAGCCATCAACTCCTCTTACCATGTATCCTTGGGTTTCACCCTTGGGTATATTAAATGGATCAATACGTACCACTTGACTCACGCGGCATACCTCATGCCACATGTGATAGGTATATAGTTGGTTCAAGCAAGTAGGGGACACTATCCCACCCTTTTAGTACATATAGTGGACTTTTTTTTAGGACACATAGACTCACCTAGTTTAAAGTCACCATGCTTATGGAATGAATGCATGTATAGAGACAATGTATGTATGGTATGTATGTGTGTGTGTGTGTGGAATGAATGTATAAATGGCATGAATGTGTGTTGTGGGAATGAATGTGAATGGAATGAATGGCAATGTAATTCATGTCACGATTCTTTGGGAAGATGAAACAAGGCCTTCAATACAGTGATCCAGATTTTTACTCTTGAATGCGATTGGGGATATGAATGAATGTTATGTGGGTGGTTAATTCGAATGGGTAACATGACTCTAAAATCAATAGGCCTACATACCCTCAATATGTCACTTTATTCCTTGCCCTAAGGGGCACCCTTAAGGATGAAGTATCCAACCAAGGGCATATTAAGTTTGAGCCCAATTCTTTTGTCCACCATTAGTGGTTGCATCATTATGTTGTCAAAGTCTTGGGAAATGCGAGTGCTTAATTGTTTTGATTACGCTTAATGGCTAAGGTTAAGTGTTAATTCCCAATACCTTTAGTATGTCATTTCATCCTCGGAACCAAAAGTCCGTTTAAGGTTGAATTGTCTAACTAGGGATATAGCAATTTTGAACCCTTTTGCTAAAAAGTATATATATATTTGAACTAGGGGCATCTTTTAATGTCAAATTCTATCAAATTTAATGCAGTCTGCCACACCCTATTTTTGCACCACCTTACTAGGGCTCATCATTTCATGCATGTTTTTGTTTTGTTTTTGAGTCTAGTCACTTGCATTAGTTTTCTAGAGTCACAAGGACAATGGATATGAATTTTGGTTCAATTCGGAGTTGATCTTAAGGGATAATAAGAGCTTTTGTGACTTGAGGGGCATAATCGTCTTTTAAGTCCCAAACTTTTCATTTGACCTTGAAATGATCTCCAAATTGTCAATTGGAGTTCATATGGATACATATGAGGTATTTCTAGTTTCAATTTGATGAATCAATGGCTCAGGATTAAAATGGCTCGATGTAGTTCAAGTTGGTTAATTGACCCTCCTTTGGGTTAGCTCTAATTGATTCACAATTACCAACCAAATCTTTTCAAATGGACTTTAATTAGTCATCATTTTATCCCTAAAAGTGTTTTAGAAAGGTTAATTTTGATATGGAAAGCATTTGGTTTGATCCTATGTGCATACCTATGCTTAGCGAAGGTAGAACATAGCGGTTAACCACCTTTGTCAAACCTAACCATGCCCCCATGGTTAGTGGTTTTCACCCCCAAAATGTTAAAAAAAACGTATTCCTCATCGAAACACGGTCGTTTTGGCTTTTGTTTCATCAAAATCGGAGTTCATTTTCCCCTTGAAACACTTCTAGAAGGGTTAGGAGTCAAAAATAGGCAAAAATCCGGAGTGGGCTCGGGTGACCACCCAACCCCGGGCGGCTAGCCGCCTGGGCCCAGGTGGCTAGCCGCCCAGGCCCTGGTGGTCACCTGAGGCCACTTTCCTATTTTCCCTATGATTCCTTGCTAAAGCGGACTCTTGCCTTTTTTGACGTATTTGGGCTCTTTTGGACGTGTTTCCTTCTAGTTTTTGGTAACTTCTGAGTTACTTAAGCCCCAAGGGGGTCTCTAATAGCCCTTGGATTAATTTATAGGGTTTTAATCCTAGCCATTGGTTAATCCCAATTGAACTCTATAAATACCCCCCTATGCTTCAGCACAGGGGGAGCCACTTTATGCATTAATATTGGAGTGTTTAAGAGAGAACAAGAGAGAGAGACTTGAAGGAGAGCTAGAGGACCTGCTGTAGCCTTGGAGAACATTGATTGAAGACATCCACAAGAGCAAGAGGGAGTCCATACAGCAGCAAGGAAGGCTTCCTTAAGGTATTATTTTTCTCTATTCAAGCTTAAACTAGGGTATCATGTAGAATAGCTTTATCGCATGCAATGCTTATGATTTCTACCATGGATTGAGGTTTCTATTAGTTAATACATGTGATAATGATGATGTTCATGATGAGTTTTGCATGCTTTAGAGTTAGTTCATAGGTTCCAATGCATAGTTATGATTCTTGTGCCTCTGTTATCCTTGTGCTAGGATTAGTGTTATTGCATGTTAGAGTTAGGGTTTTTTATCATGTTCTATTGTTTTAGTTAGTTAATATGCATGATTTAGGTTCTGTTTATTTTTATGTTAGCATGTTTAGAGTTGGTTTTGTGTGTTTTTAAGCATATTTGTGAGTTTAGGGTTTTTGTGTCCTTGTTTTAGGTCAGTTTTATACAACATGTTAAAGTAGGTCTTTTTATTGGTTTTTCTTTATAGTTGCTGTATATGTTTTACATATGGAGTAAATATGATATTTTTGCATGCATGCTAGTTTATTCTAGGGTTTTTATGCATGATATGGTTCTAGGATTGTGTTAGGGCTTATGAAAGTTTGTTGTTTTTGCTATTAGCATGTTTAGTGGATGATTTTAGGCCATAACACTATTCTGTCCAGATTTGCATGTTAGTGTTTTTGCATGGTTTTGAGCACGTGTAAGGGTGCAAATAGGTGTGGTATTTGCCCTATGGAAAATAGGGCTACCAATGCTTGAAATGGCTAATGCTTGGAGTTATTGCGCTCAGGTAAGTGGGTGTGAAGGTGCCCCAATTTGTTGGGAATCGAACAAGAGGGAAAAATTGAAGTGCGGAATATAAAAATTTTTCCTACGATTCCACAACCCATGAATCTAACTATGCATAACACAAAATCAAACCCTAACTACAAAGAGGGTTAGAACACTTACAGAATTTTTGTCTTCTCCTTTTTGCTCCAAGCTTTGAATCCGGACAGCGGCGAATGAGCAACCCAAGTGTGCTGCCTCCAATGATATCCACACCTAGCTAGAGCTTCAAGCCTTTTCTTTCTTCTTCCTTGTTGTTGCTAGAGGTGGAGAAGAGAGAGAGAAAGAAGAGAGCCTCCAACTCTTTGGATGGCTAGGGTTGGGAGTGTACAAGCACTATGCCATGTCACACATAAGTGTGACTTACATAGGCAGCCCACTAAAGGGGGCTGGCTATAGAGAAGAAACCCTAATAGGGTTATGTGTAATTACACTTAATTACACATTGACCCCTATTATTTGTATCAAATACAAATAGGCCTATAAAGAACTATTCTTTATTCACTAAAACCCTTTCTCTCATAGACTTTAAAGCTCATCTTGCATGATCAATGTGTGACCCATTGGGTTCACATCATTAAGTAGTAGGAATAGCACGAGGTGTGCACAATGGAACTCTTTCCATTTAGGGTCTAATTGGAACTCTTTCCAATTCCCTAATTGATTATAACTCACTTATATCAATTAGGGCTTCTACTAACCATGAGTAACACCTAGCATATGGCTCATGGTGTGGTCCTTAATGAGGTGAATAGTCATTTAAAAAGAACCCTTCTGTTATAGTTTATAGGTTATAATTGCATCCTTCCTTCAACACAATGTCTCCAATTGAACTAATAGGACATGGAAGTCTGTCAAGTCCCTAGTTCAATTACTTTATACTCATTCATAGGTATCAACTCATTGATGAACTCATGGAAACTCTTTTCCACATTCATCCTACCATGGCCATGGATTTAATGAGTTATATTATGAATGCTATATGAGACATTCTCTCTCTTTTTCCTGAGAGTGATGGATCCCTTGTTGATCACTCACATGCCTTCATACACATAGCAGTAGGGCCAATGAACACCTTTGCAGACCCCTGAATAGGATCTGCACTTAGTGTTATCAAACTTCTAAAGCTACATGCATAAGACAACTATGGTGTCTCAGGTCTAAGGATTACTTGTACCACTATAACAATGAGAAACTGATTGACAGGCAGGATAAAACTCCATTCAGTTTATCTCATATCTTTGGTCACATTCAGTGTACCCATTCTCGTAATAGGCACCCACTTGTTGGTTGTAGTGTCTCCACACAAATAGCTTGAGACTAGCTATCCTCCTATAGAGTCAACCTAACAAGTGCTAGTCCTATGGTTCATTACTATCCATCATAGTGAACCTTCAACTAGGAATGCTTTAGGAGTTTAGTACAGAGATATATCTATAGTCTCAAAATTACAACTCTTTGTAATTCCATATTCTCAACTCTAACTCCATGGACATATTATGTAAATATCAATGATGCATATAAACATAATAGAATAAGCCCTTTTATTAAATCAATAATAAATGTGACATACATAAATGAAATCAAATGATTGTTCCTAATCCCTAAACAATCATCTCTATGATTGGCTCTAGGGCATAATCCTAACACAATTCACCTCCCTTCCTTAACTCTTTCTCTTCTCCCTCTTTAGGGTTGTTTCTTAATATGAGTTTATGGTATAATTAAAGGTTTCCTTATTAAATAAAATTCTGGTTTTTTGTTAAAGTTTCCATATTGTGGATTTCTTTCTAAACTCAAACTTGGTTTATCTATCATGTTCAACTCTTTTTCAAATAAGGAAACCTAGGGTTTTAACCATAGGTTTGCATTAAGTCTTAACCCTAGTTCTAATCGAACTACGTGGACTTTGATCCATGTATTTCGTTGCATGGTACGTAAGCGCTCTTCGTGAGGCTTAAGTCCGTTCTAGGATCCAAGCTTTTAGGATTATGCCCTAGAGCCAATCATAGAGATGATTGTTTAGGGATTAGGAACAATCATTTGATTTCATTTATGTATGTCACATTTATTATTGATTTAATAAAAGGGCTTATTCTATTATGTTTATATGCATCATTTATATTTACATAATATGTCCATGGAGTTAGAGTTGAGAATATGGAATTACAAAGAGTTGTAATTTTGAGACTATAGATATATCTCTGTACTAAACTCCTAAAGCATTCCTAGTTGAAGGTTCACTATGATGGATAGTAATGAACCATAGGACTAGCACTTGTTAGGCTGACTCTATAGGAGGATAGCTAGTCTCAAGCTATTTGTGTGGAGACACTACAACCAATAAGTGGGTGCCTATTGCGAGAATAGGTACACTGAATGTGACCAAAGATATGAGATAAACTGAATGGAGTTTTATCCTGCCTGTCAATCAGTTTATCATTGTTATAGTGGTACAAGTAATCCTTAGACCTGAGACACCATAGTTGCCTTATGCATGTAGCTTTAGAAGTTTGATAACACTAAGTGCAGATCCTATTCAGGGGTCTGCAAAGGTGTTCATTGGCCCTACTGCTATGTGTGTGAAGGCATGTGAGTGATCAACAAGGGATCCATCACTCTCAGGAAAAGAGAGAGAATGTCTCATATAGCATTCATAATATAACTCATTAAATCCATGGCCATGGTAGGATGAATATGAAAGAGTTTCATGAGTTCATCAATGAGTTGATATCTATAAATGAGTATAAAGTAATTGAACTAGGGACTTGACAGACTTCCATGTCCTATTAGTTCAATTGAAGACATTGTGTTGAAGGAAGGATGCAATTGTAACCTATAAACTATAACAGAAGGGTTCATTGTAAATGACTATTCACCTCATTAAGGACCACACCATGAGCCATATGCTAGGTGTTACTCATGGTTAGTAGAAGCCCTAATTGATATAAGTGAGTTATAATCAATTAGGGAATTGGAAGGAGTTCCAATTAGACCCTAAATGGAAAGAGTTCCATTGTGCACACCTCGTGCTATTCCTACTACTTAATGATGTGAACCCAATGGGTCACACACTGATCATGCAAGAAGGGCTTTAAAGTCTATGAGAGAAAGGGTTTTAGTGAATAAAGAATAGTTCTTTATAGGCCTATTTGTATTTGATACAAATAATAGGGGTTAATGTGCAATTAAGTGTAATTACACATAACCCTATTAGGGTTTCTTCCCCATGGCCAGCCCCCTTTAGTGGGCTGCCTATATAAGTCACACTTATGTGTGACATGGCATAATAATAGGCTTGCACAATAAACCCTAGCCGTCCAGCCCTTTGGAGGCTCTCTTCTCTCTCTCTCTCTTCTCCACCTCTAGCAACAACAAGGAAGAAGAAAGAAAAGGCTTGAAGCTCTAGCTAGGTGTGGATACCGTTGGAGGCAGCACACTTGGGCTGCTCATTCACCGCTGTCCGGAGTAGAAGCTTGGAGCAAAACGGAGAAGACAAAAATCCTGTAAGTGTTCTAACCCTCTTCGTAGTTAGGGTTTGATTTTGTGTTGTGCATAGTTAGATTCATGGGATTGGGAATCGTAGGAAAAAAATTTTGTATTCCGCACTTCAATTTTTCCCTCTTGTTCGATTCCCAACAGTGGTATCAGAGCCATGATTATGCATAATACAAAATACATATGGGCTGGTAATTATGGTGTAGTTGAATGATTCAAAAATCTGGAAAATTTTTTTCTGCATAATTGGTTTTCCTCCATGGCTGAACCTAGGGTTTGGAACCCTAGGTCAATTCTCTTCTACTCCTCTTCTAATCGATGGTTAAGTGTATCCATGGATGCAATAGGTTGCATAGGGTTTGAGTTTGGAGAAGAAGAATAAGGAAATTAGGGTTTTATAAAACTGTTATGAACAGTTTTCATGGTTGCCATGAAAAACCGTCATCTTGTTTTGCCTGCCGAATTCAGAGTTCTTCTCCAAAATTTTCGAGCCATATATGGTTAGAAAGCTCTTTGAATAAGCTTTCCAACCCAACAAACGGTGCGTCAATCCGAGTTCTGTAGTGAAAGTTATGAATTTTTTACTACAGGCTGTCTGGAAAGACAGTTTTGCTCGGGAATGATGCAATAGCCACAACTTTGAGTTATTGATGGAGATCAAAGGCATGGCAATGGTTGCCACCACTTGGCTTATGTTCTAGACATGGTAGGGAAAGGTTCCCAAGCATTTAGATGCATCATAATTGGATTAAGATGCTAGAACAGAAGGAAGAAGGAGAAGAACACCATGGAGGCTGAATCTGGGTTTTAGAACCCTAAGGTTCTTGCAATTAATTCTAATTAAAGCTGCTGTATTTATGATGGAAGATCATTGTAGGATCATTATATATCATGTGTATATGATTTTCTTTAAGTTTCAAAAAGGTTTTGATGGAAAAAGATTCAAAAAGTTTGAAAATTTTTCATGAACAGCATAGCAGATTTTCTCTGCAGAAAAGTCATCAATAGAGTTTTGATTAGAACT
Source organism: Liquidambar formosana (assembly GCA_039720395.1). Classification (NCBI taxonomy): domain Eukaryota; kingdom Viridiplantae; phylum Streptophyta; class Magnoliopsida; order Saxifragales; family Altingiaceae; genus Liquidambar; species Liquidambar formosana. Next base: position 187,077 of record JBBPBK010000362.1, read on the forward strand.
TGAGTTAGGGAACTCCAAATTGCATGAAACCAATTGCATTAGTTTCCTAAGACATGTAGGATACTGGGAAAATTCGTTTGGTAGCCTAATTCATTCATCTTGCTGGGTTTTAAATCAATTTCTGACCATGGACAGTGTGCTATCAAATTCTGGGCAGCCTACTGTTGTTTTAATTGTTTAGAACAATTGGTGATGATTTGATCATCCAAACCTCTTCTATTAGCTTAGTATTTCATGTAGGGACATGATACAAAAGCTGGTTTCAATGGAGGAGTCGAATTGATAAGGATTTAGAAGCTATTGTGACCTTCAAGGTCTGCAACAATGGCTCCAGCAATGGGTTTTGGAAACCCTGATTGTTCTTGATGATGGCAGCCACTTCCACCACTTCTCACATGTCCAGAGGCTTGTCCCACACCCCTAGGATGTTCTCCCATGACTGGCCATGGCCTCCCACAGTCGTTGGTGCCCATGGCAGCCTAGCCAAGCTCAGGCAGCCCCCTCGTAGTGACGGCTGCATAGAGTTAAGGATGAAACCCTAATTTTGAGTTAATGATGAAACCCTAATTTCATTATGGCATTAATTAAAACCCTAATTGGAATATTAATTACCTTAATTAAGAGTTAATGATTGGTCATTAAATGACCAATCATGGTTATTAATTGTTAGGGCATAATTAATACCATTAATGATGTCTAGGGTTAGGGTTTTGATAACCCTAATTAGTGTAATTTATTAAGGGTAATAAATACCCTATTTGGCATTAATTAAACCCTAATCCCTTTTATTAAATACCGTATGAACCTAGGGTTTTAATGATTGGACATTAAATGACCAATCATAAGGCATTTAATGATTAGGGCTTGCATTTAGGGTTTAGGGTTATGCATTTAGGGTTTAGGGTTTTAGGAAACCCTAATACACTAATTCATCATTTAATTGATTTTATTTAATTCCCATGTTAATTATTTAATTAACATTGATTAATTTTATAATGTTTCAAATGGTTTAAAATACAATTGGGGATTAAATTAAAATCTGGAAATTCTTAATTAAATGAAATTGTTTTGTTTAAATAAGGAAACCCTAATATTGAATATTAGAGTTATTTTAGGAAACTTTATATGTTTCTATTAATTTGATTAATTGAAACTAAATGTCTTAAATGTTAAGACTTTATTTAATTCTGGATATTTTTGTTTAAACCTAATAAGATTAGGATGCATTAATGAGATTAATGTAAATCATTCAAGAGAATTACCATAATGCCCATATGTTTTAATGCTTACAGTTTTTCTTTACATTATGCAATGAGATTGTATGTATGTGTTTGGATGATGATTATGGACTATACCCCTTAAACCAATTGTGATTGGCCGTCTTATGAATGGGTTGTAATAATTTTTCAAGAGTTGTAATTTTATTATGGTGATGTAATTTATTATTTGGGGCTTGCATGCCACCTTCCCTCTCTCTCTATCATTCTCTTATGTACCCCACATTCCCCTTATGTATCCCTTTCTATATATTATGTAAATGTTATGTAATCGAGAGCGCACTAAGGAGCATGGTGGACCCAAAGGAGTATGATGGAGCCCAACTGTCACACCCCATTTTTGCACCACCTTACTAGGGCTCATCATTTCATGCATGTTTTTGTTTGGTTTTTGAGTCTAGTCACTTGCAGTAGTTTTCTAGAGTCACAAGGACAATGGATATGAATTTTGGTTCAAATTGGAGTTGATCTTGAGGGATAATAAGAGCTTTTGTGACTTGAGGGGCATAATCGTCTTTTAAGTCCCAAACTTTTCATTTGACCTTGGAATGATCTCCAAATTGTCAATTGGAGTTCATATGGATGCATATGAGGTATTAAGTCCCGTGGCCCTGATGATGAGTTTAGTGTGGTTATTTACGGATTATCCTTGAAGAATTAGTGCGAATCACAGCATGAGATTTTTGGTTAAAATGAAAAGAAAATTATTTTATTAAATTAGCCATTTTTATCATGACACTAACACGTGTACGTATGTGATGAGTGTGTGTACGCACATACGATACATGTGCATGCGTGTTAGCGGTCAGTCTCCCAATTTTTATAAAAGACAATTTCCTTTTCCTATTCAGATTAGAAGTCTTTTATCATTATAAAATACCTTTTGATTATTCTCCAAGGAAACCTAGTCCAGGAAGGAAAGGGAAACTCCAGATTTCAGCTATAAATACTCTCTTAATGTCTTTAAACAAGGGGGAGGAGAAGAGGGTTTGGAGGGAGTGAAATTCGTCATAATTCAGCAGCAGATTTTCTGAAAACCAGCAGTCGTATTTTAATCATAACGTTTTCATCCGAAGTCAGAATTTGATGAAATTGGTCTTGTTAGCAAGATAATTCAATTCTCTACAACTTTGTACTTCACAAGCTTTGTCCAAATCCAACGTTTTCATATCCAAAAATGCGATTGAAGTTGCTGCTGCTGCAAAGTGACGAAAATCACTTTTCTTTTCTCTTGTTCTCTTTTTGTTTTCTATTTCTTTTCAAAGTTGAGTGAGTTTTGATCTCTTTGCTGTGATACCACTTTGACAAAGAGGAGGATTCGTGTTGGTTTGATTCACTCTAAAGACCTGAGGAGCCACGAACAATTACAAACACAAAGGAAGGCCCTTCCTAAGGTATTCTCCTTCTCTATTCAAGCTTAAACTAGGTTTTCATATGGGTTAGGCCTATTGCGTGTTAAAGGTAACTTTTTTATCATGTATTAACACCCTAGCTAGTTAATATACATGGAATATCTATTTTTTTATCTACTGTTTTGCATGCTTTAGGGCTGTCCTTTAGGTTTTTAATGCATAGTTATGATTCTTGTGCTCCTGTTTGTCCTTGTGCTAGGATTAGTGTCATTGCATGTTAGAGTTAGGATTTTCATCATGTTATATTGCTTTAGTTAGTTAATATGCATGATTTAATTTCTGTTTAGTTTGGTTTTAGCATGATTAAAGTATGTCTTGTGAGTTTTTAAGCATATTTGTGAGTTTAGGGTTTTAGAGTCATTGTTTTGTGTTTATTTTTCATATAGCATGATAAAGTAGACTTTTTTATTTGGTTTTTCTTCGTGTTTGCTGTATATGTTTTTCATATGGAGTAAACATGATAGTTTTGCATGCATATTAGTATGTTCTAGGGTTTTTATGCATGATATGGTTCTAGGAATATGTTAGGACTTATTATTGTTCGCTGTTTTTGCTATTGGCATGCTTAGTGGATGATTTTAGGTCATAATACTATTCTGTCCAAATTTGCATGTTAGTGTTTTTGCATGGTTTTGAGCACTTGTAAGGGTGCAAATAGGTGTGGTATTTGTCCTATGGCAAATAGGGCTGCTTATGTCTGAAATAGCTAATGTTTGGAGTAATCGCGCTCAGGTAAGTGGGTGTGAAGGTGCCCCAATTCACCTTTCTTCCTTATCCCTTCTCTTCTCCCTATTTAGGGTTAATTTTTAATATGATCCTATGGTTTAATTAGAGGTTTCCTTCATAAACAAAATTCTGGTTTTTATTAAGGTTTCCATTTTGTGGATTTCTTTCCTAAAATCAAACTTTCTATCAAATTCAACTCTCTTGATCAAATAAGGAAACCTAGGGTTTTAACCATAGGTTTATATTAGGTCTTAACCCTAATTCTAATCGAACTACGTGGACTTTGATCCATGTATTTCGTTGCATGGTACGTAGGCGCTCTTCGTGAGGCTCAAGTCCGTTCTAGGATCCAAGCATCCTAGGTTTATTTTTGTTTTCTTTTCTTCTTTTTCTTTTTCTGTTTTTATGTGCTTATTATGCATGGATGGATGAATGAAATATATGATATGCATGCAATTCTTGTGATGATATACTTGCTGATTTTTGTATGGAAAGATCTTGATTTAGCCCAAATGAACTGAGAGACCGAAAGGGTGACATGGGTGCCTATAGGCTTTGCCTAGAACCTTCCCATGTCATAACTTAGCCTCCGAATCCCCGATTTCTTTGGTTTTCAAAAGATTGGTTTTTGCCTTTCCTTTTTTATGGAGTCATTCAAATTGTTTTCCTAAAACAAACTATTTTTAGGGTTTTCCTTGTTTCCTTTAAAAAATAAGGTGGCGACTCCTTTCCTTTTTCTTTTTCAAACCCATTTTCTTTCAATCCCTTGTGGGCCCAATTTCCGGGGTCCACAGTTTGGCGACTTCACTGGGGATTTGTGGGCTAGACTCTATAAAGTTTAATTGGGCTAAGTTAATTTCTTATGTTTAATTAAAATCAATCACATTGCATCCGCTTGATTGTGTGCTTTCATTTATTGCATTGTGTGCGCAAACTCTTGCATGCTAGGATCGATGTCCCTCGATGTATCCTTGCCAACGATCGGCCTAGTCTCAACCTTGGTTTTCCTGATTCCATGTGTTGGGGCGAAAGCTATCAACCTCTCTTGCCTAGTACCCTTGGGCTTGCCCTTGGGTATATTAAATGAGTTAATCACGTACTGCTGGACCCACGCGGCGTTCCTGATGCCACATGTGGTTAGGTATAAGGATTGCTCAAGCAAGTGAAGGACCCTAGCCTACCCTTATCATTAGTCCATATAGACAGACTTGTAGGACACTACGGTCTCACCTTTATGCACCCACAATTGTTTGTAATGATGCTATGCCGTGTTTGTGGTGTGAGGCTTTATATCTTATGCCCTTAACATAGACCTTTAAACCCTAGCCTTCGTTAAGGCCATGGGTTAGGAGGAATAAATTAAGGAAATAGGATGTAAAGCTATGTTTGTGATGTGCTAGTCCTAGGGGATTAATTAAACCTAGTTGAAGGACTCTATGCCCTATTCTTTAAAACATACCCTTAATCCATGATCCCTGTAAAGGTAATTGGATAAAAGGAATGAATTAATTGAACATGGTGTAGAGACCGAGTTCATTAAGGAAAATATAGAGGTTTAGGACAAGTCCTTAGGCTAAAGGTTAAAACTTTTCTATCCATAGACGTGCTGGCTTGGATCCGCAATCCACAAGGGCGTCTAGTGAGTGTTGAGTCTACCCATCAGACAGACATGGCCGACGAAAGAACTAGTGAGGGGCACTTTGACCTTGAGGCTTGCCTGAAAGCCATCATGGCCAAGCTTGACCATACCGCCGAGACATCCGATACATCATTGAAAATGGCTCGAGAGAACCAACAGAAGATGGCGGATCTTGAACAAAATGGCTCTAAGGCCCATTCCTCGGGTATACCTCATGGGGCTGGCACCGAAGAGGGACCTCAATCCAATGAGAACACCAAGACAAGGGGGGAAAGTAGCTCGAAACCTGAGGTCACCAACCTAGAAGGGGAAGCCAAGGGGAAAGGTACTAGCAGTGATTCCGTGTTAGCTAGCAAGGTAGAAGCTTTGGAGAGAACCATAAAAGGGATTCGCAGGGTTGATGAGCCGATAGTCCCTTCAGGTTGGGATGACTTGCCGACAGAGATGGAGAGCATCGACATGATAGAATGGGATGACTTGATGAATGACTCCGAGGAAGTCCATGACATATGGGCTAGCGATGATGAGTTGGACCGTATAACCAGAGGGGGTCGTAATTTCAAGCCCCCCCACCTAGAATCTGAAAATCCGTTGGAAGATTTGGAAGGGCAGAGGCGTCCTACCTTGCAAGAAGAAGAGGATGAAGTGCTTAGGCAGCTGAAGAAGACCAATGCCAACATTACTATTTGGGGCTTGCTCATGGCCTCGCATAAGCACAGACAGACCGTGTTGAAACTGTTGAATCAGATACAAGTGCCTGTTGACACATCCCCCGAGGGATTGGTACATTTGGTGAATCCAACTCCCAAGAACTCAACCATCGTGTTCACCGATGTAGACCTACCTAAAAGCGGGCCGAGCCATTCTCAAGCTCTCTATGTGACCGTTGACACTATGGGGAAGAGGGTTCCCACCGTTCTTATCGACAATGGGTCCGCACTGAATGTATGTCCTCTCCGAACTGCCACTGTTTTGGGTTTGGGACCCACTGATTTCACGCCATCTGGGCAGACCGTAAGAGCTTATGACAACACCCGCCAAGAAGTAATAGGGGTAGTTACTTTGCCTCTTATTATGGGACCCATTGAATTTAGGGTAGAATTCCAAGTGTTGGATGTGCCGTCATGTTTCAACTTGTTGTTGGGCCGACCTTGGATCCATCCTGCTGGGGCTGTGCCATCTTCACTCCATCAAAAGGTGAAGTTTCCTTATGAAGGAGCCATAGTAACACTTCAAGGGGACTATGAATTGAAACTCGCAGGTGTGCCTATATGTGAGATACAACCTGAATCAGCAGCGATACCGCTATCTGGGTTTGACTATGTCCAATGCATTGAAAAAGAGCTCGAAAAGGGTGAATTAATACCCTTGGACTTTTGCCCCCATGGCAACTTGCACGTCGGTGAAATAATGAGAAAGATGAGTTTCTTTCCAGGCATGGGGCTAGGGCGTCGCCAACAAGGGATCCCTACGTCTATTCAAAGCCGTGTCACCTCATACACTTTTGGGCTAGGATATGAGCCCTCCAGAAATGATCATGCAGAAATGCTAAAGAGGAACAAGGAGAAAGTAAGAGCCAAAGCCGAGGGAAGGGTGCCAGACCTGAAGATCTCGCCATATCGACCTACTTTGAATGGTTACTTCGTCAAAAAATGGGATGATTTTCTATATTGCGAGTTTCTAGAGCCCACCTTTGACCAAGCTACCAAGATCCGAGTTCCGGGTTTTGAAATCTTCTTCACCGAATGGTATCCAATCACAGCTGAAATGGTGGATGATGATGCCATCAATGATGAGTTCTGGGAAAAGAAAGAGGAGGACTGGGCAGAGAACCTTGATGCAGGGGCTATGACTGAAATGTTCCAAGACATGATCCTCATCATGGAAGACTCGACCATTGAAGAACTCCAGGGTTCGTCCATTAGCCATGCTACCTTGCCACTCCTGAATTGGTACCTTGAATGTGGTGTCGTTGCAGAGATCCATGAAGAAGAAGACCTTGGCCTACCTGATAGCAGCTTGTAGGTGTCTTAGTTTAGTAATATTTCCCTAATTCAATAAGATGTATCTACTTTACTCACTTTGTGGAGTCATAGTATTGATACAGATTTGTTTGTTTTCCTTCTTTCTTTTTTGTGTCATTCCCATTATTCCTAGTCAATAGAGTGTGCTTTCTTTCTCTATATATGCAGTGTCTCTTTTCTCTCCTCTATGGATATTTATGGCATGGATATAGATCCTAGGAACGATGTCCCCCCGGAGCTCGTTGAGCAAAGGAAAAGGGGCGTCACCGAACCTAATATGGATGAATTGGAATCAATCAACTTAGGGACGAATGAATTGCCAAGAATAGTTAAAATTGGGAAAACCCTCTCCCCCGTTGAAAAAGAAAAGATGATCTCCCTCTTGAAAGCCAACATTATGGCTTTTGCATGGTCTTATGAAGACATGCCTGGCATTGACCTCGATATTGTGCAACACTATATCCCCACCAATTCCCTAAAGAAGCCGGTAAAGCAGAAACTCAGAAGATTAAAACCAGAATGGGCCCTAAAAGTAAAAGAAGAGGTAACTAAACAACTAGACGTGGGTTTCCTTCAAGTTGTGGAGTACCCCGAGTGGTTGTCGAATATAGTGCCTGTGCCTAAAAAAGATGGGAAAGTAAGGATGTGTGTCGATTTCCGAGATCTCAACGCCGCGAGTCCTAAGGATGACTTTCCTTTACCCCATATCGACATGTTGGTGGATAGTACAGTGGGACATGCACTCCTCTCCTTCATGGACGGATTCTCCGGGTATAACCAGATAAAGATGGCGCCTCAAGACATGGAGAAAACAGCCTTTATTATGCAATGGGGAACGTACTGTTACAAGGTAATGCCTTTTGGCTTAAGAAATGCTGGGGCTACTTACCAAAGAGTAGCTACGACCTTATTGCATGATATGATCCATAAGGAAGTCGAGGTTTATGTCGATGATATGATCGTAAAGTCCGTGGATAGAGAAGGGCATTTTAAGGCGCTAGAGAAATTCCTAGAGCGAGCAAAGAAGTACAATCTCCGTCTAAACCCACAGAAGTGCGCTTTTGGTGTCACTGCAGGCAAGTTATTGGGGTTTATGATCACTCAGAGAGGTATCGAAGTGGACCCAGGGAAGATAAAAGCTATTGTGGAGATGGAGCCGCCTAGCACTGAGAAGCAGATCCGGGGTTTTCTGGGAAGAGTTCAATACATAAGCCGATTCATTGCCAACTTGACCATGGTTTGCGAACCAATCTTCAAATTGCTTAAGAAAGGTGTGCCAAAAGTATGGAACGAAGAATGCCAAGAGGCCTTTGAGACCATTAAGAGATACTTGAGCAATCCTCCAATCTTAGTTCCCCCACGGCAAGGTGCGCCACTTTTATTATACTTAACGGTCATCGAAACCGCGACGGGGGCTATGTTAGCTTAATATCTCGAAGGGTCTACAAAGGAGAATGCCATCTACTACCTAAGCAAGAAAATGATAGACTATGAAGTGAAGTACAATGCAATTGAAAAAGCTTGTGTAGCACTAGTATGGGCGACGCAGAAACTCCGGCACTACATGATGTCCTTCGAAGTGTTCTTGATAAGTCGCATGGACCCATTGAAGTACCTGGTAGAAAGGCCAGTATTGTCATTCAGAACTGCTCGATGGTCAATTCTCCTCAATGAATTCGACATCAAGTACGTGAATCAGAAGTCTATCAAGGGGAGCGTCATCGCAGACTACCTAGCCAGCTGTTCGGTGTCATCATCCGCTCCGTTCAACGATCAATTCCCAGATGAGGACGTGCTAGAGATTGGTAGAAAAACTTGGAGAGTATACTTCGATGGGGCAGCCAATAAGAAAGGTTATGGGATAGGAGTCCTGCTGGTCTCACCCGAAGAGGCATTTACACCGTTGGCGGTCAAGTTGGGGTTCGAAGCTACCAACAACATTGCTGAGTATGAGGCCTGTATCCTAGCACTGGAAGCGGCACTTGAATTGGGGATCAAAGAATTAGAAGTGTTCGGGGACTCGGCGCTAATCATTTGTCAGATAAAAGGGGAATGGAAAACTCGAGATGAGAAGCTGCTACCCTACCATGCCTACCTGGAAGCTCTAACCAAGGAGTTCTCAAAGATAGAATTTAACTACCTTTCAAGGAACAAGAACCAGTTCGCCGATGCCTTGGCGACCCTAGCATCCATGGTGGAGATACCCGAAGGGGGAAATGTGAAGCCGTTGGTGATAGAATGCCGAGACAAGCCTGTGTACTGTTGTGCAATCCGAGGAGGAGAGGTAAATGATGGCCGTCCGTGGTTCCATGACATAATGAAGTTCATTGAAGAAAGGAAATACCCAGAAGGAGCATCTCGCATTGATAGAAAAACCCTAAGGCGATTGGCAAGTCACTATGTACTTTGTGGAGGAAAGCTATATCGGAGATCATACGACGGGATCCACCTGCTGTGTGTCACCGAGGAGGAAGCCGAGCATCTGATTAAAGAAATCCATGAAGGGACAGAGGCTCCGCATATGAATGGCTATATGTTAGCTAAGAAAATCATGAGGTTAGGCTATTATTGGTCCACCATGGAAAGAGACTGCCACGCACATGTCAAGAAGTGCCACAAATGCCAACTGTTCGCCAATGGACAACATTTGCCTTCTATGCCTTTAACGAGTATGTCATCACCTTGGCCATTCGCGGTATGGGGGATAGATATCATCGGACAGATCAAGCCAAAGGCATCAAATGGGCATGAATACATCCTGGTCGCCATCGACTACTTCACTAAGTGGGTGGAAGCAGCGTCCTTCAAGACCTTGAATTCCAAGAAGGTAGCACAGTTCATACAGCACAGCATCATCTATCGATATGGGGTACCGCATGAAGTTATCTCAGACAATGGCCAGCACTTTCAAAAAGAAACCCATGAGCTCTTGCAAAAGTACAGCATAGTGTCACACCCCATTTTTGCACCACCTTACTAGGGCTCATCATTTCATGCATGTTTTTGTTTTGTTTTTGAGTCTAGTCACTTGCATTAGTTTTCTAGAGTCACAAGGACAATGAATATGAATTTTGGTTCAAATTGGAGTTGATCTTGAGGGATAATAAGAGCTTTTGTGACTTGAGGGGCATAATCATCTTTTAAGTCCCAAACTTTTCATTTGACCTTGGAATGATCTCCAAATTGTCAATTGGAGTTCATATGGATGCATAAGAGGTATTTTTAGTGTCAATTTGGTAAGTCAATGGCTCGGGATTAAAATGGCTCGATGTAGTTCAAGTTGGTTAATTGACCCTTCCTTGGGTTAGCTCTAATTGACTCACAATTACCAACCAAATCTTTTCAAATTGACTTTCATTAGTCATCATTTTACCCTCAAAAGTGTTTCATGAAGTTCAATTTTGATATGGCCTGATGATGAGTTTAGTGTGGTTATTTACGGATTATCCTTGAAGAATTAGTGCGAATCACAGCATGAGATTTTTGGTTAAAATGAAAAGAAAATTATTTTATTAAATTAGCCATTTTTATCATGACACTAACACGTGTACGTATGTGATGAGTGTGTGTACGCACATACGATACATGTGCATGCGTGTTAGCGGTCAGTCTCCCAATTTTTATAAAAGACAATTTCCTTTTCCTATTCAGATTAGAAGTCTTTTATCATTATAAAATACCTTTTGATTATTCTCCAAAGAAACCTAGTCCAGGAAGGGAAGGGAAACTCCAGATTTCAGCTATAAATACTCTCTTAATGTCTTTAAACAAGGGAGAGAGAGGAGGGTTTGGAGGGAGTGAAATTCGTCATAATTCAGCAGCAGATTTTCTGAAAACCAGCAGTCGTATTTTAATCATAACTTTTTCATCCGAAGTCAGAATTTGATGAAATTGGTCTTGTTAGAAAGATAATTCAATTCTCTACAACTTTGTATTTCACAAGCTTTGTCCAAATCCAACGTTTTCATATCCAAAAACGCGATTGAAGTTGCTGCTGCTGCAAAGTGACGAGAATCACTTTTTCTTTTCTCTTGTTCTCTTTTTGTTTTCTATTTCTTTTCAAAGTTGAGTGAGTTTTGATCTCTTTGCTGTGATACCACTTTGACAAAGAGGAGGATTCGTGTTGGTTTGATTCACTCAAAAGACCTGAGGAGCCACGAACAATTACAAACACAAGGGGAGCCACTTAAGGTATTCTCCTTCTCTATTCAAGCTTAAACTAGGTTCTCATATGGGTTAGGCTTATTGCATGTTAAAGGTGACTTTTTTATCATGTATTAACACTCTAGCTAGTTAATATACATGGAATATCTATTTTTTATCTACTGTTTAGCATGCTTTAGGGCTGTCCTTTAGGTTTTTAATGCATAGTTATGATTCGTGTGCTCCTATTGTCCTTGTGTTAGGATTAGTGTCATTGCATGTTAGAGTTAGGATTTTCATCATGTTATATTGCTTTAGTTAGTTAATATGCATGATTTAATTTCTGTTTAGTTTGGTTTTAGCATGATTAAAGTATGTTTTGTATGTTTTTAAGCATATTTGTGAGTTTAGGGTTTTAGAGTCATTGTTTCGTGTTTGTTTTCATATAGCATGATAAAGTAGACTTTTTTATTTGGTTTTTCTTCGTGTTTGCTGTATATGTTTTTCATATGAAGTAAACATGATAGTTTTGCATGCATGTTAGTATGTTTTAGGGTTTTTATGCATGATATGGTTCTAGGAATATGTTAGGACTTATTATTGTTCGCTGTTTTTGCTATTGGCATGCTTAGTGGATGATTTTAGGTCATAATACTATTCTGTCCAGATTTGCATGTTAGTGTTTTTGCATGGTTTTGAGCACTTGTAAGGGTGCAAATAGGTGTGGTATTTGTCCCATGGCAAATAGGGCTACTTATGTCTGAAATGGCTAAATGCTTGGAGCTAATTGCGCTCAGGTAAGTGGGTGTGAAGGTGCCCCAATTCACATTTCTTCTTAACTCATTCTCTTCTCCCTATTTAGGGTTAATTTTTAATATGATCCTATGGTTTAATTAGAGGTTTCCTTAACCAACGAAATTCTGGTTTTTATTAAGGTTTCCATTTTGTGGATTTCTTTCCTAAAATCAAACTTTCTATCATATTCAACTCTTTTGATCAAATAAGGAAACCTAGGGTTTTTACCATAGGTTTGTATTAGGATTTAACCTTAGTTCTAATCGAACTACGTGGACTTTGATCCATGTATTTCGTTGCATGGTACGTAGGCGCTCTTCGTGAGGCTCAAGTCCGTTCTAGGATCCAAGCATCCTAGGTTTATTTATGTTTTCTTTTCTTCTTTTTATTTTCTGTTTTTATTTGCTTATTATGCATGGATGGATGAATGAAATATATGATATGCATGCAATTCTTGTGATGATATACTTGCTGATTTTTGTATGGAAAGACTTTAATTTAGCCCAAATGAACTGAGAGACCGAAAGGGTGACATGGGTGCCTATAGGCTTTGCCTAGAACCTTCCCATGTCATAACTTAGCCTCCGAATCCCCGATTTCTTTGGTTTTCAAAAGATTGGTTTTTGCCTTTCCTTTTTTATGGAGTCATTCAAATTGTTTTCCTAAAACAAACTATTTTTAGGGTTTTCCTTGTTTCCTTTAAAAAATAAGGTGGCGACTCCTTTCCTTTTTCTTTTTCAAATCCACTTTCTTTTCAATCCCTCGTGGGCCCAATTTCCGGGGTTCACACATAGTTCACCATCTGTCATCACCATACCGTCCTCAGACTAATGGAGCGGTGGAAGCAGCTAACAAGAACATCAAGAAGATACTACAGAAGACTGCGGACTCACACACAGACTGGCATGAGAAGTTGCCATTGGCTCTATGGGGTTACAGAACATCAATAAGGTCGTCAACAGGGGCTACCCCTTATTCTCTAGTTTATGGAATGGAGGCCGTGTTGCCAGTTGAATTAGAGGTTCCTTCATTAAGGGTTGCTGTGGAGAGCCAGATAGCAGAAGTGGATTGGGTTAAGAGCCGTTATGACTAGTTAGCTTTACTCGATGAAAGGCGGTTAAGGGCGTTGTATCATGTTCAGGGGTATCAACGGAGAGTTGCCAGAGCATTCAACAAGCATGTCAAAGATCGAGGTCTAAAGAAAGGGGATGTAGTGCTGAAAGAAATCAGAGCTCCAGTGTTCGATCCGCGGGGAAAATTCAAGCCAAGTTGGGGTGGGCCATACATTATCAAAGAGATATTGCCAGCAGGGGCTGTTCGCCTCATGGATTTAGATGGAATTGAGTTCGCTCGTCCAACTAATTTGGATCAATTGAAGAAATATCATGTTTGAAGCCTGCTAGGTTGAAAACCCGTAAGGGCGGCCTAGGCAAAAGTTAAGGCATAAGAACTACGTAAGACCTGATTCTCCATTCAAAAACAAAAAAACAAAAAACAAAAAACAAAAAAAAAACAAAAAAAAAAGAAGAAAAAAAAACCATGGAGATACGTAGGCAACCCATAAAGTTACCTTGGGTGCGGTTTAAATCAAACAAGAAAATCCCAAATTTGATTTATTATTGGCAATTTATCCAAAACTAAAATTGATTGACATAGCAATTCATTGGTATTAAGTAAAAGAACTGTAAAAATGCCATAAATATCCTATTCTATTTTCTTGAGCCTCTTTGCAGCTCGCTCCTCAGCTTTCTTCTTCTCTCTTTCATGTCTTCTTTTCTTCCTCAAGTCATGTTCATAAGCTGTTGTTACTGCTTCCATAATATCTTCTCTGCAAGGTCCAAGTTCATTGTTCTTGATAAGTCCAAAAATCCTTTCTCTTCGAGTAGTCTCTCTCTCACCCAAATTACTTTTCAACCATTCCTTATACTCTGAGCTCATCATATACGGACCATCAGTATTCGTAACTTGGGTTAGTATCAACTTGCTAGGCCATCGGTCCTTCGCCCAAGTCACTACAGAAAGACCCGCGGGCACCACAGGATAGTCACCTTTCAAGGAAGTGGGTATGGTTTGCATGGCGCCCATCTGACGCAGAACCCTTGAAGGCCAATAAAAAGAAGTAGACCTCAGTCCTATGAGTCTCACCATGGCGCATCCAGAAGTCCGCAGAAGCACCTGGTCACTGCAGCCCCATATGAATACAAACCACTAGACACTCCTCCAAGAAAGGGTTTGGAAGTAACCTAGCCAATCTCTCAATGAAAATTGCCCAGGTAGTTCAATGCGGCGAAGGCAGTAATGCTGGGGCTTGTATGGTCTAATGGCAACTGGTGACAAGAAATTCAGTCTTTCAAGCAACCACATCTGCAGTAGAATGGGGCTACCTCCTAAAGGAACCTTTGGGTCCTCATGAATTTTATCCAAACCATTCAGGGTTTCAGCTAGCACCATGGGAATCAAGTTATGGCCCTTGGCAAGGAGAGGAATCAAGTCACAGATTTGAATGGGAACATGTGGAGTACCAGTGGAAATAAGAAAACGACCAATGAGGCAAAAGGCAAGAGCATGCTTAATAGGAAAGGTAAAATTCAGAATACCTTTACTATCATAAGCTAAAAAAGAGGTTGCCAATTTCATCAAGTCTACCATATGGTCCTTTACAAACGTAGAGGCATATTGTGGGTGAATCCCAAGTAGATTGGAGAAAGAAGTAAGAAAGCTTGGGCGAGGAGTAGGGAGAATGAAAGGACCTACCGTTGAAACTCCATACAATGCACAGAATTCCTCCATGGTTGGGCACAGTTCTTCATAGTTGAAGCGGAACACATGAACTTGAGGATCCCAAAAATATGTAGCAGCAGTCAAGAGGTTCGTTTCAAGCCTCACATGCCTCAAGGAGAGCAATGGATCCAAGCCAAAGCACTTGAACTCAGATTTTGCTTCAGCACTCATAACTCTCAAAAACCCTCCTAAAAATTTGTCTAGAGTCTCCATAATTTCTAATGAATGAATACAAGTAGGTTTAGGAACCTCTTGGATGTGTTTTTATAGGGAAAAGGTCACAAATCCAAGTTCAAATAGGAAAAAACCCATCAGAATAGGAAGTTTCCTATTCAAAGTGGGATTTCCGCTTTGGGCTCGGGTAACCACCCAGGCCTGGGCGGCTAGCCTCCTGAGGCCTGGTGGTCACCCAAGCCACCTTGTTTTGGCTTTCTCCCTCGCTTTGTCTCGCCTTGGCGCGTGATCAAACCTCCTTCCAAATGAGATATTCAACACTTTTTGAGCGTAAAATCAATCAAATTCCATCTTGAAATCAATTCCTTGAATTGATTTTATGTTCAAAAGGGTTGAATATATTTCCCCTGTGTCATGCCAACTCAAGTGACAATGTGTTAAGTCACTTTCCTCTTGCACCATGCCTGTTCAATCTTGATAAATTGATCATATATCCTCATTTCAAATCTTGATTTTTCATCCCACTTGGTTGAATATACTCATCACTTGAATATATTCTTCCATTTCAAAAGTGTATTCACTCTTTGAATATGCTTCTCTGTTTCAAATTCTCATTCCCTATCCTACTTGGTTGAATATATTCATCACTTGAATATATTTTTCCATTTCCAAAGTGTATTCACCCTTTGAATATGCTTCTCAGTTTCAAATTCTCATTTTCTATCATACTTGGTTGAATATATTCATCACTTGAATATATTCTTCCATTTCAAAATCATGTTTGCCCATTGAATATGCTTCCTAGTTTCAGATCCTCATTATCACTTACTTGGTTAAATATATTCATCACTTGAATATATTTCTCCATTTCAATGGTATGTTCATCACTTGAACATACTTCTCAGATATTTTGTCACTTACTTGGTTAAGTATATCCATCGCTTGGGTATACTTCTCCATTTCAATGGTATGTTCATCACTTGAACATACTTCTCAGATCATTTGTCACTTACTTGGTTAAGTATATCCACTACTTGGGTATATTTTTTCCATGTCAATGGTATACTCATCACTTGAGTATACTTCTCAGATATTTTGTCGCTTACTTGGTTAAGTATATCCATCGCTTGGGTATACTTCTCCATTTCAATGGTATGTTCATCACTTGAACATACTTCTCAGATCATTTGTCACTTACTTGGTTAAGTATATCCACCACTTGGGTATATTTTTTCCATTTCAATGGTATACTCATCACTTGAGTATACTTCTCAGATATTTTGCCACTTACTTGGTTAAGTATATCCATCGCTTGGGTATATTTCTCCATTTCAATGGTATGTTCATCACTTGAACATACTTCTCAGATTATTTGTCACTTACTTGGTTAAATATATTCATCACTTGAATATATTTCTCCATTTCAATGGTATACTCATCACTTGAGTATACTTCTCAGATTATTCTCTATCTTACTTGCTTAAGTATATCCATCGCTTGGATATATGTCTCTATTTCAATGGTATGTTTATCACTTAAACATACTTGTCACTTACTTGGTTAAGTATATCCATCACTTGGATATATTTCTCTATTTCAATGGTATGTTTATCACTCAAACATACTTGTCACTTACTTGGTTAAGTATATTCGTGACTAGAATATATTTCTCCATTTCAATGGTGTACTCATCACTTGAGTACACTTCTCAGATTATTCTTATCTTACTTGGTTAAATATATCCGTCGTTTGGATATATTTCTCCATTTCAATGGTATGCTCATCACTTGAGTGTACTTCTCAGCTTACTTGGTTAAATATATCCATCACTTGGATACATTTCTCCATTTCAAAAGTATGTTCATCACTTGAACGTACTTCTCAGTCTTTTTCAATCATTAAGTATACTCATCACTTGAGTATATTTCTCAGCATCTTTTTCATCACTTGGTTAAATATGTTCGTGACCTGAATATATTTCTCCATTTCAAAAGTACACTCATCACTTGAATACACCTCTCAGATTATTCTTATCCTACTTGGTTAAAGATATCCATCGCTTGGATATATTTCTCCATTTCAATGGTATGCTCACCACTTGAGTATACTTCTCAGATTTCATTCTCACATTACTTGGTTAAATATATTCGTGACCTGAATATATTTCTCCATTTCAGTGGTATACTCATCATTTGAGTATACTTCTCAGATATTTTGTCACTCACCTGGTTAAATATATTCGTGACCTGAATATACTTCTCCATTTCCAAGGTACGTTCATCACTTGAACGTACTTCTCAGATCTCATTCTCAATCACTTGGTTAAATATATTCGTGACTAGAATATATTTCTCCGTTTCAAAAGTATGTTCATTCGTAGTGGCTTGAATATGCTTCTCTTGACAATCATCAACCCCCAGGGGTTTAAGTATACTCATGACTTGAGTACACTTCCTTATTTCAGTCTCAGGTTTTCAACCTCCCATCATTGTTGGTATCAGTGTGTGATTTCTCCATGCTTTTTGGCCAAAAATGGGTTGTTCTTTATCATTGGTTCACAAGTGTAACTTGTTCGCCAATGAGGGGCTTCTGTCACACCCCATTTTTGCACCACCTTACTAGGGCTCATCATTTCATGCATGTTTTTGTTTGGTTTTTGAGTCTAGTCACTTGCAGTAGTTTTCTAGAGTCACAAGGACAATGGATATGAATTTTGGTTCAAATTGGAGTTGATCTTGAGGGATAATAAGAGCTTTTGTGACTTGAGGGGCATAATCGTCTTTTAAGTCCCAAACTTTTCATTTGACCTTGGAATGATCTCCAAATTGTCAATTGGAGTTCATATGGATGCATATGAGGTATTAAGTCCCGTGGCCCTGATGATGAGTTTAGTGTGGTTATTTATGGATTATCCTTGAAGAATTAGTGCGAATCACAGCATGAGATTTTTGGTTAAAATGAAAAGAAAATTATTTTATTAAATTAGCCATTTTTATCATGACACTAACACGTGTACGTATGTGATGAGTGTGTGTACGCACATACGATACATGTGCATGCGTGTTAGCGGTCAGTCTCCCAATTTTTATAAAAGACAATTTCCTTTTCCTATTCAGATTAGAAGTCTTTTATCATTATAAAATACCTTTTGATTATTCTCCAAGGAAACCTAGTCCAAGAAGGAAAGGGAAACTCCAGATTTCAGCTATAAATACTCTCTTAATGTCTTTAAACAAGGGGGAGGAGAAGAGGGTTTGGAGGGAGTGAAATTCGTCATAATTCAGCATCAGATTTTCTGAAAACCAGCAGTCGTATTTTAATCATAACTTTTTCATCCGAAGTCAGAATTTGATGAAATTGGTCTTGTTAGAAAGATAATTCAATTCTCTACAACTTTGTATTTCACAAGCTTTGTCCAAATCCAACGTGTTCATACCCAAAAACGCGATTGAAGTTGCTGCTGCTGCAAAGTGACGAAAATCACTTTTCTTTTCTCTTGTTCTCTTTCTGTTTTCTATTTCTTTTCAAAGTTGAGTGAGTTTTGATCTCTTTGCTGTGATACCACTTTGACAAAGAGGAGGATTCGTGTTGGTTTGATTCACTCTAAAGACCTGAGGAGCCACGAACAATTACAAACACAAAGGAAGGCCCTTCCTAAGGTATTCTCCTTCTCTATTCAAGCTTAAACTAGGTTTTCATATGGGTTAGGCCTATTGCATGTTAAAGGTAACTTTTTTATCATGTATTAACACTCTAGCTAGTTAATATACATGGAATATCTATTTTTTTATCTACTGTTTAGCATGCTTTAGGGCTGTCCTTTAGGTTTTTAATGCATAGTTATGATTCTTGTGCTCCTGTTTGTCCTTGTGCTAGGATTAGTGTCATTGCATGTTAGAGTTAGGATTTTCATCATGTTATATTGCTTTAGTTAGTTAATATGCATGATTTAATTTCTGTTTAGTTTGGTTTTAGCATGATTAAAGTATGTCTTGTGAGTTTTTAAGCATATTTGTGAGTTTAGGGTTTTAGAGTCATTGTTTTGTGTTTGTTTTTCATATAGCATGATAAAGTAGACTTTTTTATTTGGTTTTTCTTCGTGTTTGCTGTATATGTTTTTCATATGGAGTAAACATGATAGTTTTGCATGCATATTAGTATGTTCTAGGGTTTTTATGCATGATATGGTTCTAGGAATATGTTAGGACTTATTATTGTTCGCTGTTTTTGCTATTGGCATGCTTAGTGGATGATTTTAGGTCATAATACTATTCTGTCCAGATTTGCATGTTAGTGTTTTTGCATGGTTTTGAGCACTTGTAAGGGTGCAAATAGGTGTGGTATTTGTCCTATGGCAAATAGGGCTGCTTATGTCTGAAATAGCTAATGTTTAGAGTAATCGCGCTCAGGTAAGTGGGTGTGAAGGTGCCCCAATTCACCTTTCTTCCTTATCCCTTCTCTTCTCCCTATTTAGGGTTAATTTTTAATATGATCCTATGGTTTAATTAGAGGTTTCCTTCATAAACAAAATTCTGGTTTTTATTAAGGTTTCCATTTTGTGGATTTCTTTCCTAAAATCAAACTTTCTATCAAATTCAACTCTCTTGATCAAATAAGGAAACCTAGGGTTTTAACCATAGGTTTATATTAGGTCTTAACCCTAATTCTAATCGAACTACGTGGACTTTGATCCATGTATTTCGTTGCATGGTACGTAGGCGCTCTTCGTGAGGCTCAAGTCCGTTCTAGGATCCCAGCATCCTAGGTTTATTTTTGTTTTCTTTTCTTCTTTTTCTTTTTCTGTTTTTATGTGCTTATTATGCATGGATGGATGAATGAAATATATGATATGCATGCAATTCTTGTGATGATATACTTGCTGATTTTTGTATGGAAAGATCTTGATTTAGCCCAAATGAACTGAGAGACCGAAAGGGTGACATGGGTGCCTATAGGCTTTGCCTAGAACCTTCCCATGTCATAACTTAGCCTCCGAATCCCCGATTTCTTTGGTTTTCAAAAGATTGGTTTTTGCCTTTCCTTTTTTATGGAGTCATTCAAATTGTTTTCCTAAAACAAACTATTTTTAGGGTTTTCCTTGTTTCCTTTAAAAAATAAGGTGGCGACTCCTTTCCTTTTTCTTTTTCAAACCCATTTTCTTTCAATCCCTTGTGGGCCCAATTTCCGGGGTTCACACCAACAAGCCAATGGTGGAGACCAACAAGCCAATGGTGGAGACCATCAAGCCAAGGGAGCAGATTGAAGGACTTGAAAGCTTAGAGAAGTTTTTCAAGAAAGCATGCATGTTACGAATAGTTTATTTTACAATCACCTACACCCACCTTAGACCTTGGATTCAATCTATTGGCTTGGATTGAATCCTCTCAAAGTCCATAATCATCATAGTGGGAGCTTTGATTTATGAGATAATTGTATTAGCTCCAATACTATAGTTTGGTATATGTTACCTATTCACTTAGGGACTAATATCAAAATATGGTACTTTATATATGTTGATATATAATAGCATGCGATGTATGATTTATAATAGCATGAGATGTACGATTATAAATAGCATAATTTATATATTTAAATTTTGATACATAGGATGCATGTTAATTTGATGAGACCCTTTAAAACCCCTCTTATTTAATATTAAGTTGAAAATGGAGAAGTCATTGGGGAATGAATTCTTCATTGCCTTCCATCATTATAGGATCATCTAACGTCCCTTAATGTGGGTACCTGGCTGCAGACATGTAGGAGCTACCCATGTTAAAGACATTACTTGAAACTATCACATATGAGATATCATGGGGTGCCTAAACTGGTATATACCAAGAAACTAACATGTGAGGTATATATTTGGCGAAACATACCTGTGTGAATGATGGGTTTAACTTAACTAGGGAAGTATTCCAAGAAACTAACATGTGAGGTGTATGTTCCCTAGAGGCAAAACGATTGGAACTTGCTTATGAAGCAATAGACAAAGAGTTGTCTTCTTATTGTGGGTTAGAAGCCAAGAAACTAACATGTGAGGCTTCTAGGTCACAGTGGGACCCCAATCCCCATTAGGAATGAGATTCCCGAATTCCATTAGAGGGTGTATGGAATTTGATAAAATAGTGGGAGGTACCATATGATTAAAGACCCAATCATTATGGATAAAAATGAAATCTAATTCTCTGTTTATGTAGATTACCTAATTACTCACCTCAAAACCCCTATTTCCTAATATATAGGATATTGATAGTTTGACTAAACCCGATTTCTTTGATTGACTTAGGAAATTGAGAATTGTTCTCAACTTCAAAATATTGTTTATATGCTATTAGGCCTTTTATTAAAGGCCCTCCATAAAACATCCTAAGAAGAAAAAGACACTATGCGCAATTGGCATCTTGTTGCCATGCTATATGATAGTATTGATGACTAATGAGCTTCAGAAGCAAAATTAGTAAATGCAAGTGCCTTTGATGTCCTACATCACATACAAAGGTTGTATTATGAGTGAAATAATACTATAAAGTATAGTACTTGTAAAGGACTTCTTCTGGACTAGGATGTAATAAAAGTTGTTTATTAATAATCATTCTTTTGAAAAATGATTAATCACATAGAATAGCTTGAGAAGCTAGATGTGATTTAAAATGGAAGCATAGAGGAAAGCAAGTCTTGAAAAGTCAAAGACAAAGAAATATAATTATTTTGTAGTAAATATAAGGTATTGTAAAGGGAACTTGATAAAGTATCAGTCTTCCTAGAAGAACCAAACTTTTGAAGTTTTGGTTCATGTTCTAAACTAAATTGTTGGTTAGTTCTGCTTCTTGGTTTTTGGATTCTAGTATAATCTAAATCGAAGCAGAAAGTTAAGTAGATAATAAGTTACCTTTAAAAATTTTAATAGAGCAAGAGTTGCTAGATTAATTTTGGGAACTTATTTCTTAACTAAGTCATTTAAGACATTCTAGAAATTTGATTTCCGAATTTAAATGACTAATTAGAGCGAATGCAATGTATTCCGAGAATACAAGAGATGTAGAGACTCTCATTTAAATGTAACGATTATGACTTGGTTATGAGATGACCAAACCCATCTTTTACTTGGTGAAGTAAATGAGTTACATTTATAATTTGACTATACATTGTGATGTATACAGTCATGTAGAGCATGCATTCAATTATAGTAGACTCATCTTAGAATACCATAGCTCAATGGTGAATCTAAGAGAACAAATTGAACCCTATTAAGATATGGTTTAATCCATGATGAGTTTTACTAATGTATCCATCTAGGATATACCTTAAAATTGCTACATATTGATAATTTAGGGTTCACTCCAGTTTTGTCCCAATTATATCAGATATGATATGGGAAGAAACCCAACTTAAAGAAGTTAAGGCTTGGGCTTGTGCTACGTATGTCTGGAAACATAATGTAGACAATCTGGAAATACGGTCAAGTAAGTGTTGAATTGTGGTATATCCCAAAAGTGGTTGGGATAGTATTTCTATTACCCTAATGAACAAAAGTTGTCCATTAGGATGTTTGCTGGATTTTCTTGAGAAAGAGTTCATTCAAGAAAGATGCAAAAGTAGATAGAATTTATAGAATTGTCTGTAAAGCCACAAACGAACAAAGATCCAACCCTTGTCTCTGTTGAGACAAAACCCTTAACTACACTACAATCTTTTCATAGATCAAATTGGATATTTCTTAACATAAGAGAGATATTGTATCTCTATTAGAATGTGAAAGAATTGTTCTTTGGTGATAAAGATCACCAAGATAATCCTATTGATTATGACTAGACGATGTTTCACATCAACTCGAGAAATGACTAAGAGTCATTAAATCCAATATGGACAGGTAGAGACCTAAAAGGCTTGGCTATTTAAGAATGTTTTCAACATAGGCAAAAAGTTGTCTATAAAGAAACTTGTTTGATAATAGTTATGCTGAAATCCATTTGGATCTTATTATCTATAAACACACATTTTGAATACGAGATATGTCAAAAAGGATATAAAGATGTTATATCAAATGGTGAAAAACCATAAAAGTGTGTAAGTTATAGAAGTCTATTAATAGACTACAAGGTTCTCATAATTAGAACATCTATAAAGTTGAAGTAATCAAATTGTTTGATTTCTCTTGTTGTATAGATGGACCATGAGTGTATAAAAGGTTAGTGGGAGTGCGATCGTTTTTCTTTATCCTATCAATAAAATGACATCCTAATCATTATGAATGATATATAAATGTTATCTAATGTGAAGTTTTAGTTTTTGAGAAAAACTTCTTCATGAAAGATTTGGTAGAAGCATCCAACAAGATCTATAGAGATAGATCATATAGATTGCTAAGTATCTCCAAGTCATTAAACATAGTTGAAATGTTGAAGGAGTTCAACATGGAGAATTCTAAGGGAGGTCTGATTTACTTCAGATAAGAATTCATTATTTAAGGGCATATGCCCTAGGATAACACAAGTAAGATTCTTAAAGTGTTAAGAAGCCTTATTTTACACTATGTATTGAACCTGATATCTATTATGTTGTAATTGTTACAAATAGTTATCAATCAATTCAAATTTGGAATATTGGATTGTATATGGAAATTGTAAACTCATAGTAAATGGGTATATGGATTTGGATATAATCCATATGGGGTATATTTTATATTCACTTTAGTTGGTGAAATACTTAATGGAAGAACTGTATGAAAGATACAGTGGATTCCATTATTAAGGGTGAATTAATTGTCGCATTGTCTAGGAGACTGTTTGGATCTATAAGTTCATTTAGAACTTAGAGTTGTTCCTTCCATTGAGTTGCCCACACCTTGTTTTGTGACAACAATGGGTCCATAGCTCAAGTATAGGAATCACGATCTCATCAAAAGTCCAAACTCATAAAGTGACAATTCCAAGTGATTAGAGGAATCATTGGAAGAGGTAATAGATACATTACAGAAGATATTATCTACATAAGTTTTTGTAGACCTACTGACTAAAGCTTTAAAACATAATTGGTTATGTCTAAGACCAACATCTTGAGAAGATAGGTATGTGATACATGGTCGATTGGCTTTAGTGCAAGTGGGAGATTGTTAGGATTATGCCCTAGAGCCAATCATAGAGATGATTGTTTAGGGATTAGGAACAATCATTTGATTTCATTTATGTATGTCACATTTATTATTGATTTAATAAAAGGGCTTATTCTATTATGTTTATATGCATCATTTATATTTACATAATATGTCCATGGAGTTAGAGTTGAGAATATGGAATTACAAAGAGTTGTAATTTTGAGACTATAGATATATCTCTGTACTAAACTCCTAAAGCATTCCTAGTTGAAGGTTCACTATGATGGACAGTAATGAACCATAGGACTAGCACTTGTTAGGCTGACTCTATAGGAGGATAGCTAGTCTCAAGCTATTTGTGTGGAGACACTACAACCAACAAGTGGGTGCCTATTGCGAGAATAGGTACACTGAATGTGACCAAAGATATGAGATAAACTGAATGGAGTTTTATCCTTCCTGTCAATCAGTTTCTCATTGTTATAGTGGTACAAGTAATCCTTAGACCTGAGACACCATAGTTGCCTTATGCATGTAGCTTTAGAAGTTTGATAACACTAAGTGCAGATCCTATTCAGGGGTCTGCAAAGGTGTTCATTGGCCCTACTGCTATGTGTGTGAAGGCATGTGAGTGATCAACAAGGGATCCATCACTCTCAGGAAAAGAGAGAGAATGTCTCATATAGCATTCATAATATAACTCATTAAATCCATGGCCATGGTAGGATGAATATGAAAGAGTTTCATGAGTTCATCAATGAGTTGATATCTATAAATGAGTATAAAGTAATTGAGCTAGGGACTTGACAGACTTCCATGTCCTATTAGTTCAATTGAAGACATTGTGTTGAAGGAAGGATGCAATTGTAACCTATAAACTATAACAGAAGGGTTCATTGTAAATGACTATTCACCTCATTAAGGACCACACCATGAGCCATATGCTAGGTGTTACTCATGGTTAGTAGAAGCCCTAATTGATATAAGTGAGTTATAATCAATTAGGGAATTGGAAGGAGTTCCAATTAGACCCTAAATGGAAAGAGTTCCATTGTGCACACCTCGTGCTATTCCTACTACTTAATGATGTGAACCCAATGGGTCACACACTGATCATGCAAGAAGGGCTTTAAAGTCTATGAGAGAAAGGGTTTTAGTGAATAAAGAATAGTTCTTTATAGGCCTATTTGTATTTGATACAAATAATAGGGGTTAATGTGCAATTAAGTGTAATTACACATAACCCTATTAGGGTTTCTTCCCCATGGCCAGCCCCCTTTAGTGGGCTGCCTATATAAGTCACACTTATGTGTGACATGGCATAATAATAGGCTTGCACAATAAACCCTAGCCGTCCAGCCCTTTGGAGGCTCTCTTCTCTCTCTCTCTCTTCTCCACCTCTAGCAACAACAAGGAAGAAGAAAGAAAAGGCTTGAAGCTCTAGTTAGGTGTGGATACCGTTGGAGGCAGCACACTTGGGCTGCTCATTCACCGCTGTCCGGAGTAGAAGCTTGGAGCAAAACGGAGAAGACAAAAATCCTGTAAGTGTTCTAACCCTCTTCGTAGTTAGGGTTTGATTTTGTGTTGTGCATAGTTAGATTCATGGGATTGGGAATCGTAGGAAAAAAATTTTATATTCCGCACTTCAATTTTTCCCTCTTGTTCGATTCCCAACACAAGCATCCTAGGTTTATTTCTTATTTCTTTTTCTTTTCTTTATTTTCTGTTTTTATTTGTTTGTTATGCATGGATGGATGAATGGAATATATGATATGCATGTGTCACACCCCATTTTTGCACCACCTTACTAGGGCTCATCATTTCATGCATGTTTTTGTTTTGTTTTTAAGTCTAGTCACTTGCATTACGTTTCTAGAGTCACAAGGACAATGGATATGAATTTTGGTTCAAATTGGAGTTGATCTTGAGGGATAATAAGAGCTTTTGTGACTTGAGGGGCATAATCGTCTTTTAAGTCCCAAACTTTTCATTTGACCTTGGAATGATCTCCAAATTGTCAATTGGAGTTCATATGGATGCATATGAGGTATTAAGTCCCGTGGCCCTGATGATGAGTTTAGTGTGGTTATTTACGGATTATCCTTGAAGAATTAGTGCGAATCACAGCATGAGATTTTTGGTTAAAATGAAAAGAAAATTATTTTATTAAAGTAGCCATTTTTATCATGACACTAACACGTGTACGTATGTGATGAGTGTGTGTACGCACATACGATACATGTGCATGCGTGTTAGCGGTCAGTCTCCCAATTTTTATAAAAGACAATTTCCTTTTCCTATTCAGATTAGAAGTCTTTTATCATTATAAAATACCTTTTGATTATTCTCCAAGGAAACCTAGTCCAGGAAGGAAAGGGAAACTCCAGATTTCAGCTATAAATACTCTCTTAATGTCTTTAAACAAGGGAGAGGAGAAGAGGGTTTGGAGGGAGTGAAATTCGTCATAATTCAGCAGCAGATTTTCTGAAAACCAGCAGTCGTATTTTAATCATACCTTTTTCATCCGAAGTCAGAATTTGATGAAATTGGTCTTGTTAGAAAGATAATTCAATTCTCTACAACTTTGTATTTCACAAGCTTTGTCCAAATCCAACGTTTTCATACCCAAAAACGCGATTGAAGTTGCTGCTGCTGCAAAGTGACGAAAATCACTTTTCTTTTCTCTTGTTTTCTTTTTGTTTTCTATTTTCTTTTCAAAGTTGAGTGAGTTTTGATCTCTTTGCTGTGATACCACTTTGACAAAGAGGAGGATTCGTGTTGGTTTGATTCACTCTAAAGACCTGAGGAGCCACGAACAATTACAAACACAAAGGAAGGCCCTTCCTAAGGTATTCTCCTTCTCTATTCAAGCTTAAACTAGGTTTTCATATGGGTTAGGCTTATTGCATGTTAAAGGTAACTTTTTTATCATGTATTAACACTCTAGCTAGTTAATATACATGGAATATCTATTGTTTATCTACTGTTTGGCATGCTTTAGGGCTGTCCTTTAGGTTTTTAATGCATAGTTATGATTCTTGTGCTCCTGTTTGTCCTTGTGCTAGGATTAGTGTCATTGCATGTTAGAGTTAGGATTTTCATCATGTTATATTGCTTTAGTTAGTTAATATGCATGATTTAATTTCTATTTAGTTTGGTTTTAGCATGATTAAAGTATGTCTTGTGAGTTTTTAAGCATATTTGTGAGTTTAGGGTTTTAGAGTCATTGTTTTGTGTTTGTTTTCATATAGCATGATAAAGTAGACTTTTTTATTTGGTTTTTCTTCATGTTTGCTGTATATGTTTTTCATATGGAGTAAACATGATGGTTTTGCATGCATATTAGTATGTTCTAGGGTTTTTATGCATGATATGGTTCTAGGAATATGTTAGGACTTATTATTGTTCGCTGTTTTTGCTATTGGCATGCTTAGTGGATGATTTTAGGTCATAATACTATTCTGCCCAGATTTGCATGTTAGTGTTTTCGCATGGTTTTGAGCACTTGTAAGGGTGCAAATAGGTGTGGTATTTGTCCTATGGCAAATAGGGCTGCTTATGTCTGAAATGGCTAAATGCTTGGAGCTAATTGCGCTCAGGTAAGTAGGTGTGAAGGTGCCCCAATTCACCTTTCTTCTTAACTCATTCTCTTCTCCCTATCTAGGGTTAATTTTTAATATGATCCTATGGTTTAATTAGAGGTTTCCTTCATAAACAAAATTCTGGTTTTTATTAAGGTTTCCATTTTGTGGATTTCTTTCCTAAAATCAAACTTTCTATCAATTCTCTTTTGATCAAATAAGGAAACCTAGGGTTTTTACCATAGGTTTGTATTAGGATTTAACCTTAGTTCTAATCGAACTACGTGGACTTTGATCCATGTATTTCGTTGCATGGTACGTAGGCGCTCTTCGTGAGGCTCAAGTCCGTTCTAGGATCCAAGCATCCTAGGTTTATTTTTGTTTTCTTTTTTTTTCCTTTTCTGTTTTTATGTGCTTATTATGCATGGATGGATGAATGAAATATATGATATGCATGCAATTCTTGTGATGATATACTTGCTGATTTTTGTATGGAAAGATCTTGATTTAGCCCAAATGAACTGAGAAACCGAAAGGGTGACATGGGTGCCTATAGGCTTTGCCTAGAACCTTCCCATGTCATAACTTAGCCTCCCATGTCATATTTTTGCCTTTCCTTTTTTATGGAGTCATTCAAATTGTTTTCCTAAAACAAACTATTTTTAGGGTTTTCCTTGTTTCCTTTAAAAAATAAGGTGGCGACTCCTTTCCTTTTTCTTTTTCAAACCCATTTTCTTTCAATCCCTTGTGGGCCCAATTTCCGGGGTTCACAGTTTGGCGACTCCACTGGGGATTTGTGGGCTAGACTCTATAAAGTTTAAATGGGCTAGGTTAATTTCTTATGCTTAATTAAAATCAATCACATTGCATCCGCTTGATTGTGTGCTTTCATTTATTGCATTGTGTGCGCAAACTCTTGCATGTTAGGATCGATGTCCCTCGATGTATCCTTGCCAACGATCGGCCTAGTCTCAACCTTGGTTTTCCTGATTCCATGTGTTGGGGCGAAAGCTATCAACCTCTCTTGCCTAGTACCCTTGGGCTTGCCCTTGGGTATATTAAATGAGTTAATCACGTACTGCTGGACCCACGCGGCGTTCCTGATGCCACATGTGGTTAGGTATAAGGATTGCTCAAGCAAGTGAAGGACCCTAGCCTACCCTTATCATTAGTCCATATAGACAGACTTGTAGGACACTACGGTCTCACCTTTATGCACCCACAATTGTTTGTAATGATGCTATGCCGTGTTTGTGGTGTGAGGCTTTTATATCTTATGCCCTTAATATAGACCTTTAAACCCTAGCCTTCGTTAAGGCCATGGGTTAGGAGGAATAAATTAAGGAAATAGGATGTAAAGCTATGTTTGTGATGTGCTAGTCCTAGGGGATTAATTAAACCTAATTGAAGGACTCTATGCCCTATTCTTTAAAACATACCCTTAATCCATAACCCCTGTAAAGGTAATTGGATAAAAGGAATGAATTAATTGAACATGGTGTAGAGACCGAATTCATTAAGGAAAATATGGAGGTTTAGGACAGATCCTTAGGCTAAAGGTTAAAAATTTTCTATCCATAGACGTGCTGGCTTGGATCCGCAATCCGCAAGGGCGTCTAGTGAGTGTTGAATCTACCCATCAGACAGACATGGCCGACGAAAGAACTAGTGAGGGGCACTTTGACCTTGAGGCTTGCCTGAAAGCCATCATGACCAAGCTTGACCATACCGCCGAGACATCCAATACCGCATTGAAAATGGCTTAAGAGAACCAACAGAAGATGGCGGATCTTGAACAAAATGGCTCTAAGGCCCATTCCTCGGGTATACCTCATGGGGCTGGCACCGAAGAGGGACCTCAATCCAATGAGAACACCAAGACAAGGGGGGAAAGTAGCTCGAAACCTGAGGTCACCAACCTAGAAGGGGAAGCCAAGGGGAAAGGTACTAGCAGTGATTCCGTGTTAGCTAGCAAGGTAGAAGCTTTGGAGAGAACCATAAAAGGGATTCGCAGGGCTGATGACATGGTCGATG
Organism: Liquidambar formosana; assembly: GCA_039720395.1. NCBI lineage: Eukaryota > Viridiplantae > Streptophyta > Magnoliopsida > Saxifragales > Altingiaceae > Liquidambar > Liquidambar formosana. The sequence continues at coordinate 216,760 of JBBPBK010000362.1, forward strand.
TGCGGACTCTATCCCTGTTTCCAACGGCTCGTATTCCACTACAATTCAAGATGCCGGAGTTAGAAAAGTTCGATGGGACGGGTTGCCCTAAGACTCATTTGAAGATGTACGTGCGAGTTATGCACCCTCGAGGGGCTACTGACGAGCTTTTAGCTCAAATGTTCCATGAAACCTTGGCCACTTCTGCTTTGAAATGGTTCTTATCCTTGGATGAGAATAGAACCCGGACTTGGGAAGACATATGCAATGAGTTTTCAGAGCACTACAAGTATAACACAGAGGTGGACGTTACTCGAAGGGACTTAGAAACTACCAAGCAAGGGGCTCATGAAACTTTCTCCGCTTACATTACAAGGTGGAGACAAAAGGCGTCGAGAATGACGGATAGGCCAAATGAGGAGGACCAAATTCAGTTAGTGGTTAAGAACCTGCTGCCCGTGTATCACAAGCACCTATTTGCCCACTATTTCCCGAATTTCAAAGCTCTCATTGGGGCTGGCACGCAGGTTGAAGATGCTATCAATGATAGGACAATCAAGACTGAGGAAGTGAGGAGTCGCAAGACAAACTTTACTGGGAAGAACAATGCCGAGGTCAACACCATAACTCAACCAATCCAACCCTTTTCTCTCAATGATGTCAACCCACCTCGCCAATTCACTGACCTATTCATGCCACTCGAAAGAGTCCTTGAAAAGCTCATAAGTCGTGACCTATTGAATCCACTCGACCCAAGACCTCCACCAAATCCCTTACCCAAGAGCTACAATGAGAATGAGTACTGCAAGTACCACCAATCCAAAGGCCATGCCACCAATCGCTGTATTCGCCTTCGCCACCAAGTCCAAGACCTCATTGACAAGCAAGTCATTTCACCACCAACCCGTCCAAATGTCACCCGTAATCCTCTCCCATCACACAACAACACACCCCCACCTAACACCATAAATGCCATTGGGGTTGAATCCTCTCGCCCTCGCCATCCCATAAGACAATACACTCCGCTCCCCATGACCTTAACCCGTCTCTTCACCATTTGCCGCAATAACAACCTTATCATGCCACTTCCACCAAAGCCAAGACCATCAATCCCTCACTAATATTGCCAATACCATCGTGCACCCGGCCATGACACCGAGGCTTGTTCTATACTAAAGAAGATCATCCAAGACCTCATTGACCAAAAGGTTTTGTTGTTGCCAAAGAAATCTATCCAACAAGAGCTGAAAGAAAGATATGAAGCAGGGGATCCTCAGGTTGGCCTATTAGGTGAAGCGTCGGGGAAATATGATTACTATGTGCTGTACTCAAGCCCAAGTCCGATACCAGATGAGCCGATAGTCCCTTCAGGTTGGGATGACTTGCCGACAGAGATGGAGAGCATTGACATGATAGAATGGGATGACTTAATGAATGACTCCGAGGAAGTCCATGACATATGGGCTAGCGATGATGAGTTAGACCATATAACCAGAGGGGGTTGTCATTTCAAGCCCCCCCACCTAGAATCTGAAAATCCGTTGGAAGATTTGGAAGGGCAGAGGCGTCCTAGCTTGCAAGAAGAAGAGGATGAAGTGCTTAGGCAGCTGAAGAAGACCAATGCCAACATTACTATTTGGGGCTTGCTCATGGCCTCGCATAAGCACAGACAGACTGTGTTGAAACTGTTGAATCAGATACAAGTGCCTATTGACACATCCCCCGAGGGATTGGTACATTTGGTGAATCCAACTCCCAAGCACTCAACCATCGTGTTCACCGATGTAGACCTACCTAAAAGCGGGCCGAGCCATTCTCAAGCTCTCTATGTGACCGTTGACACTATGGGGAAGAGGGTTCCCACCGTTCTTATCGACAATGGGTCCGCACTGAATGTATGTCCTCTCCGAACTGCCACTGTTTTGGGTTTGGGACCCACTGATTTCACGCCATCTGGGCAGACCGTAAGAGCTTATGACAACACCCGCCGAGAAGTAATAGGGGTAGTTACTTTGCCTCTTATCATGGGACCCACTGAATTTAGGGTAGAATTCCAAGTGTTGGATGTGCCGTCATGTTTCAACTTGCTGTTGGGCCGACCTTGGATCCATCCTGCTGGGGCTGTGCCATCTTCACTCCATCAAAAGGTAAAGTTTCCTTATGAAGGAGCCATAGTAACACTTCAAGGGGACTATGAATTGAAACTCGCAGGTGTGCCTATATGTGAGATACAACCTGAATCAGCACCGCTATCTGGGTTTGACTATGTCCAATGCATTGAAAAAGAGCTCGAAAAGGGTGAATTAATACCCTTGGACTTTTGCCCCCATGGCAACTTGCACGTCGGTGAAATAATGAGAAAGATGAGTTTCTTTCCAGGCATGGGGCTAGGGCGTCGCCAACAAGGGATCCCTACATCTATTCAAAGCCGTGTCACCTCATACACCTTCGGGCTAGGATATGAGCCCTCTAGAAATGATCATGCGGAAATGCTGAAGAGGAACAAAGAGAAAGTAAGAGCCAAAGCCGAGGGAAGGGTGCCAGACCTGAAGATCTCACCATATCGACCTACTTTGAATGGTTACTTCGTCAAAGAAGGGGATGATTTTCTATATTGCGGGTTTCCAGAGCCCACCTTTGACCAAGCTACCAAGATCCGAGTTCCGGGTTTTGAAATCTTCTTCACCGAATGGTATCCAATCACAGCTGAAATGGTGGATGATGATGCCATCAATGATGAGTTCTGGGAAAAGAAAGAGGAGGACTGGGCAGAGAACCTTGATGCAGGGGCTATGACTGAAATGTTCCAAAATATGATCCTCACCGTGGAAGACTCGACCATTGAAGAACTCCAGGGTTCGTCCATTAGCCATGCTACCTTGCCACTCCTGAATTGGTACCTTGAATGTGGTGTCGTTGCGGAGATCCATGAAGAAGAAGACCTTGGCCTACCTGATAGCAGCTTGTAGGTGTCTTAGTTTAGTAATATTTCCCTAATTCAATAAGATGTATCTACTTTACTCACTTTGTGGAGTCATAGTATTGATACAGATTTGTTTGTTTTCCTTCTTTCTTTTGTGTGTCATTCCCATTATTCCTAGTCAATAAAGTATGCTTTCTTTCTCTATATATGCAGTGTCTCTTTTCTCTCCTCTATGGATATTTATGGCATGGATATAGATCCTAGGAACGATGTCCCCCCGGAGCTCGTTGAGCAAAGGAAAAGGGGCGTCACCGAACCTAATATGGATGAATTGGAATCAATCAACTTAGGGACGAATGAATTGCCAAGAATAGTTAAAATTGGGAAAACCCTCTCCCCCGTTGAAAAAAAAAGATGATCTCCCTCTTGAAAGCCAACATTATGGCTTTTGCATGGTCTTATGAAGACATGCCTGGCATTGACCCCGATATTGTGCAACACTATATCCCCACCAATTCCCTAAAGAAGCCGGTAAAGCAGAAACTCAGAAGATTAAAACCAGAATGGGCCCTAAAAGTAAAAGAAGAGGTAACTAAACAACTAGACGCGGGTTTCCTTCAAGTTGTGGAGTACCCCGAGTGGTTGTCGAATATAGTGCCTGTGCCTAAAAAAGATGGGAAAGTAAGGATGTGTGTCGATTTCCGAGATCTCAACGCCGCGAGCCCTAAGGATGACTTTCCTTTACCCCATATCGACGTGTTGGTGGATAGTACAGTGGGACATGCACTCCTCTCCTTCATGGACGAATTCTCCGGGTATAACCAGATAAAGATGGCGCCTCAAGACATGGAGAAAACAGCCTTTATCATGCAATGGGGAACGTACTGTTACAAGGTAATGCCTTTTGGATTAAGAAACGCTGGGGCTACTTACCAAAGAGCAGCTACGACCTTATTGCATGATATGATCCATAAGGAAGTCGAGGTTTATGTCAATGATATGATCGTAAAGTCCGTGGATAGAGAAGGGCATTTCAAGGCACTAGAGAAATTCCTAGAGCGAGCAAAAAAGTACAATCTCCGTCTCAACCCACAGAAGTGCGCTTTTGGTGTCACTGCAGGCAAGTTATTGGGGTTTATGATCACTCAGAGAGGTATCGAAGTGGACCCAGGGAAGATAAAAGCTATTGTGGAGATGGAGCCGCCTAGCACTGAGAAGCAGATCCAGGGTTTTCTGGGAAGAGTTCAATACATAAGCCGATTCATTGCCAACTTAACCATGGTTTGCGAACCAATCTTCAAATTGCTTAAGAAAGGTGTGCCAAAAGTATGGAACGAAGAATGCCAAGAGGCTTTTGAGACCATTAAGAGATACTTGAGCAATCCTCCAATCTTAGTTCCCCCACGGCAAGGTGCGCCGCTTTTGTTATACTTAACGGTCACCGAAACCGCGACGGGGGCTATGTTAGCTCAATATCTCGAAGGGTCTACAAAGGAGAATGCCATCTATTACTTAAGCAAGAAAATGACAGACTATGAAGTGAAGTACAATGCGATTGAAAAAGCTTGTGTGGCACTAGTATGGGCGACGTAGAAACTCCGACACTACATGATGTCCTTCGAAGTGTTCTTGATAAGTCGCATGGACCTGTTGAAGTACCTGGTAGAAAGGCCAGTATTGTCATTCAGAACTGCTCGATGGTCAATTCTCCTCAATGAATTCGACATCAAGTACGTGAATCAGAAGTCTATCAAGGGAAGCGTCATCGCGGACTACCTAGCCAGCTGTCCGGTGTCATCATCCGCTCCGTTCAACGATCAATTCCCAGATGAGGACGTGCTAGAGATTGGTAGAAAAACTTGGAGAGTATACTTCGATGGGGCAGCCAATAAGAAAGGTTATGGGATAGGAGTCCTGCTGGTCTCACCCGAAGAGGCATTTACACCGTTGGCGGTCAAGTTGGGGTTCGAAGCCACCAACAACATTGCTGAGTATGAGGCCTGTATCCTAGCACTGGAAGCGGCACTTGAATTGGGGATCAAAGAATTAGAAGTGTTCGGGGACTCGGCGCTAAACATTTGTCAGATAAAAGGGGAATGGAAAACTCGAGATGAGAAGCTGCTACCCTACCATGCCTACCTGCAAGCTCTAACCAAGGAGTTCTCAGAGATAGAATTTAACTACCTTTCAAGGAACAAGAACCAGTTCGCCGATGCCTTGGCGACCCTAGCATCCATGGTGGAGATACCTGAAGAGGGAAATGTGAAGCCGTTGGTGATAGAATGCCGAGACAAGCCTGTGTACTGTTGTGCAATCCGAGGAGGAGAGGTAAATGATGGCCACCCGTGGTTCCATGACATAATGAAGTTCATTGAAGAAAGGGAGTACCCAGAAGGAGCATCTCGCATTGATAGAAAAACCCTAAGGCGATTGGCAAGTCACTATGTACTTTGTGGAGGAAAGCTATATCGAAGGTCATACGACGGGATCCACCTGCTGTGTGTCACCGAGGAGGAAGCCGAGCATCTGATTAAAGAAATCCATGAAGGAACAGGGGCTCCGCACATGAACGGCTATATGTTGGCTAAGTCAAGAAGTGCCACAAATGCCAACTGTTCGCCAGTGGACAACATTTGCCTTCTATGCCTTTAACGAGTATGTCATCACCTTGGCCATTCGCAGTATGGGGGATAGATATCATTAGACAGATCAAGCCAAAGGCGTCAAATGGGCATGAATACATCCTGGTTGCCATCGACTACTTCACTAAATGGGTGGAAGCAGCATCCTTCAAGACCTTGAATTCCAAGAAAGTAGCACAGTTCATACAGCACAGCATCATCTATCGATATGGGGTACCGCATGAAGTTATCTCAGACAATGGCCAGCACTTTCAGAAAGAAACCCATGAGCTCTTGCAAAAGTACAGCATAGTTCACCATCTGTCATCACCATACCGTCCTCAGACTAATGGAGCAGTGGAAGCAGCTAACAAGAACATCAAGAAGATACTACAGAAGACTGCGGACTCACACACAGACTGGCATGAGAAGTTGCCATTGGCTCTATGGGGTTACAGAACATCAATAAGGTCGTCAACAGGGGCTACCCCTTATTCTCTAGTTTATGGAATGGAGGCCGTGTTGCCAGTTGAATTGGAAGTTCCTTCACTAAGAGTTGCCGTGGAGAGCCAGATAACAGAAGTGGACTGGGTTAAGAGCCGCTATGATGAGTTAGCTTTGCTGGATGAAAGGCGTTTAAGGGTGCTGTATCATGTTCAGGGGTATCAACGGAGAGTTGCCAGAGCATTCAACAAGCATGTCAAAGATCGAGGTCTAAAGAAAGGGGATGTAGTGCTGAAAGAAATCAGAGCTCCAGTGTTCGATCCGCAGGGAAAATTCAAGCCAAGTTGGGGTGGGCCATACATTATCAAAGAGATATTGCCAGCAGGGGCTGTTCGCCTCATGGATTTAGATGGAATTGAGTTCGCTCGTCCAACTAATTTGGATCAATTGAAGAAATATCATGTTTGAAGCCTGCTAGGTTGAAAACCCGTAAGGGCGGCCTAGGCAAAAGTTAAGGCATAAGAACTACGTAAGACTTGATTCTCCATTCAAAAACAAAAAAAAAAAAAAAAAAAAACAAAAACAAAAAAAAAAACAAAAAAAAAAAGAAGAAAAAAAACCATGGAGATACGTAGGCAACCCATAAAGTTACCTTGGGTGCGGTCTAAATCAAACAAGAAAATCCCAAATTTGATTTATTATTGGCAATTTATTCAAAACTAAAATTGATTGACATAGCAATTCATTGGTATTAAGTAAAAGAACTATAAATATGCCATAAATATCCTATTCTATTGAGTCTTCAGTTTTTCTTGGGCTTCTTTGCAGCTCGCTCTTCAGCTTTCTTCTTCTCTCTTTCATGTCTTCTTTTCTTCCTCAGGTCATGTTCATAAGCTGTTGTTACTGCTTCCATAATATCTTCTCTGCAAGATCCAAGTTCATTGTTCTTGATAAGTCCAAAAATCCTTTCTCTTCGAGTAGTCTCTCTCTCACCTAAATTGCTTTTCAACCATTCCTTATACTCTGACCTCATCATATACGGACCATCAGTATTCGTAACTTGGGTTAGTATCAACTTGCTAGGCCATCGGTCCTTCGCCCAAGTCACTACAGAAAGACCCGCGGGCACCACAGGATAGTCACCTTTCAAGGAAGTGGGTATGGTTTGCATGGCGCCCATCTGACGCAGAACCCTTGAAGGCCAATAGAAGGAAGTAGACCTCAGTCCTATGAGTCTCACCATGGCGCATCCAGAAGTCCGCAGAAGCACCTGGTCACTGCAGCCCCATATGAATACAAACCACTTGACACTCCTCCAAGAAAGGGTTTGGAAGTAACCTAGCCAATCTCTCAATGAAAATTGCCCAGGTAGTTCAATGCGGCGAAGGCAGTAATGCTGGGGCTTGTATGGTGTAATGGCAACTGGTGACAAGAAATTCAGTCTTTCAAGCAACCACATTTGCAGTAGAATGGGGCTACCTCCTAAAGGAACCTTTGGGTCCTCATGAGTTTTATCCAAACCATTCAGGGTTTCAGCTAGCACTATGGGAATCAAGTTATGGCCCTTGGCAAGGAGAGGAATCAAGTCACAGATTTGAATGGGAACATGTGGAGTACCAGTGGAAATAAGAAAACGACCAATGAGGCAAAAGGCAAGAGCATGCTTAATAGGAAAGGTAAAATTCAGAATACCTTTACTATCATAAGCTAAAAAAGAGGTTGCCAATTTCATCAAGTCTACCATATGGTCCTTTACAAACGTAGAGGCATATTGTGAGTGAATCCCAAGTAGATTGGAGAAAGAAGTAAGAAAGCTTGGGCGAGGAGTAGGGAGAATGAAAGGACTTACCGTTGAAACTCCATACAATGCACAGAATTCCTCCATGGTTGGGCACAGTTCTTCATAGTTGAAGCGGAACACATGAACTTGAGGATCCCAAAAATATGTAGCAGCAGTCAAGAGGTTCGTTTCAAGCCTCACATGCCTCAAGGAGAGCAATGGATCCAAGCCAAAGCACTTGAACTCAGATTTTGCTTCAGCACTCATAACTCTCAAAAACCCTCCTAAAAATTTGTCTAGAGCCTCCATAATTTCTAATGAATGAATACAAGTAGGTTTAGGAACCTCTTGGATGTGTTTTTATAGGGAAAAGGTCACAAATCCAAGTTCAAATAGGAAAAAACCCATCAGAATAGGAAGTTTCCTATTCAAAGTGGGATTTCCGCTTTGGGCTCGGGTAACCACCCAGGCCTGGGCGGCTAGCCTCCCGAGGCCTGGTGGTCACCCAAGCCACTTTGTTTTGGTTTTGCTTCTCACTTTGTCTCGCCTTGACGCGTGATCAAACCTCCTTCCAAATGAGATATTCAACACTTTTTGAGCTTAAAATCAATCAAATTCCATCTTGAAATCAATTCCTTGAATTGATTTTGTGTTCAAAAGGGTTGAATATATTTCCCCTGTGTCATGCCAACTCAAGTGACAATGTGTTAAGTCACTTTCCTCTTGTACCATGCCTGTTCAATCTTGATAAATTGATCATATATCCTCATTTCAAATCTTGATTTTTCATCCCACTTGGTTGAATATACTCATCACTTGAATATATTTTTCCATTTCAAAAGTGTATTCACCCTTTGAATATGCTTCTCTTTTTCAAATTCTCATTCCCTATCCTACTTGGTTGAATATATTCATCACTTGAATATATTTTTCCATTTCAAAAGTGTATTCACCCTTTGAATATGCTTCTCAGTTTCAAATTCTCATTTTCTATCATACTTGGTTGAATATATTCATCACTTGAATATATTCTTCCATTTCAAAAGCATGTTCGCCCATTGAATATGCTTCCTAGTTTCAGATCCTCATTATCACTTACTTGGTTAAATATATTCATCACTTGAATATATTTCTCCATTTCAATGGTATGTTCATCACTTGAACATACTTCTCAGATATTTTGTCACTTACTTGGTTAAGTATATCCATCGCTTGGGTACACTTCTCCATTTCAATGGTATACTCATCACTTGAGTATACTTCTCAGATATTTTGCCACTTACTTGGTTAAGTATACCCATCGCTTAGGTATATTTCTCCATTTCAATGGTATGTTCATTACTTGAACATACTTCTCAGAATATTTGTCACTTACTTGGTTAAATATATTCATGACTAGAATATATTTCTCCATTTCAATGGTGTACTCATCACTTGAGTACACTTCTCAGATTATTCTCTATCTTACTTGCTTAAGTATATCCATCACTTGGATATATTTCTCTATTTCAATGGTATGTTTATCACTTAAACATACTTGTCACTTACTTGGTTAAGTATATCCATCACTTGGATATATTTCTCTATTTCAATGGTATGTTTATCACTTAAACATACTTGTCACTTACTTGGTTAAGTATATTCGTGACTAGAATATATTTCTCCATTTCAATGGTGTACTCATCACTTGAGTACACTTCTCAGATTATTCTTATCTTACTTGGTTAAATATATCCGTCGTTTGGATATATTTCTCCATCTCAATGGTATGCTCATCACTTGAGTGTACTTCTCAGCTTACTTGGTTAAATATATCCATCACTTGGATACATTTCTCCATTTCAAAAGTATGTTCATCACTTGAACGTACTTCTCAGTCTTTTTCAATTATTAAGTATACTCATCACTTGAGTATATTTCTCAGCATCTTTTTCATCACTTGGTTAAATATGTTCGTGACCTGAATATATTTCTCCATTTCAAAAGTACACTCATCACTTGAATACACCTCTCAGATTATTCTTATCCTACTTGGTTAAAGATATCCATCGCTTGGATATATTTCTCCATTTCAATGGTATGCTCACCACTTGAGTATACTTCTCAGATTTCATTCTCAGATTACTTGGTTAAATATATTCGTGACCTGAATATGTTTCTCCATTTCAGTGGTATACTCATCACTTGAGTATACTTCTCAGATATTTTGTCACTTACTTGGTTAAGTATATCCATCGCTTGGATATATTTCTCCATTTCAAAGGTATGTTCATCACTTGAATGTGCTTCTCAGATTTCATTCTCATCACTTGGTTAAATATATTCGTGACTAGAATATATCTTTCCATTTCAAAAGTATGTTCATTCGTAGTGGCTTGAATATGCTTCTCTTATCAATTCTCAACCCTCAGTGGTTTAAGTATACTCATGACTTGAGTACACTTCCTTATTTCAGTCTCAGGTTTTCAACCTCCCATCATTGTTGGTATCAGTGTGTGATTTCTCCGGGCTTTTTGGCCAAAAATGGGTTGTTCTTTATCATTGGTTCACAAGTGTAACTTGTTCGCCAATGAGGGGCTTCTGTCACACCCCATTTTTGCACCACCTTACTAGGGCTCATCATTTCATGCATGTTTTTGTTTTGTTTTTGAGTCTAGTCACTTGCATTAGGTTTCTAGAGTCACAAGGACAATGGATATGAATTTTGGTTCAAATTGGAGTTGATCTTGAGGGATAATAAGAGCTTTTGTGAGTTGAGGGGCATAATCGTCTTTTAAGTCCCAAACTTTTCATTTGACCTTGGAATGATCTCCAAATTGTCAATTGGAGTTCATATGGATGCATATGAGGTATTTCTAGGTTCAATTTTGTACCGGTTGTCATCTTAAGTCCCGTGGCCCTGATGATGAGTTTAGTGTGGTTATTTACGGATTATCCTTGAAGAATTAGTGCGAATCACAGCATGAGATTTTTGGTTAAAATGAAAAGAAAATTATTTTATTAAATTAGCCATTTTTATCATGACACTAACACGTGTACGTATGTGATGAGTGTGTGCACTACAAGAAAAAGGTTGATAGATGACGCTTTCAGAATTTAAAAAGATGACTGTTTTTTAAAAACCAGTCATCTTTTAATTTTTAAGATGAAAAGATGACTAGTATTTAAGATCAAACTTAAAACAGTCATCTTTGATAAAATAAAGATGACTGGTTTTTAAAAAAGGCACAACAAAAGATGACTAGTTTTAAAAACCGGTCATCAATTCACTCTCTAAAATCCTTCTTCCCGTGTCACCTCCACAATCCCCTTTTAAGACAAGTTATATTTTTTTACTCTCTCTATCTCTCTCCCCTATCTCCATCCCTCGACACAAAGCCCTCGCTCATCAGTCACCACAGCCCTCACCCTCACCGTCGTCGTCGGCCAAGGCCGCTGTCACTGTTGCCATCGCCGTTGCCCAACGTCTCCCTCACCGTTGCCATCATCCAAGGCAGTCCTCACCTTTTTCCCTTGCTGTCATCGTCATCTCCATAGCCAGGTGAGTGAAGTTGTGGTTTTCTCTTTTGTTTATTTATTTTGCAACGAAATTTCTCTCTGTGTCTTTGTCAGGTGTGTAAATTTGTAGGGATTCTAGGATTCAATTTTTAGGGTTTCAAGATTTGGGATTCAATTTTTAGGGTTTCTCATGTGTAAATCCTCACTCTCAGATCTTTCAGTGTCATAAAGTTAAAAAAATGCTTCTAAAGCTTTTTAATAGGAAATGTTACTTTTGTGTAGTTTATTAGGGCTTTTTGTTTTTATTTTTTATTTTTTATTTTTTTATATTTTATATTTTATATTTTTTTTTAGTTTTTCAACACCAAATTAGAGTTTTTTTTCCTTTTCCGAGCGATGAATTCAAACTTCAGAGTGAGAAAGATATTATTTTCATGACTCCAGACAAACCTTCTAACAGTTTTGATTGGAAATGCTGCATCTGTTTATTTTTTTAGTTTATTATTTTTGAATACAAGATTAAACTTTCTTTTACACTAATGAAGGATGAATTCAGAAGGTATAAATAGTAGAGAAGGTGGTTCTTGTGGAGATGTTTCAAATTCAAGTCAGCAAAAAGGTAGACCTTGAGCTTTTTTTTTTTTTGTTTGTGTGGGTGGGGGTTAAATATTTCTATGAACTCAAGCGAGAACTCAGCAATACAAGGTTCATGGGGTCAAAATGATGGAGAGGTTGCTCTGTTATATGCTGAAAAGGTGAAAATTGCTGCTAAAGCTGGTCTTTCTGCAGCAGCAACTAAGGCAAAAATGTTCACAGATCATGAAGAACGGGAAATTCAGAGACTATCTACCAATATAATAAATCATCAGGTATAGTTGTTGCTAATTTTCCTGTTGTTTAAAAATTCTTAAATTTTATATCATGTCTTCTTTTAGTTTCTTTGATTGCATTTAAGTTTGATTATTGATGCTTTGTTTGATTTGAATTGCAAAGTAAAAAATAATAACTGGCCAACTTCTCTTGTAAGGAAACTACTAAGACATAGTTTTTGCCTTTTGGGTATCCACATGGGAGGGAAATAGAGGACGATTTCCAGCCACCTGCTCCACTCTACAGTCTACACCATGTCTGGCAGCTTAATAGAAGACCAATTTCCATCCACCTGCTCCCCACCCCATGCCTTTTGTCAGCTTCATTCAGAACAGCCATACTTCCTATACCTTCTCTAGCTCCATACCTTCTCTCTCTACATTTTTTCAATTTGTTCCATCATCATTTTCTGTGCACTCTATTCTGCAGATTGGGACACAACAGCGGTGCAATCAATTTCGTGAGTCCCTCTCTTTATCTTCCCCTGTTTCCCTGCTCTCTCTCATATATATGCTTCTGATCCTATATCTGTGAATGCTACGTTTTTTTTTTTTTTCTTTTTTTCCCCCCTTTTCGGGTCTGTTTATGAATTCTGATGTTTTTTCCTTTTGAAAAAACCAAGTGGGTTTAAATTATTCGTGGTCGATGAAATGTCAATCTTTCGTTTGAAGAATATCCTCTCTAAGATGAGGAAAATCCTCTCTATTTCCTCTATGTTCTATATCTTTTTGTTGAGGAAATAGATGAAAGTAGGAAAGATGGATCTTATGTTGTAGGGGTTTATTTTTGGATTTGAAAATAACGAGAACTTATGTGTTTTTATGGTGCTAAATAGTTTGCAAACATGGGTAAGAAATCTAAGTGTAAACTATTAGTGGTGGAATCTATGGTTTGTGTACTATTAGAACGAAAATGTTAAACATTGCTTTCTTGTTTCAAGTAGCTATAGACAATGCTTCTCGTTCTTTGCTACTGAGATTGATTTTTCTGTGTCTCAGGAGAAATTTGGGTGTCTTTCGATTCAAAGGTCTCAGCTGTATTGGTGTGAAGGTATTTTGACGCATTTTTTCATGCTTTGTTAAAAAAGATGTTCTTTTATTGCGTTTTTTTTATATTTATTTATTTATTTATTCCTTTCTTTCTTGTGTTGATTTATTTGTTTCTAGTGCCTATAGATGATGGTTTTGATTTTTGTTTGCCCATGTTTACATATGTCACTACTTGAGAAGTGGATATACTCATTTTAAAGCAATCCTTTAAAAAAAATTTATTACTCATTATTATTATTGGCAAGTTAGTTTAAAGTCCTCATCCAAATGTTGTCACACAGGGTTAGTTGCAGACTACTTGCAATTAGCAATAGTATTTTGTAATTGGGTTTTCAGATATTAGAATGATTAACTCCAACCATTTTATAGAATTGGAGTGTGTTCATTTCTTTAATTATTTTTTCCTTAATACTTGTTTAAAGTAGGGGAATTCCCTGATTGCAATAATTTACCTTATTTCTATTCTATTCCAGTGAATTGTTAATTATGGTAATAATTGTTTCAAGGATTTGAGGACGACAAAAGTTGCACTGGTGAGGTTCATTTTAGGAGACATTGTGGAAGATATTCTACACTATATTAATGTTGTGATTTATAGGCAATATTGTTGCTCCATCATATAGATAATTCTTGCAAGCAACACGAAATTTTTCTTTGGCAAAGGAATTATACCTAGAAGTAATACAGGGGGTGTTCAAGAGGAAAGATTTTAGTGACCCATCTGCCGTAGCGGGCTCTAATATGTCCTCAAAGGAAGTTTTCTTAACCAAATATGCTTTAGGACAACTTGAATCGCAAATGGGGTAATCTTGATAACCTGTATACATGACTTTAACTATGCTTTGCTTTAGATCCTCTTACGGCATTGATTTTGGCCTGTGTTCTTGTAGGAACTTTGGCTATGCAGAAGAGATCTTGACAAGGGCATTAAGAAAAATAGAAGGACAATGTGTCTTCGCTAAATGAGATGGAGTAATATATATAATTTTTTAGCATTTTCTATTGGAGTATAGTAATGAAATTGTGTGTGTATATAAGTATTTACTGTGCTTTTATTGATTTGATATAGGCTCACATCATCCCAAGGTTGGAGTTGTCTTAACCTGCATAGCCCTCATGTTTAGGCTGAAAGTAATGCTGGAGTATTCAAGTGCTCTATTGATTCAAGAGGTTACAACCTACATACGACCCATCTTTTTACATTGGTAAACATTGCAATTTCAATATCTTGCCACGGCTTCATTTGCTTATGATCATTAAACTTGATTCTCTAGCACTTTAAGTATATTTGTCTTATTATGAAAATAAAAGCCATGTATAATTGGATTAATTTTTTGGCAGACCGGACGGTGGAGCAGGATGTTATATTTTAGACTTCAAATTGTTGGGATAAAGCATAGTGCAAGAAACTAAAATTTTTACTGTGACAACTAAGTGCTTAGACTATTGTACCCTTGGGTATGTCTCTATAGGATATGTCCATTGAATTTGGTGGCATGATTAATGCTTATTCGTTTTAAATTAGATATATATGGTCAATATTACTTAATTTAAAACATGATATTGTTGAAATCTACAGGCTTGAAAATTCTTGAATTTTGAAACCTCCATTTTCTAGTCTTAGGGTTTTGTTGCAATCAAACCTTTACAAAAATTATTTATTGGTTCAATTTATTTTGCTTAAAGTGGATTGTTTCTACAGTAATTGGATTTTAATGATTTCCTGAACTTCTTGTCTCATCCCATATTGTTATCTTCACTGCTAATCCCAAAAAAAAAAAAAAAAAAAGGTTGTTATCTAACTTATTTTACCATCTACAGATACTTGGTTGTTGGTGGCCAAATGATATACTAGGCTGCCATATAACAAAGATGAGTCTGATAATGGCTAGATGGAACTCAAGCTACACTTGGGGTTCTATGTGTTTGAATGGTGTTTTGAGTTGTGTAATTTACAATGAATATCATGGTTTTTGGCATGGCATCTATTCGACTATGTAAAATACAAATATATGCCATTCATGATTTTTATGTAAATTTGCATATATGACTTTGGGAAACGAATTAAAAACTTCACACCGTAAATATTTATATGTGTATAGAAAGTTTAGTTGACCATGCTCATTGTGGTTCAATTTGATATATGAATGTTACTACATATTGCTTTAAGCTCATTTTGATGTCTAGCAAGATATTTTATTTTTATTAGATAATAAGTTCAAGTAGCTCATCTGTGGGCAAGGGATTAGAAAAAGATGTGAAGCAACTAAGGCTTGTTGCTCAGAACGATATTATTACATGAATGAAGCTTTAATGATCAAGTGCATATTTTTTTTCAAATTTATTTTCCATATCATTTGCTAAAATTTTATATTTCAATTCTTTGGCCATATTCCTTCACAACATTGCTAAGTCCTATCTTGATGTTACCTTTTGCTTGCTAGATTGGCATATGCCAATATGCACATGCCTTGCACGCGATGCTTTCCTAGTAATACTTCTAAGGAGGCATACAATTGTTGAATAAAGCTTCTTAGCTAATTAATCTGGTTTAGAGTTGGTTGGTCTAGGCACTTAAAGAGGCATCATAAGATCTGAAGATACCACTTCCTTAATATACCTCTCTGTTTAAATTAATACATAGTTGAAGCTTCCATGTTAGGGTGCCCTATGAAATCAATTAATTTTAAAGGGAGAAATTTGATGTTGACATTGATTGGGCCTTAATTAGTTCAAAAGCTGGTATGATTTATGGAGATTTTGTCTTTTCCCATTTATGCATTTTTAACTCTTTCTTTTTGCGATTAGCACATTGTTACATAAAACTGTGTTAAATAGATTTTGCTTTTTGCAGGTGTGTAGGTGAGATAGAGAGAGAGAGGAAGGGATATTTTGCTTTTATAAAGTCAAAGAAATGGGAGCAAACTAACACTGAAGCTTTTGTGGATGCTTACTCTTCTAATTCATCCATTTTTTTTTTTTTTTTTTTTTTAGTTTCTCACTTGATGGCTTCTTCTTTTTGTGTAGTTGAATCATGCACCATGGCAGAAGGGTGAAATTTTTTTTAGGATGTTGCCTTTTTAGATTTGTTTTTCATTTTAACATCAAAAATATTGTAGCATTAGTTAAGTCAAGGGAATGGTGATGACTTTTGAAACCTTGTTCTTGTAATCCAATGAAATGAAAATGATGGTTTTATAATTAATATGAGTTATTTAATTTCCTTTGTTATTTTATTTGTTTTAATTTCTTTCATTTCATATTGAGAATTTAATTATTGTGTAATTTGTATAAATAGGTTGATGTATCAAATTTAATAACAGGTTTGTAGGGTAGTAAATAGTATATGACATATTTTTTGTATATGAATACCACAAAAAATAAAAATAAAAAAATAAATAGAGCCATAGATAAGATGACTGTTTTTTATAGTCATCTTTTAATACATAAGATGACTGGCTTTAAGAACATAAGATGACTGTGAAAAACAGTCATCTGATATAGTAATATATGACTGTTTTTATGAACATAAGATGACTGTTAAAACCAGTCATCTTTTATATTAATATATGACTGTTTTTAAGATAAAACCAGTCATGTTTTGTTGAATATATGACCGTTTTTAACGGTCATCTATAGCACAAAAGATGACCATGTTAATGAATAAAGGATCTTCTTTCTTTGAGTCAAACATGACTGTTTTTAAAAAATGGTCATCTATTACTCTCAAAGATGACCGTAAAAAACGGTCATCTTATTTGATGATAAAAGATGACGCCTGAAGAGATGACTGTTTTTTCTAAAAACAAAGATGACTGTTTTGCTAAAAGATGACTGTTAAATACAGTCATCTATCAACGTTTTTGTAGTAGTGGTGTACGCACATACGATACATGTGCATGCATGTTAGCGGTCAGTCTCCCAATTTTTATAAAAGACAATTTCCTTTTCCTATTCAGATTAGAAGTCTTTTATCATTATAAAATACCTTTTGATTATTCTCCAAGGAAACCTAGTCCAGGAAGGAAAGGGAAACTCCAGATTTCAGCTATAAATACTCTCTTAATGTCTTTAAACAAGGGAGAGAAGAAGAGGGTTTGGAGGGAGTGAAATTCGTCATAATTCAGCAGCAGATTTTCTGAAAACCAGCAGTCGTATTTTAATCATAACTTTTTCATCCGAAGTCAGAATTTGATGAAATTGGTCTTGTTAGAAAGATAATTCAATTCTCTACAAATTTGTATTTCACAAGCTTTGTCCAAATCCAACGTTGTCATACCCAAAAACGCGATTGAAGTTGCTGCTGCTGCAAAGTGACGAAAATCACTTTTCTTTTCTCTTGTTTTCTTTTTGTTTTCTATTTTCTTTTCAAAGTTGAGTGAGTTTTGATCTCTTTGCTGTGATACCACTTTGACAAAGAGGAGGATTCGTGTTGGTTTGATTCACTCTAAAGACCTGAGGAGCCACGAACAATTACAAACACAAAGGAAGGCCCTTCCTAAGGTATTCTCCTTCTCTATTCAAGCTTAAACTAGGTTTTCATATGGGTTAGGCTTATTGCATGTTAAAGGTAACTTTTTTTATCATGTATTAACACTCTAGCTAGTTAATATACATGGAATATCTATTGTTTATCTACTGTTTAGCATGCTTTAGGGCTGTCCTTTAGGTTTTTAATGCATAGTTATGATTCTTGTGCTCCTGTTTGTCCTTGTGCTAGGATTAGTGTCATTGCATGTTAGAGTTAGGATTTTCATCATGTTATATTGCTTTAGTTAGTTAATATGCATGATTTAATTTCTGTTTAGTTTGGTTTTAGCATGATTAAAGTATGTCTTGTGAGTTTTTAAGCATGTTTGTGAGTTTAGGGTTTTAGAGTCATTGTTTTGTGTTTGTTTTCATATAGCATGATAAAGTAGACTTTTTTATTTGGTTTTTCTTCGTGTTTGCTGTATATGTTTTTCATATGGAGTAAACATGATGGTTTTGCATGCATATTAGTATGTTCTAGGGTTTTTATGCATGATATGGTTCTAGGAATATGTTAGGACTTATTATTGTTCGCTGTTTTTGCTATTGGCATGCTTAGTGGATGATTTTAGGTCATAATACTATTCTGTCCAGATTTGCATGTTAGTGTTTTCGCATGGTTTTGAGCACTTGTAAGGGTGCAAATAGGTGTGGTATTTGTCCTATGGCAAATAGGGCTGCTTATGTCTGAAATGGCTAAATGCTTGGAGCTAATTGCGCTCAGGTAAGTGGGTGTGAAGGTGCCCCAATTCACCTTTCTTCTTAACTCATTCTCTTCTCCCTGTCTAGGGTTAATTTTTAATATGATCCTATGGTTTAATTAGAGGTTTCCTTCATAAACAAAATTCTGGTTTTTATTAAGGTTTCCATTTTGTGGATTTCTTTCCTAAAATCAAACTTTCTATCAATTCTCTTTTGATCAAATAAGGAAACCTAGGGTTTTTACCATAGGTTTTGTGAACCCCGGAAATTGGGCCCACAAGGGATTGAAAGAAAATGGGTTTGAAAAAGAAAAAGGAAAGGAGTCGCCACCTTATTTTTTAAAGGAAACAAGGAAAACCCTAAAAATAGTTTGTTTTAAGAAAACAATTTGAATGACTCCATAAAAAAGGAAAGGCAAAAACCAATCTTTTGAAAACCAAAGAAATCGGGGATTCGGAGGCTAAGTTATGACATGGGAAGGTTCTAGGCAAAGCCTATAGGCACCCATGTCACCCTTTCGGTCTCTCAGTTCATTTGGGCTAAATTAAGATCTTTCCATACAAAAATCAGCAAGTATATCATCATAAGAATTGCATGCATATCATATATTTCATTCATCCATCCATGCATAATAAGCACATAAAAACAGAAAAAGAAAAAGAAGAAAAGAAAACAAAAATAAACCTAGGATGCTTGGATCCTAGAACGGACTTGAGCCTCACGAAGAGCGCCTACGTACCATGCAACGAAATACATGGATCAAAGTCCACGTAGTTCGATTAGAACTAAGGTTAAGACCTAATATAAACCTATGGTAAAAACCCTAGGTTTCCTGAATTGATAGAAAGTTTGATTTTAGGAAAGAAATCCACAAAATGGAAACCTTAATAAAAACCAGAATTTTGTTGGTTAAGGAAACCTCTAATTAAACCATAGGATCATACTAAAAATTAATCCTAAATAGGGAGAAGAGAAAGGATAAGGAAGAAAGGTGAATTGGGGCACCTTCACACCCACTTACCTGAGCGCAATTACTCCAAACATTAGCTATTTCAGACATAAGCAGCCCTATTTGCCATAGGACAAATACCACACCTATTTGCACCCTTACAAGTGCTCAAAACCATGCGAAAACACTAACATGCAAATCTGGACAGAATAGTATTATGACCTAAAATCATCCACTAAGCATGCCAATAGCAAAAACAGCGAACAATAATAAGTCCTAACATATTCCTAGAACCATATCATGCATAAAAACCCTAAAACATACTAACATGCATGCAAAACTATCATGTTTACTCCATATGAAAAACATATACAGCAAACACGAAGAAAACCAATAAAAAAGTCTACTTTATCATGCTATATGAAAACAAACACGAAACAATGACTCTAAAACCCTAAACTCACAAATATGCTTAAAAACATACAAAACATACTTTAATCATGCTAAAACCAAACTAAACAGAAATTAAATCATGCATATTAACTAACTAAAGCAATATAACATGATGAAAATCCTAACTCTAACATGCAATGACACTAATCCTAGCACAAGGACAAACAGGAGCACAAGAATCATAACTATGCATTAAAAACCTAAAGGACAGCCCTAAAGCATGCTAAACAGTAGATAAAAAATAGATATTCCATGTATATTAACTAGCTAGAGTGTTAATACATGATAAAAAAGTTACCTTTAACATGCAATAAGCCTAACCCATATGAAAACCTAGTTTAAGCTTGAATAGAGAAGGAGAATACCTTAGGAAGGGCCTTCCTTTGTGTTTGTAATTGTTCGTGGCTCCTCAGGTCTTTAGAGTGAATCAAACCAATACGAATCCTCCTCTTTGTCAAAGTGGTATCACAGCAAAGAGATCAAAACTCACTCAACTTTGAAAAGAAAATAGAAAACAAAAAGAGAACAAGAGAAAAGAAAAGTGATTTTCGTCACTTTGCAGCAGCAGCAACTTCAATCGCGTTTTTGGGAATGAAAACGTTAGATTTGGACAAAGCTTGTGAAATACAAAGTTGTAGAGAATTGAATTATCTTTCTAACAAGACCAATTTCATCAAATTCTGACTTCGGATGCAAAAGTTATGATTAAAATACGACTGCTGGTTTTCAGAAAATCTGCTGCTGAATTCTGACGAATTTCACTCCCTCCAAACCCTCTTCTCTTTCCCTCTTGTTTAAAGACATTAAGAGAGTATTTATAGCTGAAATCTGGAGTTTCCCTTTCCTTCCTGGACTAGGTTTCCTTGGAGAATAATCAAAAGGTATTTTATAATGATAAAAGACTTCTAATCTGAATAGGAAAAGGAAACTGTCTTTTATAAAAATTGGGAGACTGACCGCTAACACGCATGCACATGTATCGTATGTGCGTACACACACTCATCACATACGTACACGTGTTAGTGTCATGATAAAAATGGCTAATTTAATAAAATAATTTTCTTTTCATTTTAACCAAAAATCTCATGCTGTGATTCGCACTAATTCTTCAAGGATAATCCGTAAATAACCACACTAAACTGATCATCAGGGCCACGGGACTTAAGATGACAACCGGTACAAAATTGAACCTAGAAATACCTCATATGCATCCATATGAACTCCAATTAACAATTTGGAGATCATTCCAAGGTCAAATGAAAAGTTTGGGACTTAAAAGACGATTATGCCTCTCAAGTCACAAAAGCTCTTATTATCCCTCAAGATCAACTCCAATTTGAACCAAAATTCATATCCATTGTCCTTGTGACTCTAGAAAACTAATGCAAGTGACTAGACTCAAAAACCAAACAAAAACATGCATGAAATGATGAGCCCTAGTAAGGTGGTGCAAAAATGGGGTGTGACAGAAGCCCCTCATTGGCGAACAAGTTACACTTGTGAACCAATGATAAAGAACAACCCATTTTTGGCCAAAAAGCCCGGAGAAATCACACACTGATACCAACAATGATGGGAGGTTGAAAACCTGAGACTGAAATAAGGAAGTGTACTCAAGTCATGAGTATACTTAAACCACTGAGGGTTGAGAATTGATAAGAGAAGCATATTCAAGCCACTACGAATGAACATACTTTTGAAATGGAAAGATATATTCTAGTCACGAATATATTTAACCAAGTGATGAGAATGAAATCTGAGAAGCACATTCAAGTGATGAACATACCTTTGAAATGGAGAAATCTATCCAAGCGATGGATATACTTAACCAAGTAAGTGACAAAATATCTGAGAAGTATACTCAAGTGATGAGTATACCACTGAAATGGAGAAATATATTCAGGTCACGAATATATTTAACCAAGTAATTTGAGAATGAAATCTGAGAAGTATACTCAAGTGGTGAGCATACGATTGAAATAGAGAAATATATCCAAGCGATGGATATCTTTAACCAAGTAGGATAAGAATAATCTGAGAGGTGTATTCAAATGATGAGTGTACTTTTGAAATGGAGAAATATATTCAGGTCACGAACATATTTAACCAAGTGATGAAAAAGATGCTGAGAAATATACTCAAGTGATGAGTATACTTAATGATTGAAAAAGACTGAGAAGTACGTTCAAGTGATGAACATACTTTTGAAATGGAGAAATGTATCCAAGTGATGGATATATTTAACCAAGTAAGCTGAGAAGTACACTCAAGTGATGAGCATACCATTGAGATGGAGAAATATATCCAAACGACGGATATATTTAACCAAGTAAGATAAGAATAATCTGAGAAGTGTACTCAAGTGATGAGTACACCATTGAAATGGAGAAATATATTCTAGTCACGAATATACTTAACCAAGTAAGTGACAAGTATGTTTAAGTGATAAACATACCATTGAAATAGAGAAATATATCCAAGTGATGGATATACTTAACCAAGTAAGTGACAAGTATGTTTAAGTGATAAACATACCATTGAAATAGAGAAATATATCCAAGCGATGGATATACTTAAGCAAGTAAGATAGAGAATAATCTGAGAAGTGTACTCAAGTGATGAGTACACCATTGAAATGGAGAAATATATTCTAGTCATGAATATATTTAACCAAGTAAGTGACAAATATTCTGAGAAGTATGTTCAAGTGATGAACATACCATTGAAATGGAGAAATATACCCAAGCGATGGATATACTTAACCAAGTAAGTGGCAAAATATCTGAGAAGTATACTCAAGTAATGAGTATACCATTGAAATGGAAAAAATATACCCAAGTGATGGATATACTTAACCAAGTAAGTGACAAATGATCTGAGAAGTATGTTCAAGTGATGAACATACCATTGAAATGGAGAAGTGTACCCAAGCGATGGATATACTTAACCAAGTAAGTGACAAAATATCTGGGAAGTATGTTCAAGTGATGAACATACCATTGAAATGGAGAAATATATTCAAGTGATGAATATATTTAACCAAGTAAGTGATAATGAGGATCTGAAACTAGGAAGCATATTCAATGGGCGAACATGCTTTTGAAATGGAAGAATATATTCAAGTGATGAATATATTCAACCAAGTATGATAGAAAATGAGAATTTGAAACTGAGAAGCATATTCAAAGGGTGAATACACTTTTGAAATGGAAAAATATATTCAAGTGATGAATATATTCAACCAAGTAGGATAGGGAATGAGAATTTGAAACCGAGAAGCATATTCAAAGGGTGAATACACTTTTGAAATGGAAAAATATATTCAAGTGATGAATATATTCAACCAAGTTGGATAGGGAATGAGAATTTGAAACCGAGAAGCATATTCAAAGGGTGAATACACTTTTGAAATGGAAAAATATATTCAAGTGATGAATATATTCAACCAAGTAGGATAGGGAATGAGAATTTGAAACCGAGAAGCATATTCAAAGAGTGAATACACTTTTGAAATGGAAGAATATATTCAAGTGATGAGTATATTCAACCAAGTGGGATGAAAAATCAAGATTTGAAATGAGGATATATGATCAATTTATCAAGATTGAACAGGCATGGTGCAAGAGGAAAGTGACTTAACACATTGTCACTTGAGTTGGCATGACACAGGGGAAATATATTCAACCCTTTTGAACATAAAATCAATTCAAGGAATTGATTTCAAGATGGAATTTGATTGATTTTAAGCTCAAAAAGTGTTGAATATCTCATTTGGAAGGAGGTTTGATCACGCGTCAAGGCGAGACAAAGCGAGAAGCAAAACCAAAACAAAGTGGCTTGGGTGACCACCAGGCCTCGGGAGGCTAGCCGCCCAGGCCTGGGTGGTTACCCGAGCCCAAAGCGGAAATCCCACTTTGAATAGGAAACTTCCTATTCTGATGGGTTTTTTCTTATTTGAACTTGGATTTGTGACCTTTTCCCTATAAAAACACATCCAAGAGGTTCCTAAACCTACTTGTATTCATTCATTAGAAATTATGGAGGCTCTAGACAAATTTTTTGGAGGGTTTCTGAGAGTTATGAGTGCTGAAGCAAAATCTGAGTTCAAGTGCTTTGGCTTGGATCCATTGCTCTCCTTGAGGCATGTGAGGCTTGAAACGAACCTCTTGACTGCTGTTACATATTTTTGGGATCCTCAAGTTCATGTGTTCCGCTTCAACTATGAAGAACTGTGCCCAACCATGGAGGAATTCTGTGCATTGTATGGAGTTTCAACGGTAGGTCCTTTCATTCTCCCTACTCCTCGCCCAAGCTTTCTTACTTCTTTCTCCAATCTACTTGGGATTCACCCACAATATGCCTCTACGTTTGTAAAGGACCATATGGTAGACTTGATGAAATTGGCAACCTCTTTTTTAGCTTATGATAGTAAAGGTATTCTGAATTTTACCTTTCCTATTAAGCATGCTCTTGCCTTTTGCCTCATTGGTCGTTTTCTTATTTCCACTGGTACTCCACATGTTCCCATTCAAATCTGTGACTTGATTCCTCTCCTTGCCAAGGGCCATAACTTGATTCCCATGGTGCTAGCTGAAACCCTGAATGGTTTGGATAAAACTCATGAGGACCCAAAGGTTCCTTTAGGAGGTAGCCCCATTCTACTGCAGATGTGGTTGCTTGAAAGACTGAATTTCTTGTCACCAGTTGCCATTACACCATACAAGCCCCAGCATTACTGCCTTCGCCGCATTGAACTACCTGGGCAATTTTCATTGAGAGATTGGCTAGGTTACTTCCAAACCCTTTCTTGGAGGAGTGTCAAGTGGTTTGTATTCATATGGGGCTGCAGTGACCAGGTGCTTCTGCGGACTTCTGGATGCGCCATGGTGAGACTCATAGGACTGAGGTCTACTTCTTTTTATTGGCCTTTAAGGGTTCTTCGTCAGATGGGTGCCATGCAAACCATACCTACTTCCTTGAAAGGTGACTATCCTGTGGTGCCCGCGGGTCTTTCTGTAGTGACTTGGGCGAAGGACCGATGGCCTAGCAAGTTGATACTAACCCAAGTTACGAATACTGATGGTCCGTATATGATGAGCTCAGAGTATAAGGAATGGTTGAAAAGTAATTTGGGTGAGAGAGAGACTACTCGAAGAGAAAGGATTTTTGGACTTATCAAGAACAATGAACTTGGACCTTGCAGAGAAGATATTATGGAAGCAGTGACAGCAGCTTATGAACACGACTTGAGGAAGAAAAGAAGACATACAAGAGAGGAGAAGAAAGCTGAAGAGCGAGCTGCAAAGAAGCCCAAGAAAAACTGAAGACTCAATAGAATAGGATATTTATGGCATATTTATAGTTCTTTTACTTAATACCAATGAATTGCTATGTCAATCAATTTTAGTTTTGAATAAATTGCCAATAATAAATCAAATTTGGGATTTTCTTGTTTTATTTAGACCGCACCCAAGGTAACTTTATGGGTTGCCTACGTATCTCCATGGTTTTTTTTCTTCTTTTTTTTTTTTGTTTTTTTTTTGTTTTTTGTTTTTTTTTTTGTTTTTTTTTTGTTTTTTTTTTTTTTTTGTTTTTGAATGGAGAATCAGGTCTTACGTAGTTCTTATGCCTTAACTTTTGCCTAGGCCGCCCTTACGGGTTTTCAACCTAGCAGGCTTCAAACATGATATTTCTTCAATTGATCCAAATTAGTTGGACGAGCGAACTCAATTCCATCTAAATCCATGAGGCGAACAGCCCCTGCTGGCAATATCTCTTTGATAATGTATGGCCCACCCCAACTTGGCTTGAATTTTCCCCGCGGATCGAACACTGGAGCTCTGATTTCTTTCAGCACTACATCCCCTTTCTTTAGACCTCGATCTTTGACATGCTTGTTGAATGCTCTGGCAACTCTCCGTTGATACCCCTAAACATGATACAGCGCCCTTAACCGCCTTTCATCGAGTAAAGCTAACTCGTCATAACGGCTCTTAACCCAATCCACCTCTGCTATCTGGCTCTCCACAGCAACCCTTAATGAAGGAACCTCTAATTCAACTGGCAACACGACCTCCATTCCATAAACTAGAGAATAAGGGGTAGCCCCTGTTGACGACCTTATTGATGTTCTGTAACCCCATAGAGCCAATGGCAACTTCTCATGCCAGTCTGTGTGTGAGTCCGCAGTCTTCTGTAGTATCTTCTTGATGTTCTTGTTAGCTGCTTCCACCGCTCCATTAGTCTGAGGACGGTATGGTGACGACAGATGGTGAACTATGCCATACTTTTGCAAGAGCTCATGGGTTTCTTTCTGAAAGTGCTGGCCATTGTCTGAGATAACTTCATGCGGTACCCCATATCGATAGATGATGCTGTGCTGTATGAACTGTGCTACCTTCTTGGAATTCAAGGTCTTGAAGGACGCTGCTTCCACCCACTTAGTGAAGTAGTCGATGGCGACCAGGATGTATTCATGCCCATTTGATGCCTTTGGCTTTATCTGTCCGATGATATCTATCCCCCATACCGCGAATGGCCAAGGTGATGACATACTCGTTAAAGGCATAGAAGGCAAATGTTGTCCACTGGCGAACAGTTGGCATTTGTGGCACTTCTTGACATGCGTGTGGCAGTCTCTTTCTATGGTGGACCAATAATAGCCTAGCCTCATGATTTTCTTAGCCAACATATAGCCGTTTCATGTGCGGAGCCCCTGTTCCTTCATGGATTTCTTTAATCAGATGCTCGGCTTCCTCCTCGGTGACACACAGCAGGTGGATCCCGTCGTATGACCTTCGATATAGCTTTCCTCCACAAAGTACATAGTGACTTGCCAATCGCCTTAGGGTTTTTCTATCAATGCGAGATGCTCCTTCTGGGTACTCCCTTTCTTCAATGAACTTCATTATGTCATGGAACCACAGGTGGCCATCATTTACCTCTCCTCCTCGGATTGCACAACAGTACACAGGCTTGTCTCGGCATTCTATCACCAACGGCTTCACATTTCCCCCTTCAGGTATCTCCACCATGGATGCTAGGGTCGCCAAGGCATCGGCGAACTGGTTCTTGTTTCTTGAAAGGTAGTTGAACTCTATCTCTGAGAACTCCTTGGTTAGAGCTTCCAGATAGGCATGGTAAGGCAACAATTTCTCATCTCGAGTTTTCCATTCCCCTTTTATCTGGCAAATGATTAGTGCTGAGTCCCCGAACACTTCCAATTCTTTGATCCCCAATTCAAGTGCCGCTTCCAGTGCTAGGATACAGGCCTCATACTCAGCAATGTTGTTGGTAGCTTCGAACCCCAACTTGACCGCTAACGGTGTAAATGCCTCTTCGGGTGAGACCAGCAGGACTCCTATCCCATAACCTTTCTTATTGGCTGCCCCATCGAAGTATACTCTCCAAGTTTTTCTACCAATCTCTAGCACGTCCTCATCTGGGAATTGATCATTGAACGGAGCGGATGATGACACCGGACAGCTGGCTAGGTAATCTGCGATGACGCTTCCCTTGATAGACTTCTGATTCACGTACTTGATGTCGAATTCATTGAGGAGAATTGACCATCGAGCAGTTCTGAATGACAATACTGGCCTTTCTACCAGGTACTTCAACGGGTCCATGCGACTTATCAAGAACACTTCGAAGGACATCATGTAGTGTCGGAGTTTCTGCGTCGCCCATACTAGTGCCACATAAGCTTTTTCAATCGCATTGTACTTCACTTCATAGTCTGTCATTTTCTTGCTTAAGTAATAGATGGCATTCTCCTTTGTAGACCCTTCGAGATATTGAGCTAACATAGCCCCCGTCGCGGTTTCGGTGACCGTTAAGTATAACAAAAGTGGCGCACCTTGCCGTGGGGGAACTAAGATTGGAGGATTGCTCAAGTATCTCTTAATGGTCTCAAAGGCCTCTTGGCATTCTTCGTTCCATACTTTTGGCACACCTTTCTTAAGCAATTTGAAGATTGGTTCGCAAACCATGGTTAAGTTGGCAATGAATCGGCTTATGTATTGAACTCTTCCCAGAAAACCCCGGATCTGCTTCTCAGTGCTAGGCGGCTCTATCTCCACAATAGCTTTTATCTTCCCTGGGTCCACTTCGATACCTCTCTGAGTGATCATAAACCCCAATAACTTGCCTGCAGTGACACCAAAAGCGCACTTCTGTGGGTTGAGACGGAGATTGTACTTTTTTGCTCGCTCTAGGAATTTCTCTAGTGCCTTGAAATGCCCTTCTCTATCCACGGACTTTACGATCATATCATCGACATAAACCTCGACTTCCTTATGGATCATATCATGCAATAAGGTCGTAGCTGCTCTTTGGTAAGTAGCCCTAGCGTTTCTTAAGCCAAAAGGCATTACCTTGTAACAGTACGTTCCCCATTGCGTGATAAAGGCTGTTTTCTCCATGTCTTGAGGCGCCATCTTTATCTGGTTATACCCGGAGAATTCATCCATGAAGGAGAGGAGTGCATGTCCCACTGTACTATCCACCAACACGTCGATATGGGGTAAAGGAAAGTCATCCTTAGGGCTCGCGGCGTTGA
Source organism: Liquidambar formosana (assembly GCA_039720395.1). Lineage (NCBI taxonomy): Eukaryota > Viridiplantae > Streptophyta > Magnoliopsida > Saxifragales > Altingiaceae > Liquidambar > Liquidambar formosana. The sequence continues at coordinate 245,118 of JBBPBK010000362.1, forward strand.
GATCTCGGAAATCGACACACATCCTTACTTTCCCATTTTTTTTAGGCACAGGCACTATATTCGACAGCCACTCGGGGTACTCCACAACTAGGAGGAAACCCGCGTCTAGTTGTTTAGTTACCTCTTCTTTTACTTTTAGAGCCCATTCTGGTTTTAATCTTCTGAGTTTCTGCTTTACTGGCTTCTTTAGGGAATTGGTGGGGATATAGTGTTGCACAATATCGGGGTCAATGCCAGGCATGTCTTCATAAGACCATGCAAAAGCCATAATGTTGGCTTTCAAGAGGGAGATCATCTTTTCTTTTTCAACGGGGGAGAGGGTTTTCCCAATTTTAACTATTCTTGGCAATTCATTCGTCCCTAAGTTGATTGATTCCAATTCATCCATATTAAGTTCGGTGACGCCCCTTTTCCTTTGCTTAATGAGCTCCGGGGGGACATCGTTCCTAGGATCTATATCCATGCCATAAATATCCATAGAGGAGAGAAAAGAGACACTGCATATATAGAGAAAGAAAGCACACTTTATTGACTAGGAATAATGGGAATGACACACAAAAGAAAGAAGGAAAACAAACAAATCTGTATCAATACTATGACTCCACAAAGTGAGTAAAGTAGATACATCTTATTGAATTAGGGAAATATTACTAAACTAAGACACCTACAAGCTGCTATCAGGTAGGCCAAGGTCTTCTTCTTCATGGATCTCCGCAACGACACCACATTCAAGGTACCAATTCAGGAGTGGCAAGGTAGCATGGCTAATGGACGAACCCTGGAGTTCTTCAATGGTCGAGTCTTCCATGATGAGGATCATGTCTTGGAACATTTCAGTCATAGCCCCTGCATCAAGGTTCTCTGCCCAGTCCTCCTCTTTCTTTTCCCAGAACTCATCATTGATGGCATCATCATCCACCATTTCAGCTGTGATTGGATACCATTCGGTGAAGAAGATTTCAAAATCCGGAACTCGGATCTTGGTAGCTTGGTCAAAGGTGGGCTCTGGAAACCCGCAATATAGAAAATCATCCCCTTCTTTGACGAAGTAACCATTCAAAGTAGGTCGATATGGCGAGATCTTCAGGTCTGGCACCCTTCCCTCGGCTTTGGCTCTTACTTTCTCTTTGTTCCTCTTCAGCATTTCTGCATGATCATTTCTAGAGGGCTCATATCCTAGCCCGAAGGTGTATGAGGTGACACGGCTTTGAATAGACGTAGGGATCCCTTGTTGGCGACGCCCTAGCCCCATGCCTGGAAAGAAACTCATCTTTCTCATTATTTCACCGACGTGCAAGTTGCCATGGGGGCAAAAGTCCAAGGGTATTAATTCACCCTTTTCGAGCTCTTTTTCAATGCATTGGACATAGTCAAACCCAGATAGCGGTATCGCTGTTGATTCAGGTTGTATCTCACATATAGGCACACCTGCGAGTTTCAATTCATAGTCCCCTTGAAGTGTTACTATGGCTCCTTCATAAGGAAACTTCACCTTTTGATGGAGTGAAGATGGCACAGCCCCAGCAGGATAGATCCAAGGTCGGCCCAACAGCAAGTTGAAACATGACGGCACATCCAACACTTGGAATTCTACCCTAAATTCAGTGGGTCCCATGATAAAAGGCAAAGTAACTACCCCTATTACTTCTCGGCGGGTGTTGTCATAAGCTCTTACGGTCTGCCCAGATGGCGTGAAATCAGTGGGTCCCAAACCCAAAACAGTGGCAGTTCGGAGAGGACATACATTCAGTGCAGACCCATTGTCGATAAGAACGGTGGGAACCCTCTTCCCCACAGTGTCAACGGTCACATAGAGAGCTTGAGAATGGCTCGGCCCACTTTTAGGTAGGTCTACATCGGTGAACACGATGGTTGAGTTCTTGGGAGTTGGATTCACCAAATGTACCAATCCCTCGGGGGATGTGTCAACAGGCACTTGTATCTGATTCAACAGTTTCAACACGGTCTGTCTGTGCTTATGCGAGGCCATGAGCAAGCCCCAAATAGTAATGTTGGCATTGGTCTTCTTCAGCTGCCTAAGCACTTCATCCTCTTCTTCTTGCAAGCTAAGACGCCTCTGCCCTTCCAAATCTTCCAACGGATTTTCAGATTCTAGGTGGGGAGGCTTGAAATGGCGACCCCCTCTGGTTATATGGTCCAACTCATCATCGCTAGCCCATATGTCATGGACTTCCTCGGAGTCATTCATTAAGTCATCCCATTCTATCATGTCAATGCTCTCCATTTCTGTCGGCAAGTCATCCCAACCTGAAGGGACTATCGGCTCATCTGATATCGGACTTGGGCTTGAGTACAGCACATAGTAATCGAATTTCCCCGACGATTCACCTAATAGGCCAACCTGAGGATCCCCTGCTTCATATCTTTCTTTCAGCTCTTGTTGAATAGATTTCTTTGGCAACAACAAAACCTTTTGATCAATGAGGTCTTGAATGATCTTCTTTAGTATGGAACAAGCCTCGGTGTCATGACCGGGTGCACAATGGTATTGGCAATATTGGTGAGGGGTTGAGGGCCTTGGCTTTGGTGGAAGTGGCATGATAAGGCTGTTATTGCGGCAAATGGTGAAGAGACGGGTTAAGGTCATGGGGAGTGGAGTGTATTGTCTTATGGGTCGGCGAGGGCGAGTGGGTTCAATCCCAATGGCATTTATGGTGTTAGGTGGGGGTGTGTTGTTGTGAGATGGGAGAGGATTACGGGTGACATTTGGACGGGTTGGTGGTGAAATGACTTGCTTGTCAATGAGGTCTTGGACTTGGTGGCGAAGGCGAATACAGCGATTGGTGGCATGGCCTTTGGATTGATGGTACTTGCAGTACTCATTCTCATTGTAGCTCTTGGGTAAGGGATTTGGTGGAGGTCTTGGGTCGAGTGGCTTCAATAGGTCACGACTTATGAGCTTTTCAAGGACTCTTTCGAGTGGCATGAATAGGTCAGTGAATTGGCGAGGTGGGTTGACATCATTGAGAGAAAAGGGTTGGATTGGTTGAGTTATGGTGTTGACCTCGGCATTGTTCTTCCCAGTAAAGTTTGTCTTGCGACTCCTCACTTCCTCAATTTTGATTGTCCCATCATTGATAGCATCTTCAACCTGCGTGCCAGCCCCAATGAGAGCTTTGAAATTGGGGAAATAGTGGGCAAATAAGTGCTTGTGGTACACAGGCAGCAAGTTCTTAACCACCAACTGAATTTGGTCCTCCTCATTCGGCCTATCCGTCATTCTCGACGCCTTTTGTCTCCACCTTGTAATGTAAGCGGAGAAAGTTTCATGAGCCCCTTGCTTGGTAGTTTCTAGGTCCCTTCGAGTAACGTCCACCTCTGTGTTATACTTGTAGTGCTCTGAAAACTCATTGCATATGTCTTCCCAAGTCCGGGTTCTATTCTCATCCAAGGATAAGAACCATTTCAAAGCAGAAGTGGCCAAGGTTTCATGGAACATTTGAGCTAAAAGCTCGTCAGTAGCCCCTCGAGGGTGCATAGCTCGCACGTACATCTTCAAATGAGTCTTAGGGCAACCCGTCCCATCGAACTTTTCTAACTCCGGCATCTTGAATTGTAGTGGAATACGAGCCGTTGGAAACAGGGATAGAGTCCGCACATCGACCATGTCATCAGCCCTGCGAATCCCTTTTATGGTTCTCTCCAAAGCTTCTACCTTGCTAGCTAACACGGAATCACTGCTAGTACCTTTCCCCTTGGCTTCCCCTTCTAGGTTGGTGACCTCAGGTTTCGAGCTACTTTCCCCCCTTGTCTTGGTGTTCTCATTGGATTGAGGTCCCTCTTCGGTGCCAGCCCCATGAGGTATACCCGAGGAATGGGCCTTAGAGCCATTTTGTTCAAGATCCGCCATCTTCTGTTGGTTCTCTTGAGCCATTTTCAATGCGGTATCGGATGTCTCGGCGGTATGGTCAAGCTTGGCCATGATGGCTTTCAGGCAAGCCTCAAGGTCAAAGTGCCCCTCACTAGTTCTTTCGTCGGCCATGTCTGTCTGATGGGTAGACTCAACACTCACTAGACGCCCTTGTGGATTGCGGATCCAAGCCAGCACGTCTATGGATAGAAAAGTTTTAACCTTTAGCCTAAGGACTTGTCCTAAACCTCCATATTTTCCTTAATGAACTCGGTCTCTACACCATGTTCAATTAATTCATTCCTTTTATCCAATTACCTTTACAGGGATCATGGATTAAGGGTATGTTTTAAAGAATAGGGCATAGAGTCCTTCAACTAGGTTTAATTAATCCCCTAGGACTAGCACATCACAAACATAGCTTTACATCCTATTTCCTTAATTTATTCCTCCTAACCCATGGCCTTAACGAAGGCTAGGGTTTAAAGGTCTATGTTAAGGGCATAAGATATAAAGCGTCACACCACAAACACGGCATAGCATCATTACAAACAATTGTGGGTGCATAAAGGTGAGACCGTAGTGTCCTACAAGTCTGTCTATATGGACTAATGATAAGGGTAGGCTAGGGTCCTTCACTTGCTTGAGCAATCCTTATACCTAACCACATGTGGCATCAGGAACGCCGCGTGGGTCCAGCAGTACGTGATTAACTCATTTAATATACCCAAGGGCAAGCCCAAGGGTACTAGGCAAGAGAGGTTGATAGCTTTCGCCCCAACACATGGAATCAGGAAAACCAAGGTTGAGACTAGGCCGATCGTTGGCAAGGATACATCGAGGGACATCGATCCTAGCATGCAAGAGTTTGCGCACACAATGCAATAAATGAAAGCACACAATCAAGCGGATGCAATGTGATTGATTTTAATTAAACATAAGAAATTAACCTAGCCCATTTAAACTTTATAGAGTCTAGCCCACAAGTCCCCAGTGGAGTCGCCAAACTGTGAACCCCGGAAATTGGGCCCACAAGGGATTGAAAGAAAATGGGTTTGAAAAAGAAAAAGGAAAGGAGTCGCCACCTTATTTTTTAAAGGAAACAAGGAAAACCCTAAAAATAGTTTGTTTTAAGAAAACAATTTGAATGACTCCATAAAAAAGGAAAGGCAAAAACCAATCTTTTGAAAACCAAAGAAATCGGGGATTCGGAGGCTAAGTTATGACATGGGAAGGTTCTAGGCAAAGCCTATAGGCACCCATGTCACCCTTTCGGTCTCTCAGTTCATTTGGGCTAAATCAAGATCTTTCCATACAAAAATCAGCAAGTATATCATCACAAGAATTGCATGCATATCATATATTTCATTCATCCATCCATGCATAATAAGCACATAAAAACAGAAAAAGAAAAAGAAGAAAAGAAAACAAAAATAAACCTAGGATGCTTGGATCCTAGAACGGACTTGAGCCTCACGAAGAGCGCCTACGTACCATGCAACGAAATACATGGATCAAAGTCCACGTAGTTCGATTAGAACTAAGGTTAAGACCTAATATAAACCTATGGTAAAAACCCTAGGTTTCCTTATTTGATCAAAAGAGAATTGATAGAAAGTTTGATTTTAGGAAAGAAATCCACAAAATGGAAACCTTAATAAAAACCAGAATTTTGTTGGTTAAGGAAACCTCTAATTAAACCATAGGATCATACTAAAAATTAACCCTAAATAGGGAGAAGAGAAGGGATAAGGAAGAAAGGTGAATTGGGGCACCTTCACACCCACTTACCTGAGCGCAATTACTCCAAACATTAGCTATTTCAGACATAAGCAGCCCTATTTGTCATAGGACAAATACCACACCTATTTGCACCCTTACAGGTGCTCAAAACCATGCGAAAACACTAACATGCAAATCTGGACAGAATAGTATTATGACCTAAAATCATCCACTAAGCATGCCAATAGCAAAAACAGCGAACAATAATAAGTCCTAACATATTCCTAGAACCATATCATGCATAAAAACCCTAAAACATACTAACATGCATGCAAAACTATCATGTTTACTCCATATGAAAAACATATACAGCATGTGGACCCCGAAAAAGAGTCAAGGCCCACGAGGGGTTTTAAGTTTGAAAAAGGAAAAGGAGTCGCCACCTTATTTTTTAAAGGAAACAAGGAAAACCCTAAAAAAACAGTTTTGTTTTAGGAAAACAAAAGATTGACTCCATGTTTAAAATGGTAAGGCAAAAAGTCTTTTGGAAACCAGAGAATTCGGGGATTCGGAGGCTAAGTTACGATATGGGAAGGTTCTAGGCAAAGCCTATAGGCACCCATATCGCCCTAAACGGTCTCTTAATTTAATTGGGCTAAATCAAAGTCTTAATCACACACAAATCAACAATTATCATCACAAGACAGCATGCATATCATTCATTCATTCATCCATATAACCAAGTAAATCAAAGAAAAACAGAAAAAGAAAGAAGGAGAGGAGAAAACCTAGGATACTTAGTATCCTAGGGCGGACTTGAACATCACGAAGAGCGCCTACGTAGCATGTATGGAAATACATGGATCAAAGTCCACGTAGTTCGAAAAGAATAGGGTTATAACCTAATCAAGGCCTATGGTAAATCCTAAGTTTCCTTTCAAGTAAAAACATGGTAAGTTTCCAAAAATGAATGATTCTCAAAAGATTTTTGGTAAGATATGGAATTTTGATAAAGATGGAAACTTTGATTTAAAAGGCAATTTTTTTAATGAAAGGATACTATAGAATCTACCATACCCCTCTATTAGGAAACAACCCTAGGAGGGAGAAAGGGAAAGTTTCAAGGAAAGGAAAGAAGGGTGAATTGGGGCACCCTCATACCCTACTTACCTTAAGCGAAAGCAACCTGTCAAAGTAACCACCCTATTGCATAGGGTAATTACCTTATTTGTAAGATTTCATCTCACAATAGCCAAATAACCACCCCACATTGGTGGGGTAGTTGCACCTGTTGTACCTGTCAAAGCACTTGCAATTTCCATGCAAAACATACCAAAAATACCAACCAAACAAGCTAGATTCCAAATCAAGCTATTATCATGCCCAAACATGGGCTAACACATGCTCAAAATATCATATCAAGGATAAATAACAGATCTGGACAGAATTGAAATAAGGCTTAAAATCAACCACAAGTCATGCAACAACATGAATCATAAGCTAACTAAAACCCTAATTCAACCTTACATGCAATGACATGCAAAAAAACCTAAAATCCACTACTATGAATGCAGAAAAATATCATAGTTATCAAATATGCAGCACATATATATCAACTATGAAGAAAACACAAGGAAAAACCCTAAGCTATCATGCTATAAGCAATTTTCCTGATACAAGGGAGAATGAAACCCTAGAATCGCAATTGTGCTCAAAATCACATAAAATAACTCTAAATCATGCAAAAATCATTGTGGACATCATTCTAATCATGCATATTAATCAATAGAAGCATCAACACATGATAAAAACACAAGCTTGCACATGAAATATAGCTATTCTAAGCGTAAACTCAATTTCAGCACTAAGGAAACCCTAGAATCCCAAACATGCAGTAAATCACATGGAATAACATCCTAGCCTACTAAACAGCCCACAAATATCATCCTAACATGCATACTAGCTAATGGAAACCACAAAATACAATAAAAACATAAGCTTCAATATGCAAAAGTGTTATTTCATGTAGAAAACCAATTTCAGCACTAAGGAAACCCTAAAGTCCCAAACATGCAGTAAATCACATGGAATAGCATCCTAGCATACTAAACAGCCCATGAATATTATCCTAGTCATGCATACTATCTAATAGAAGCAATAAGGCATGATAAAGACACAAACTTGAACATGAAATAATGATGATTCCATGTAAAACCCTAGAAAAGACTCTAAAAACCCTAAAAACACAAACACTCATAAAACCACATAGAATGACATTATATCATGCAAAACCAGCCATAAACAATATCCTAATCATGTATTCTAAGCATTAGAAGCATCAACACATGATAAAACAATAAGCTTTTAACATGAAGTAATGCAAAGCTATGCAAGAAACCCTAGTTTGAATGAAAGAGAGAAAGGGGGAGGGGTATACCTTTAGTGGCTGCTGTAGAGAGTCCTCCTCCTCTTGTGTGCTGCTGGAAACAACCTCCTTCAAGCCTTCAAGCAATGCTCCAGCCTTCCTTCAAGCTCTCTCTCTCACTCTCTCACTCAAAATATAGGTTAAACTACCCTAAGGATGGCTGCCATAGCCTCCAATGTCCCTCTCACTTCAGAAAATGCCCCCCCCCATTGCTGAAGTATAAGGGGGTATTTATAGGGATTGAGGGAAAACCCTCAATGGTTGGGATTAAAACCCTAGGGATTGATCCAAGGGCTCTTAGAGGTTCCCTTGGGGCTCAAGTAGGTCAAAAAGGGCTGAAATTAGGGTTAAATGGCGGCTAAAGGCGAGCAAATCCGAGGAAATAGGGAAGGAGCCGCGTCAAGGCTCAAAAAAGGAAAGTGGCTCAGGTGACCACCTGGGGCTGGGCGGCTAGCAGCCTGGGCCCAGGCGGCTAGCCGCCCCTAGCCATGGCTGCATGGTTGGGTCCTACAAAGGTGGTTAACCGCTATGCCTCACCATCGCTTAGCTTAGGTATGCACATAGGGTCGCACCGAATGCTTTCTAATTCGAAATTCAACCTCCCTAAACACATTTGGGGATGAAATTAAGACCAATCAAGGTCAAATGAGTAGTCATAGAGTGAAAATCATGAACCAATTCGAGCTAACCCGAAGTAGGTCTTTTAGCCAACCTGAGCCTTGTTGAGCCATTCTAATCCCGAACCTTCAATTCATCGAATTGAACCCACAAATACCTCAAATACAACCATATGAACTCCAATTGGCAACTTGGAGATCATTTCAAGGTCAAATGGAAAGTTTGTGATCAAAAAGACGATTATGCCCCTCAAGTCACAAAAGTTCTTATTAACCCTCAAGATCAACTCCAAATCGAACCAAAATTCATACACACCATCCTTAGGACCCTAGAAACTCAATGCAAAAGACTAGACTCAAAAAGGAAACAAAAAGACACATGCAATGACAAACCCTAGGTAAGGTGGCAAAAATGGGGTGTGACAGAAGCCCCTCATTGGTGAGCAAGTTTCACTTGCAAGCCAATGACCAAAAGAACAACCCATTTTTGCCCGGGGAATTGATTTCATCAAGACCCACTGGGGAAAAGAGGGTGAACATATCATTGAATTCTTCGAATTCATCATACACAAGCACAAAGGTACTCCTCATAAGTTCAACAGAACTCCTCTCATACTGTATACCAGTTTCACTGGGGAACAAGATGAGGTATCCATAGCTTACATCGAACTTCGTTCGACGAAAGGTCTTTTCATGCTATACCAGTGACAACTGGTAAATAATACGAGGTATCTATAGCTTACACCGAACTTCGTTCGATGAAAGGTCTTCCCATACTGTACCAGTGACAACTGGTGAATAGTACGAGGTATCCATAGCTTACTGTTGGGAATCGACCAAGAGAGAAAAATAGAAGTGCGGAATATAAAAATTTTCCCTACGATTCCACAGCCCATGAATCTAACTATGCATAACACAAAATCAAACCCTAACTACGAAGAGGGTTAGAACACTTACAGAATTTTTTTGTCTTCTCCGTTTTGCTCCAAGCTTCGACTTCGGACAGCGGTGAATGAGCAGCCCAAGTGTGCTGCCTCCAATGGTATCCACACCTAGCTAGAGCTTCAAGTCCTTTCCTTCTTTCCCATGTTGTTGCTAGAGTAGGAGAAGAGAGGAGAGAGAGAGAGGGAGGCTGGAAATTCTGGCCAGCCCTTGAGGAGTTCAACTTATGATGATGTCACACATCATAGTGTGACTTATATAGTCCACACTAAGGGGGCCGGCCCTAGGGGGAAACCCTATTAGGGTTTTATGCAATTTCTCTAAATTGCACAATAACCCCTATAAATTATATCAAATATAAATAGGCCTCAAAGAACTATTCTTTATGCACTCATACCCTTTCTCTCATAGACTTTAAAGCTCATCTTGCATGATCAGTGTGTGACCCATTGGGTTCACATCATCAAGTAGTAGGAATAGCACGAGGTGTGCACAATGGAACTCTTTCCATTTAGGGTCTAATTGGAACTCCTTCCAATTCCCTAATTGATTATAACTCACTTATATCAATTAGGGCTTCTACTAACCATGAGTAACACCTAGCATATGGCTCATGGTGTGGTCCTTAATGAGGTGAATAGTCATTTACAAAGAACCCTTCTGTTATAGTTTATAGGCTACAATTGCATCCTTCCTTCAACACAATGTCTCCAATTGAACTAATAGGACATGGAAGTCTGTCAAGTCCCTAGTTCAATTACTTTATACTCATTCATAGATATCAACTCATTGATGAACTCATGAAACTCTTTTCATATTCATCCTACCATGGCCATGGATTTAATGAGTTATATTATGAATGCTATATGAGACATTCTCTCTCTTTTTCCTGAGAGTAATGGATCCCTTGTTGATCACTCACATGCCTTCATATACATAGCAGTAGGGCCAATGAACACCTTTGCAGACCCCTGAATAGGATATGCACTTAGTGTTATCAAACTTCTAAAGCTACATGCATAAGGCAACTATGGTGTCTCAGGTCTAAGGATTACTTGTACCACTATAACAATGAGAAACTGATTGACAGGCAGGATAAAACTCCATTCAGTTTATCTCATATCTTTGGTCACATTCAGTGTACCTATTCTCGCAATAGGCACCCATTTGTTGGTTGTAGTGTCTCCACACAAATAGCTTGAGACTAGCTATCCTCCTATAGAGTCAACCTAACAAGTGCTAGTCCTATGGTTCATTACTGTCCATCATAGTGAACCTTCAACTAGGAATGCTTTAGGAGTTTAGTACAGAGATATATCTATAGTCTCAAAATTACAACTCTTTGTAATTCCATATTCTCAACTCTAACTCCATGGACATATTATGTAAATATAAATGATGCATATAAACATAATAGAATAAGCCCTTTTATTAAATCAATAATAAATGTGACATACATAAATGAAATCAAATGATTGTTCCTAATCCCTAAACAATCATCTCTATGATTGGCTCTAGGGCATAATCCTAACAATCTCCCACTTGCACTAAAGCCAATCGACCATGTATCGCATACCTATCTTCTCAAGATGTTGGTCTTAGACATAACCAATTATGTTTTAATGCTTTAGTCAGTAGGTCTACAAAAACTTATGTAGATAATATCTTCTATAATGTATCTATTACCTCTTCCAATGATTCCTCTAATCACTTGGAATTGTCACTCTATGAGTTTGGACTTTTGATGAGACCGTGATTCCTATACTTGAGCTATAGACCCATTGTTGTCACAAAACAAGGTGTGGGCAACTCAATGGAAGGAACAACTCTAAGTTCTAAATGAACTTATAGATCCAAACAGTCTCCTAGACAATGCGACAATTAATTCACCCTCAATAATGGAATCCACTGTAACTTTCATACAGTTCTTCCATTAAGTATTTCACCAACTAAAGTGAATATAAAATATACCCCATATGGATTATATCCAAATCCATATACCCATCTACTATGAGTTTACAATTTCCATATACAATCCAATATTCCAAATTTGAATTGATTGATAACTATTTGTAACAATTACAACATAATAGATATCAGGTTCAATACATAGTGTAAAATAAGGCTTCTTAACACTTTAAGAATCTTACTTGTGTTATCCTAGGGCACATGCCCTTGAATAATGAATTCTTATCTGAAGTAAATCAGACCTCCCTTAGAATTCTCCATGTTGAACTCCTTCAACATTTCAACTATGTTTGATGATTTGGAGATACTTAGCAATCTATATGATCTATCTCTATAGATCTTATTGGATGCTTTTGCCAAATCTTTCATGAATTAGTTTTTCTCCAAAAACTAAAACTTTACATTAGATAACATTCATATATCATTCATAATGATTATGATGTCATCCATACTTAGGATAAAGAAAAACGATCGCACTCCCACTAACCTTTTATACACTCATGGTCCATCTATACAATGAGAGAAATCAAACAATTTGATTACCTCAACTTTATAGATGTTCTAATTATGAGAACCTTGTAGTCTATTAATAGACTTCTATAACTTACACACTTTTATGGTTTTTCACCATTTGATATAACATCTTTATATCCTTTTTGACATAGCTTATATTCAAAATGTGTGTTTATAGATAACAAGATCCAAATGGATTTCAGCATAACTATTATCAAACAAGTTTCTTTATAGACAACTTTTTGCCTATGTTGAAAACATTCTTAAATAGCCAAGCCTTTTAGGTCTCTACCTATCCATATTGGATTTAATGACTCTTAGTCATTTCTCGAGTTGATGTGAAACATCGTCTAGTCATAATCAATAGGATTATCTTGGTGATCTTTATCACCAAAGAACAATTCTTTCACATTCTAATAGAGATACAATATCTCTCTTATGTTAAGAAATATCCAATTTGATCTATGAAAAGATTGTAGTGTAGTTAAGGGTTTTGTCTTAACAGAGACAAGGGTTGGATCTTTGTTCGTTTGTGGCTTTACAGACAATTCTATAAATTCTATCTACTTTTGCATCTTCTTGAATGAACTCTTTCTCAAGAAAATCCAGCAAACATCCTAATGGACAACTTTTGTTCATTAGGGTAATAGAAATACTATCCCAACCACTTTTGGGATATACCACAATTCAACACTTACTTGACCGTATTTCCAGATTGTCTACATTATGTTTCCAGACATACGTAGCACAAGCCCAAGCCTTAACTTCTATAAGTTGGGTTTCTTCCCATATCATATCTGATATAATTGGGACAAAACTGGAGTGAACCCTAAATTATCAATATGTAGCAATTTTAAGGTATATCCTAGATGGATACATTAGTAAAACTCATCATGGATCAAACCATATCTTAATAGGGTTCAATTTGTTCTCTTAGATTCACCATTGAGCTATGGTATTCTAAGATGAGTCTACTATAATTGAATGCATGCTCTACATGACTGTATACATCACAATGTATAGTCAAATTATAAATGTAACTCATTCACTTCACCAAGTAAAAGATGGGTTTGGTCATCTCATAACCAAGTCATAATCGTTACATTTAAATGAGAGTCTCTACATCTCTTGTATTCTCGGAATACGTTGCATTCGCTCTAATTAGTCATTTAAATTCGGAAATCAAATTTCTAGAATGTCTTAAATGACTTAGTTAAGAAATAAGGTCCCAAAATTAATCTAGCAACTCTTGCTCTATTAAAATTTTTAAAGGTAACTTATTATTTACTTAACTTTCTGCTTCGATTTAGATTATACTAGAATCCAAAAACCAAGAAGCAGAACTAACCAACAATTTAGTTTAGAGCATGAACCAAAACTTCAAAAGTTTGGTTCTTCTAGGAAGACTGATACTTTATCAAGTTCCCTTTACAATACCTTATATTTACTACAAAATAATTATATTTCTTTGTCTTTGACTTTTCAAGACTTGCTTTCCTCTATGCTTCCATTTTAAATCACATCTAGCTTCTCAAGCTATTCTATGTGATTAATCATTTTTCAAAAGAATGATTATTAATAAACAACTTTTATTACATCCTAGTCTAGAAGAAGTCCTTTATAAGTACTATACTTTATAGTATTATTTTACTCACCATACAACCTTTGTATGTGATGTAGGACATCAAAGGCATTTGCATTGACTAATTTTTTGCTTTTGAAGCTCATTAGTCATCAATACTATCATATAGCATGGCAACAAGATGCCAATTGCGCATAGTGTCTTTTTCTTCTTAGGATGTTTTATGGAGGGCCTTTAATAAAAGGCCTAATAGCATATAAACAATCTTTTGAAATTGAGAACAATTCTCAATTTCCTAAGTCAATCAAAGAAATCGGGTTTAGTCAAACTATCAATATCCTATATTAGGAAATAGGGGTTTTGAGGTGAGTAATTAGGTAATCTACATAAACAAAGAATTAGATTTCATTTTTATCCATAATGATTGGGTCTTTAATCATATGGTACCTCCCACTATTTTATCAAATTCCATACACCCTCTAATGGAATTCGGGAATCTCATTCCTAATGGGGATTGGGGTCCCACTGTAACCTAGAAGCCTCACATGTTAGTTTCTTGCCTTCTAACCCACAATAAGAAGACAACTCTTTGTCTATTGCTTCATAAGCAAGTTCCAATCATTTTGCCTCTAGGGAACATACACCTCACATGTTAGTTTCTTGGAATACTTCCCTAGTTAAGTTAAACCCATCATTCACACAGGTATGTTTCGCCAAATATATACCTCACATGTTAGTTTCTTGGTATATACCAGTTTAGGCACCCCATGATATCTCATATGTGATAGTTTCAAGTAATGTCTTTAACATGGGTAGCTCCTACATGTCTGCAGCCAGGTACCCACATTAAGGGACGTTAGATGATCCTATAATGATGGAAGGCAATGAAGAATTCATTCCCCAATGACTTCTCCATTTTCAACTTAATATTAAATAAGAGGGGTTTTAAAGGGTCTCATCAAATTAACATGCATCCTATGTATCAAAATTTAAATATATAAATTATGCTATTTATAATTGTACATCTCATGCTATTATAAATCATACATCGCATGCTATTATATATCAACATATATAAAGTACCATATTTTGATATTAGTCCCTAAGTGAATAGGTAACATATACCAAACTATAGTATTGGAGCTAATACAATTATCTCATAAATTAAAGCTCCCACTATGATGATTATGGACTTTGAGAGGATTCAATCCAAGCCAATAGATTGAATCCAAGGTCTAAGGTGGGTGTAGGTGATCGTAAAATAAACCATTCGTAACATGCATGCTTTCTTGAAAAACTTCTCTAAGCTTTCAAGTCCTTCAATCTGCTCCCTTGGCTTGATGGTCTCCACCATTGGCTTGTTGGGCTCCATCATACTCCTTTGGGTCCACCATGCTCCTTAGTGCGCTCTCGATTACATAACATTTACATAATATATAGAAAGGGATACATAAGGGGAATGTGGAGTACATAAGAGAATGATAGAGAGAGAGGGAAGGTGGCATGCAAGCCCCAAATAATAAATTACATCACCATAATAAAATTACAACTCTTGAAAAATTATTACAACCCATTCATAAGACGGCCAATCACAATTGGTTTAAAGGGTATAGTCCATAATCATCATCCAAACACATACATACAATCTCATTGCATAATGTAAAGAAAAACTGTAAGCATTAAAACATATGGGCATTATGGTAATTCTCTTGAATGATTTACATTAATCTCATTAATGCATCCTAATCTTATTAGGTTTTAACAAAAATATCTAGAATTAAATAAAGTCTTAACATTTAAGACATTACAGTTTCAATTAATCAAATTAATTTAAAACATGTAAAGTTTCCTAAAATAACTCTAATATCCAATATTAGGGTTTCCTTAATTAAACAAAACAATTTCATTTCATTAAGAATTTCCAGATTTTAATTTAATCCCTAATTGTGTTTTAAACCATTTAAAACATTATAAAATTAATCAATATTAATTAAATAATTAATATAGGAATTAAATAAAATCATTAAAATGATGAATTAGTTTATTAGGGTTTCCTAAAACCCTAAACCCTAAATGCAAGCCCTATTCATTAAATGCCTTATGATTGGTCATTTAATGTCCAATCATTAAAACCCTAGGTTCATATGGTATTTAATAAAAGGGATTAGGGTTTAATTAATGCCAAATAGGGTATTAATTACCCTTAATTAATTACACTAATTAGGGTTTCCAAAACCCTAACCCTAGACATCATTAATGGTATTAATTATGCCCTAACAATCAATAACCATGATTGGTCATTTAATGACCAATCATTAACTCTTAATTAAGGTAATTAATATTCCAATTAGGGTTTTAATTAATGCCATAATGAAATTAGGGTTTCATCATTAACTCAAAATTAGGGTTTCATCCTTAACTCTATGCAGCCGTCACTACCAGGGGGCTGCTTGAGCTTGGCTAGGCTGCCATGGCCACCAACGACTGTGGGAGGCCATGACCAGCCATGGGAGAACATCCTAGGGGTGTGGGACAAGCCTCTGGACACGTGAGAAGTGGTGGAAGTGGCTGCCATCATCAAGAACAATCAGGGTTTTCAAAATCCATTGCTGGAGCCATTGTTGCAGACCTTGAAGGTCACAATAGCTTCTAAATCCTTATCAATTCGACTCCTCCATTGAAACCAGCTCTTGTATCATGTCCCTACATGAAATAATAAGCTAATAGAAGAGGTTTGGATGATCAAATCATCACCAATTGTTCTAAACAATTAAAACAACAGTAGGCTGCCCAGAAATTTACAGCATACTGTCCATTGTCAGAAATTGATTTAAAACCCAGCAAGATGAATGAATTAGGCTACCAAACGAATTTTCCCAGTATCCTACATGTCTTAGGAAACTAATGCAATTGGTTTCATGCAATTTGGAGTTCCCTAACTCAAGTTCTAATCAAAACTCCATTGATGACTTTTCTGCAGAGAAAATCTGCTATGCTGTTCATGAAAAATTTTCAAACTTTTTGAATCTTTTTCCATCAAAACCTTTTTGAAACTTAAAGAAAATCATATACACATGATATATAATGATCCTACAATGATCTTCCATCATAAATACAGCAGCTTTAATTAGAATTAATTGCAAGAACCTTAGGGTTCTAAAACCCAGATTCAGCCTCCATGGTGTTCTTCTCCTTCTTCCTTCTGTTCTAGCATCTTAATCCAATTATGATGCATCTAAATGCTTGGGAACCTTTCCCTACCATGTCTAGAACATAACCCAAGTGGTGGCAACCATTGCCATGCCTTTGATCTCCATCAATAACTCAAAGTTGTGGCTATTGCATCATTCCCAAGCAAAACTGTCTTTCCAGACAGCCTGTAGTAAAAAATTCATAACTTTCACTACAGAACTCGGATTGACGTACCGTTTGTTGGGTTGGAAAGCTTATTCAAAGAGCTTTCTAACCATATATGGCTCGAAAATTTTGGAGAAGAACTCTGAATTCGGCAGGCAAAACAAGATGACGGTTTTTCATGGCTACCATGAAAACTGTTCATAACAGTTTTATAAAACCCTAGTTTCCTTATTCTTCTTCTCCAAACTCAAACCCTATGCAACCTATAGCATCCATGGATACACTTAACCATCAATTAGAAGAGGAGTAGAAGAGAATTGACCTAGGGTTCCAAACCCTAGGTTCAGCCATGGAGGAAAACCAATTATGCAGAAAAATTTTTCCAGATTTTTGAATCATTCAACTACACCATAATTACCAGCCCATATGTATTTTGTATTATGCATAATCATGGCTCTGATACCACTGTTGGGAATTGACCAAGAGGGAAAAATAGAAGTGCGGAATATAAAAATTTTCCCTACGATTCCACAGCCCATGAATCTAACTATGCATAACACAAAATCAAACCCTAACTACGAAGAGGGTTAGAACACTTACAGAATTTTTTTGTCTTCTCCGTTTTGCTCCAAGCTTCGACTTCGGACAGCGGTGAATGAGCAGCCCAAGTGTGTTGCCTCCAACGGTATCCACACCTAGCTAGAGCTTCAAGTCCTTTCCTTCTTTCCCATGTTGTTGCTAGAGTAGGAGAAGAGAGGAGAGAGAGAGAGGGAGGCTGGAAATTCTGGCCAGCCCTTGAGGAGTTCAACTTATGATGATGTCACACATCATAGTGTGACTTATATAGTCCACACTAAGGGGGCCGGCCCTAGGGGGAAACCCTATTAGGGTTTTATGCAATTTCTCTAAATTGCACAATAACCCCTATAAATTATATCAAATATAAATAGGCCTCAAAGAACTATTCTTTATGCACTCATACCCTTTCTCTCATAGACTTTAAAGCTCATCTTGCATGATCAATGTGTGACCCATTGGGTTCACATCATCAAGTAGTAGGAATAGCACGAGGTGTGCACAATGGAACTCTTTCCATTTAGGGTCTAATTGGAACTCCTTCCAATTCCCTAATTGATTATAACTCACTTATATCAATTAGGGCTTCTACTAACCATGAGTAACACCTAGCATATGGCTCATGGTGTGGTCCTTAATGAGGTGAATAGTCATTTACAAAGAACCCTTCTGTTATAGTTTATAGGCTACAATTGCATCCTTCCTTCAACACAATGTCTCCAATTGAACTAATAGGACATGGAAGTCTGTCAAGTCCCTAGTTCAATTACTTTATACTCATTCATAGATATCAACTCATTGATGAACTCATGAAACTCTTTTCATATTCATCCTACCATGGCCATGGATTTAATGAGTTATATTATGAATGCTATATGAGACATTCTCTCTCTTTTTCCTGAGAGTGATGGATCCCTTGTTGATCACTCACATGCCTTCATACACATAGCAGTAGGGCCAATGAACACCTTTGCAGACCCCTGAATAGGATATGCACTTAGTGTTATCAAACTTCTAAAGCTACATGCATAAGGCAACTATGGTGTCTCAGGTCTAAGGATTACTTGTACCACTATAACAATGAGAAACTGATTGACAGGCAGGATAAAACTCCATTCAGTTTATCTCATATCTTTGGTCACATTCAGTGTACCTATTCTCGCAATAGGCACCCATTTGTTGGTTGTAGTGTCTCCACACAAATAGCTTGAGACTAGCTATCCTCCTATAGAGTCAACCTAACAAGTGCTAGTCCTATGGTTCATTACTGTCCATCATAGTGAACCTTCAACTAGGAATGCTTTAGGAGTTTAGTACAGAGATATATCTATAGTCTCAAAATTACAACTCTTTGTAATTCCATATTCTCAACTCTAACTCCATGGACATATTATGTAAATATAAATGATGCATATAAACATAATAGAATAAGCCCTTTTATTAAATCAATAATAAATGTGACATACATAAATGAAATCAAATGATTGTTCCTAATCCCTAAACAATCATCTCTATGATTGGCTCTAGGGCATAATCCTAACACTTACATCGAACTTCGTTCGATGAAAGGTCTTCCCATACTACACCAGTGACAACTGGTGAATAATATGAGGTATCCATAGCTTACATCGAACTTCGTTCGATGAAAGGTCTTCCCATACTACACCAGTGACAACTGGTGAATAATATGAGGTAACACTATGCCGTCAAGGCTATCTCAAAATATGAGAAAGATATATCCTTCTCATATTCAAACCATCAAGGTTATCATTCAAATATCAAGGTAATCACATCCCATACTGCACCAGTGACAACTAGTGAATAATACGGGGTAACACTATACCATCAAGGCCATATCCAAATATGAGAAAGATACATCCTTCTCATATTCAAACCGTCAAGGTCATTACTCATTTGTTAAGGTAATCACATAGCACGAGGAAGGCCACAACCTTCAATCAGGGTAAACACATACCATGGGAAAGATCGCATCTTTCAAGTCATCAAGGTAAACATGGGACGTGAGAAAGATTGCATCCTTCTCATATCAAACTCTCAAGGTGAACACATAGCATGAGAAAGATCGTGTCCTTCTCATAATCAAACCATCAAGGTAAACACAAGTCATAGGAAAGATTGCATCTTTCAAGTCATCAAGGTAGGCATGTAATCATGAGAAAGATTGCATCTTTCTCTCACTAAGTCATCAAAACAAAGGTAAGCTTCTACTTACCAACACACAACAAGTTCACCAAATCATCTCACATGGAGGCTATTCATGCCTCAACTCAAACACCAACTCATATAGGAGACACAATTATCTCATGAAAGCAATCATTCACATGCATATAGGGAAGGTATCTTTATCCCAAATGACAACAAATCATAGTGACATAGGAGGGAATTCATCCCTAACAATCAAAACCATATGCATAGAGAGGGTTGTTCACCCCTACTAGCATGCCATGCCCACACAAGGGCAACCAATGTAATCCATTTCAAAAACATTTCATGTCAAACAAAGTCAAGATATTTATTCATTTTTCAACTCAAAACAAGCTTGATAATGCATCTCAAAGAAGGTTCAAAAGCGCGAATAGGCGAGCAAAGGCCAAACGAGCGCAACGGAGCGAGCAAGGGGGGGTGACCACCTGGCTGCTGGTGGCTTGCCGCCCAAGCCCAGGCGGCTTGCCGCCCCATGCTGGGCGGTTACCCGAGGCTAGGGTCCTCAAAATTCTGGGTTTTTAAACCCTTGACCCCCCATTTGATGCACACACACACCCAATTCGAAAAGAGAGAGTTTCTCTTTCTAGAACCTCATTCCATCTTCTCCCAACACTCACAAACACATTCTCAATCAAAATTTCACTTTCAATTCAAGTTGTGTGCATGAAATAGCATCAAGAACAAGTCATTCAACAACAAAAACAAGCATCAATCATCAAGTTGCAAGATCAAATTCATCATCTTTCTTATCAAACCCATTTTTCTCACATACAAGCTCAACCACCAACAATGGCTTCTAGCAATGATTCCAACATCAAGTATCCATATTATGTGATCAAGAATACATACAAGGCACCAATCTATGATGCATCCCAAGACAAGGTGTTGCTTGAACCTAAGAAGCATCTCTCATACCTCCATTCCCAACATGAGGTTAGTTCTTCCCAACTTAACATGTTTATCATGAGATCTTGATTTCTATTGGATAAAATGCATTCCCATGATCTTCTTTTGATTGTTTCTATCATTGTTAAGCCAAGTTCATTGATTTGGCAAGGATTGAATGTGTACAAAGCTTGTTTCCCAATGCTTGAGAAAAGATGCCCACCAAGTGTTTGATAAAATGCCAAAGAGACAAAAACATGTTCAATTCTTGAAAAATCAATTGGTTTGCATTGTAGAACAAAGTCAAATGGTCTTGGCAAGGATTTGGTACACAAAAATCTTTCATTTCAATGCTTGAAAACAAGTTACACACCAAGTGTTCGATAAAATGCCCGAAAGGCAAAAACATGTTCAATCCTTACAAAATCAATGAATTTGAATACACAAAGTCATGGGCATTCATTTCTAATTCATTTCATGAATCAAAACCCATATTTTAAAACTTTTGGAAAGCCATTTGAAATCAATTACCAATGTATGCCCAATATCTCTATATTTTCAATGCTAACTCAATACACAATCTTTTGACATAGCCCGACTTCCAAAGTCTCCGTACAAGGACATCAATAAAGGGGCTCATCTCATGGTGGAGATATATGGAACATGCCCAACCACGTGCTCGCAAGATAGTAAAGAAGGCGGGTTTTTTCCTAGATGCTCTATGGAACGAGTAATGGGATAGGCAGGCATTGTTTGCCTTAACAGAGCTATGGTGGGACACTACCAACACTTTCCATTTTAGCTTCGGGGAGATGACCATGACCCCTAAGGATTTCACCAAGATAACTGGGTTGAGCTTGAAAGGCAAGCGCTTGGAATACGATGAACATGCCAACATGGATCAAAACTACATAGTAGCTCTACTTGGGGTTGAAGCGGAATTAAGCCCAAAAGGTGTGCGCCGTACTTGGCTCTACAACACCTTTGCCACTGAAGAAGAGAGTGAGGGGACGGATCCCAAATACATTGTGAGAGCTTTCTTGCTCTACATGATTTCATGCACCTTCTTTGCGGGCACCAATGACATGGCTCGACTTGAGTTGCTAGCTAGCATGGAAGATGTGAACAAAATTGGGAGATACAATTGGGGTGGAGCTGCTTTCGCAAACATGTATCGCTCCATGACTGACATGTCCCGAGGAGTTGCAAAGAACTTTGGGGGACTTCCTTTCGTTTGGGAGGTAACAAAGAACATTCAATTCTCTATTATTTCCCGAAACTTAACACACACATGATTTCTTCTTTTTCTTTGGTTTTCCACAGATATGGTACTACGAGTACCTGAACATGTGCCGCCCAACTCTTGCTAGTGATGCCATGTCATGGCCCATCCTTCAGAACTACGCTCCATCTTGCTTGGCTACAAGAGCCTCCAATCGACACGATTATGCCCATGCAAGGGCATATCTTGCCAGCTTGACTGCTGATATGGTAGAATCTTTCTTTCTCCTTATCTTTTTATCTTTCTTTTTTCATTTCTTATTTTAAACTCAACAGGTGGAATGGGATCCATGGAGGCTGTGGGAGCATAGGCTTCCCGAGAAGTACTCCTCTTGTTTGGAGTTGACAAGCAAAAGGGTCCTCTTTGAAGGCCCCACAGGTAGATGCTGGTATCTTGGGGAACGAGTCCTGAGACAAGTCCATGGAAATATGAATGCAGCTGTGACACCTTCCATGCCACCTGAGAACATGAGGCACACTAGCCACCTAGTGGGGGATGAACTAGAAGAAGCTCTGAGGGGTTGGGATGCTGAGGGATTCACCTCCCCTCGCATAGAATACATTGCCTTCTGTCGACAATATCTGATGAATCCTAGGGTCACTGGTCTCCCACCTCAAGGGGTGAGCTCCCCACACTGTTAAACTCTTTTTTAAGATTATAAGAAAGACTCCATTTGACAAACATTTGAATTTCAGGGCCGACGGGCAAGGGGACACAGCTCCACAGTTGGATCTGCCACTGGGATGACTTACAATGACGAGGATGAGGACCTTGAAGGAAATCAACCTCCACCCCTCCCACAACTAAATTGGTATGTGAACTTGTGCAGTGGGACAAAATTTGTGAAGACTGATATTACCCATCCACCATTCGATGAATATCCCAAGATCGATCCATATTATGAGAATGTGAGTTCTAAACTCTTATCTTTTTGAAATTGGATTCTTTCATTATTGTTAACCATGTTTATACTTTCCTAGGTTCCACGGGAGTATGCCCAGGAATGCATTGAACTCAATGAAGGATTGAGGAGGGATCTTGTGCGAATGAGTTTAGAGAACTCAGTTCTGGAAGCACGCTTAAATCCCCAAGTGAGTGATCATCTTATTAGCTTTCAACTAGGATTGGCACCATTACCCTCCTAACTCATTATCTTTGTTTGCAACAGGCATCATCGTCTAATCCACCACAGGATATGCCCCCTTCTAGAGCACCTCGTTCAGGGCATGATGGAGCTGGGCCAAGTCGAAAGAGAAGGCCCACGGGAAATCATTGAGTTTCACTCACCTCTTGTTAGGAATGTTTGGAATCTTTCTATCTATCTTGTTATGTATTAATTAGGAATTTCAATTCCCAACCTTGAACCTTTATTATGGATACTTGATGAATCTATGTTCGAACTTTATTGCAATGATATGATCTTGTATTGTGTGAAAAAATGGGCTTAAATCAAGCACAAAAGAGTCAAAACATCACAAAAGGGCCAAACGAAGGCATAACAAGTCAAAAATGGGCGAAACAAGACGGCGGTCTCGGGTGACCACCTGGGGCTGGGCGGCTAGCCGCCTGGGCCCAGGCGGCTAGCCGCCCAGGCCTGGGTGGTCACCCGAGCCCGAAGCGGTGTTTCGCCTGATTTTAGGAAACTTCCTATTTTGACGGGATTCCACCTTCCAAAACACGGATTTCCGAATTTTTTCCTATAAAAGCACATCCAAGGGGTCTCAAACCCTACTAACATTCATTGAGAGCAAGTTATGGAAGCCCTAGACAAACTCTTGAGTGATTTTCTGAAGGTTATGAGTGTGGAGGCAAGGAAGGAGTTCAAGCGCTACTGCTTGGATCCGTTGTTTTCTTTGATGCATGTGAAGCTTGAAACCACTCTTCTTACTGCTGCTACATATTTTTGGGATCCCCAACTTCATGTATTCCGCTTCAACTATGAAGAACTATGCCCAACAATGGAAGAGTTCTGCGCTTTGTATGGAGTTTCACCTGTAGGACCTTTCATCCTCCCTACTCCACGCTCAAGTTACTTGATTTCCTTCTCCAACTTCCTTGGGATTCCTCAACAAGAGGCCTCCATATTTGTGAAGGATCATAAGGTGAATCTCATGGAAATAGCAACTTCCTTCTTGGCTCATGATAGCAAAGGTACCTTGGATTTCAACCTTCCTACTCAACATGCTCTTGCTTTCTGCTTGGTTGGTCGCTTCCTTATCTCCACGGGGACTCTCTATGTCCCTATTCAAATTTGTGAACTGATTCCTTTTCTTCTTGAGCACAACAACCCGATTCCCATGGTGCTAGCTGAAACCCTCAACAGTTTAGACAAAGTTCATGATAACCCACAAGCCCCATTAGGAAGGAGCCCCATTCTACTGCAGATGTGGCTTCTTGAAAGGCTTAATTTCTTATCTCATGCCGCCATTAATCCATACAAACCCCAACATTATTGTTGCCATCGAGTTGAACTTCCTGGTCAATTTTCTTTGAGGGAATGGTTGGGCTACTTCCAAACTCTCTCATGGCGAAACATCAGGTGGTTTGTCTCCACATGGGGATGCAAGGAACAAATTCTTCTCCGAACTTCTGGGTGTGCTATGGTCAAGCTCATAGGGTTGAGATCAACTTCATTCTATTGGACTTCAAGAATCCTTCGTCAAATGGGTGCCATGCAAACCATACCTACTTCTGTGATATTTGATCATTCTGTCGAACCCGTGGGCCCCACAATGGTTAAGTGGGCCAAGACTAGATGGACTGACCAACTGAAACTGACTCGAATTGAAAACACCGATGGGCCTTATGTCATGAGCCCTGAATACAAGACATGGTTGAAGACTAGCGTGGGTGAAAGAGAAACCATACGCAGAGAGAGGATTTATGACCTTATCAAGGACACAAGACTTGGATTTTGCAGGGAAGACATTCTGGAAGCAGTGGAAGCAGCACATGCCCATGACTTGCGAAAGAAGCGAAGACTTGAAAGAAAAGAGAAGAAAGCAAACCAAGAGACTCTGAAGAGAAACAAAAAGACTTGAAGACTTTTAGAAATAGGTTATCTATGGCATGTCAATAGTTCTTTATCTAACATCAATAAATTGCTATGTCAATCAATTAGTTCTAAATGAATTGCCAATAATAATTCAATTTTGAGATTTGTTGTTGTGGTGTTGTTTGGACCGCACCCAAGGTAACTTTATGGGCTGCCTACGTATCCCCATCCTTTTTTCAATTTTTTTCAATTTTTCTTCTTTTTTTTTCATTTTTTTTTCATTTTTCTCTTTTTTCATTTTTTTTTTTTTAGGAATGGGGAATCAGGCCCTCGTAGTTCAAATGCCTTAACTTTTGCCTAGGCCGCCCTTATGGGTTTTCAACCTAGCAGGCCTTACACATAATACTTCTTTAATTGATCCAAATTGGTAGGGCGAGCGAACTCAATTCCATCCAAATCCATGAGGCGAACAGCCCCTGCTGGTAATATCTCCTTGATAACATACGGGCCACCCCAACTTGGCATGAACTTCCCTCGTGGATCAAAAATTGGAGCTCGGATTTCTTTCAACACCAAATCCCCTGTCTTCAAACCTCGGTCTTTGACATGCTTGTTGAATGCTCTCGCAACCCTTCGCTGATATCCCTGCACATGATACAAGGCCCTCAATCGCCTTTCATCGAGCAATGCTAGCTCATCATAACGGTTCTTAACCCAATCTGCTTCTGCTATCTGACTTTCCACAGCAACCCGTAATGACGGTACCTCCAACTCAATAGGCAAAACAGCCTCCATCCCATACACCAAGGAATAAGGGGTAGCCCCTGTTGATGATCTCACAGATGTTCTATAGCCCCACAAGGCTAATGGCAACTTCTCATGCCAATCAGTGTAGGTGTCAGCTGTTTTCTGTAATATCTTCTTAACATTCTTGTTGGGGGCCTCTACTGCTCCATTAGTCTGCGGGCGATAAGGGGAGGATAAGTGGTGCACTATGTTGTATTTCTGCAAAAGCTCCTTGGTTTCTTTCTGAAAGTGCTGACCATTTTCTGAAATGATCTCATGGGGTACCCCATACCTGTAGATAATGTTGAGCTGTATGAACTGTGCTACCTTCTTGGCATTCAGGGTCTTGAAAGATGCTGCCTCTACCCACTTAGTGAAGTAATCGATAGCTACCAAGATGTACTCATGCCCATTGGAGGCTTTCGGCTTAATCTGCCCAATTATATCTATCCCCCACACTGCAAACGGCCAAGGCAACGACATGCTTGTCAAAGGCATGGAAGGCAAGTGTTGTCCATTAGCAAAGACTTGACATTTGTGACACTTCTTAACATGTGCATGGCAATCTCTCTCCATTGTAGACCAATAGTAGCCTAACCGCATGATTTTCTTAGCTAGCATATAACCATTCATGTGCGGTGCTCCAACTCCTTCATGGATTTCACTAACAAGACGTTCGGCTTCTTCCTCAGTGACACACAACAGATGGACCCCATCGTATGACCTTCGGTATAGCTTTCCTCCACACAAAACATAGTGACTTGCTAACCTCCTTAGTGTTCTCCTATCAATGCGGGATGCTCCTTCTGGATACTCCCTTTCCTCGATGAATTTCATGATGTCATAGTACCAAGGATGGCCATCCTTTACCTCTCCTTCTCGAATAGAGCAGCAATACACAGGTTTTTCTCTACATTCTATCACCAACGGTTTTACATTCCCACCATCCGGGATTTCCACCATGGAAGCTAGAGTTGCCAAAGCATCGGCGAACTGATTCTTATTTCTTGACAAATAATTGAACTCTATTTCCACAAATTCTTTAGTTAAGGCTTCTAAGTATGCATGATATGGCAGCAGCTTCTCATCACGAGTCTTCCACTCTCCCTCTATCTGGCAGATAATCAGTGCTGAATCTTCGAAAACCTCTAACTCTTTGATCCCCAATTCTAGTGCAGCTTCCAACGCGAGGATGCAGGCTTCATACTCAGCAATGTTGTTGGTTGCTTCAAACCCTAGCTTAACTGCCAAGGGTGTAAATGCTTCTTCAGGTGAAACCAGTAGGATTCCTATCCCATACCCTCTCTTATTTGCAGCTCCATCAAAGTATACCTTCCAAACCTTCTTTCCAATCTCCAGGACATCCTCATTGGGGAATTGGTCATTAAATTGTTCTGATGACGCCACAGGGCAGCTAGCCAAGTAATCTGCAATGACACTTCCTTTTACTAACTTCTGTGTTACATACTTTATGTCGAATTCATTGAGAAGAATCGACCATCGGGCAGTTCTGTAGGATAAAACTGGCCTTTCTATCAGGTACTTCAGCGGATCCATTCGACTTATCAAGAAAACCTCATACGACATCATGTAGTGATGGAGTTTCTGAGTTGCCCATACCAAAGCCACATAAGCCTTCTCTATGGCATTGTACTTCACCTCATAATCTGTCATCTTCTTGCTTAGATAGTAAATGGCATTCTCCTTTTTTGACCCCTCAAGGTACTAAGCTAGCATAGCTCCCGTCGCGGTTTCAGTGACCATCAAGTATAACAATAACGGTTCACCTTGTCGCGGGGGAACTAGAATTGGTGGATTACTCAAATACCTTTTAATAGTCTCAAAGGCTTCTTAACATTCTTCATTCCATACCTTCAGCACACCCTTCTTAAGCAACTTGAAAATCGGCTCACACACCATGGTCAAATTAGCAATGAACCTGCTTATGTACTGAATTCTCCCCAAGAACCCTCGAATCTGCTTTTCTGTGCTAGGCGGCTCCATCTCTACAATGGCCTTAATTTTTCCCGGATCAACCTCAATTCCTCTCTGAGTAATCATGAATCCTAATAGCTTGCCTGCAGTGACACCAAAGGCACATTTCTGTGGATTCAACCGCAAGTTGTACTTCTTTGCTCGCTCCAGGAACCTTTCTAGTGCCATGAAGTGTCCTTCTCGGTCCACGGACTTCACGATCATGTCGTCCATATACACTTCCACCTCCTTATGGATTATGTCATGCAATAATGTTGTAGCAGCTCTCTGATAGGTAGCCCCGGCATTTCTCAAACCGAACGGCATCACTTTGTAGCAATATGTTCCCCACTGTGTGATAAAGGCTGTTTTCTCCATATCTTGCGGCGCCATCTTTATCTGATTGTATCCGGAAAACCCATCCATGAAAGAAAGGAGCGCATGTCCTACAGTACTATCTACCAACACATCAATGTGGGGTAAAGGAAAATCATCTTTAGGGCTTGCTGCATTAAGATCTCGAAAATCCACACACATCCTCACTTTTCCATCCTTTTTAGGCACGGGCACTATATTGGATAACCACTCGGGATACTCCACAACCTGTAGGAACCCCGCATCGAGTTGCTTGGTTACTTCCTCCTTTACCTTCAATGCCCACTCGGGTTTCAATCTTCTCAATTTTTGCTTTACTGGCTTTTTAAGGAGATTGGTGGGGATGAAGTGCTGCACAATGTCTGGATCTATGCCGGGCATGTCTTCATAAGACCATGCAAAGGCTGTTATGTTGGCCTTTAAGAGGGCTATCAGCTTTTCTTTTTCAAGTGGTGAAAGGGTTATCCCAATTTTAATTATCTTTAGCAATTCATTTGTCCCTAAATTGATTGATTCCAATTCATCCATGTTAGGTTCGGTGACACCCCTTTTCCTTCGCTCGAAGAGCTCCGGGGGGACGTCATTCCTAGGATCTATATCCATGCCATAAATATCCATAGAAGAGAGAAAGGAAACACTGCAAGCAAACAATGTATAAAAGAAACACACTTCATTAAAGGAACAAACAAAAGACACAAACTTGAAAAGGAAACAAAATTTGGTGCCACGACTATGAAACGACTCCTAACTCCACAAAATGGGGTAGGCGGACACACTTTATTGAAAGCAGGAAATACTCTAACTAAGGAACCTACAAGCTACTATCAGGTAGGTCATGATCTTCCTCTTCAAGGATCTCTGCAATGGCTCCATCTTCTAGGTACCAATTACGAAGTGGCATGGTTGCATGATGAACTGACGAATCTTGGCAATCTTCTGTTGCTGACTCCCCTAAAGTAAGAACCACATCTTGGAACATGGTGACCATAGCATCGGTATCCACATGCTCTACCCAGTCTTCTTTCTTCTCCCAATAACTGTCATTGATGGCTTCATCATCCACCATTTCAGCGGTGATTGGATACCATTCGGTGAAGAAAATCTCAAACCCCGGGATTCTGATCTTGGTCGTCGGATTGAACATAGGCTCTGGGAACCCACAGTACAGGAAATCATCCCCCTCCTTGATAAAATAGCCATTCAAAGTCGGCCTGTATGGTGAAATCTTAAAGTCTGGTACCCTTCCTTTTGCTCTAGCTTTTCCCTTCTCCTTATTCCTCCTTGTCATTTCTGCATAGTCATTCTTAGTGGGCTTATATCCTAACCCAAAAGTATAGGAAACAACCCGGCTTTGAACAGAATGGGGAATTCCTTGTTGGCGACGCCCTAGGCCCATACCCGGGAAGAAATTCATTTTCCGCATTATCTCACCAACATGTAAATTACCATGGGGACAATAGTCAAGGGGGATCAGTTCTTCCTTTTCCAACTCCTTTTCAATGCATTGCACATACTCAAACCCAGACAAGGGTATCTCAACTGATTCTAGTTTTATTTCACATATGGGTACACCCGCCATTTTCAAATCATAATCCCCGTGAAGTGTGACAATGGCTCCCTCATGTGGGAACTTTACCTTTTGATGCAATGATGATGGTACAGCCCCAGCGGGATGAATCCAAGGCCTTCCCAATAACAGATTAAAACACGACGGCACATCCAGGACTTGAAATTCTACTCTGAACTCCGTGGGTCCCATGATTAAAGGTAGAGTGACCATCCCAATTACTTCTCTACGGGTATTATCATACGCCCTCACTGTCTGCCTAGATGGAGTGAAATCAGTGGGCCCCAAGCCCAAAACAGTTGCAGTTCTCAAGGGACATACATTCAACGCGGAACCATTATCAATCAAGACCGTAGGAACTCTCTTCCCCATGGTGTCAACAGTTATATGCAAGGCTTGGGAGTGGCTTGGCCCACTCTTAGGTAAGTCCGCCTCTGTGAACACTATAGTGGAATTCTTCGGAGCAGGGTTTACTAGATTCACCAATCCCTCAGGAGACAAATCAACCGGAACCTGTATCTGGTTTAACAACTTCAGCACTGTCTGTCTGTGTTTGTGAGAGGCCATAAGCAAGCCCCAGATGGTGATATTGGCATTGGTCTTCTTCAATTGTCGGAGTACTTCGTCTTCTTCTTCTTGCACATCAAGGCGCTTATCTAACTCACCCAGTGGATTATCAGATTCCAAGTGCGGAGGTTTGAAATGACGGCCCCCTCTTGTCATGTGGTCTATTTCTTCATCACTAGCCCATATGTCATCAATTTCATTTGTGTCACCCATCAGGTCATCCCATTCAATCATGTCAATGTCCTCCATCTGCACCTCTTCAGGTATATCATCCCAACCAGTGGGAATTATGGGCTCACTTGGCAATGGATCAGGATAAAGCACATAGTAATCAAATTTCCCTGAAGGTTCTCCCAATAACCCCACTTGAGGGTCTCCTGCTTCATACCTTTCTTTCAACTGCTATTGGATGGACTTCTTTGGCAATCGTAGGGTCTTTTGATCAATGAGGTCTTGGACGACCTTTCTCAACATAGCACAGTCCTCAGTGTCATGACCGGGTATACCATGGTATTGGCAATATTGATGGGGTGTTTGGGGTCTTGGCTTTGGAAGGTGAGGTATGATAAGGCCTTGGTTGCAGCATTGGTGAAAGGCTTGGGTCAAGGACATGGGTAACGGGGTATATTGTCTTATAGGTAGGCAAGGTCGAGATGGGTCGGCTTCAATGGCATTTATGGAGTTGGATGAATTATGAGAGGGAAGTGGATTTTGGGTAACATTTGGGCGATTTGGTGGAGTTGGTGGTGAGATGATTTGTTTGTCAAGTAAGTCTTGGATCTCATGCCTAAGGCGATAGCAACGGTTGGTTGAGTGGCCTTTGGCTTGGTGGAATTTGCAGTATTCATTCTCATTGAAGCTCTTGGGCAATGGATTTGGTGGTGGTCTTGGGTCGAGAGGTTTCAACAGGCCTCGGCTTTTTAGCTTTTCAAGTACTTTCTCAAGTGGCATATGCAGCTCGGTGAATTGGCGAGGTGGGTTGGTGTCATTTAAGGAGATAGGTTGAATGGGTTGGGCTATAGCATTGACCTCGGCATTGTTTTTCCTAGCAAAGTTTGGCCTGCGGCTCTTTTGGACTTCTTCTGTTTTGATTGACCCATCGGCAATGGCATCCTCAACTTGTGTACCTGCTCCGATAAGAGCCTTGAAATTAGGGAAGTAGTGAGCAAAGAGGTGCTTGTGATACACCGGCAATAGGTTCTTAACCACCAACTGAATCTGATCTTCCTCATTCGGTCTATCTGCCATTCTCAAGGCCTTTTGCCTCCACCTTGTAATGAAAGCGGAAAAAGTCTCATTAGCCCCTTGTTTTGTGGTCTCTAGGTCCCTTCTTGTGACATCCACCTCAGTGTTGTACTTATAGTGCTCTGATAACTCATTACATATGTCCTCCCAAGTTCGGGTTCTATTCTCATCCAAAGCTAGGAACCACTTCAAGGCAAAAGTGGCTAAGGTTTCATGGAACATTTGGGCCAAGAGTTCATCTGTCGCTCCTCGAGGGTGCATAGCTCGTACATACATCTTCAAATGGGTCTTAGGGCAACCCGTTCCATCAAACTTTTCTAATTCGGGCATCTTGAATTGTAGTGGAATACGAGCTTGAGGAAACAAAGATAGGGTACGTACATCCACCATGTCATCTGTCCTACGGATTCCCTTTATAGTTCTCTCCAAGGCTTCTACCTTGCTAGCCAACACAGAGTCTGTATCAGAGGTCTTTCCCTTACTTCCCCCTTCTAGGTTAAAAACTTCAGGTGATTCATTCCCCTTGGGCTGAGTGCTTCCCCCATCATTGGTCTTAGTGCCTTCTCCAGACTGGGTCCCATTTTCGGTGTTATCCCCCGGGGTACGGCCATTATTCTGTTCGGGTTCGGACATCTTATGTTGGATATCTTGGGCCATTTTCAATGCTCTCTCGGATACATCAGTAGTGTAATCAAGTTTGGTCATGATAGCCTTCAAACAAGTCTCAACATCAAAACCCCCTTCCCTAGTTGCTTCATCGGCCATGTCTGACTGGTTGGTAGAATCAATCTTCACTAAGCGCCCTTGCTGGTCGCGGATCCAAGCCAGTACATCTTCTCACTCCTCTAAGAAAGGGAACAATCAGTCTCTCATCCTAAGGGTATGTCCTAGGCTTCCATATTTGTCTCAATGACTTCACGCCATGTATACTCAATTAGTCCCTTTTAATCCAATCACCTTTACAAGGGTCATGGGGGAAGGTACATATTAAGGATATAGGGTGCAAAGGTTCTCTTATTAAATGTTCATTAAGCACATCACAAACACGGTCATGATATCATTACAAACAATGTGGGTGCATAAGGGTGAAACCATAGTGTCCTACAAGTCTGTCTATATGGACTAATGATAAGGGTAGGCTGGGGTCCTTCACTTGCTTGAGCAATCTTTATACCTAACCACATGTGGCATCAGGAACGCCGCGTGGGTCCAGCAGTACGTGATTAACTCATTTAATATACCCAAGGGCAAACCCAAGGGTACTTGGCAAGAGAGGTTGAGAGCTTTCGCCCCAACTCATGGAATCAGGAAAACCAAGGTTGAGGCTAGGCCCGTCAGTGGCAAGGGACATCGATCCTAACATACAAGAGTTTGCGCACACAATGCAATAAATGAAAGCACACAATCAAGCGGATGCAATGTGATTGATTTTAATTAAACAAAAGAAATTAACTTAGCCCAATCAAATTGTATAGAGTCTAGCCCACAAGCCCACAAGTCCCCAGTGGAGTCGCCAGTTCTGTGGACCCCGAAAAAGAGTCAAGGCCTACGAGGGGTTTTAAGTTTGAAAAAGGAAAAGGAGTCGCCACCTTATTTTTTAAAGGAAACAAGGAAAACCCTAAAAAAACAGTTTTGTTTTAGGAAAACAAAAGATTGACTCCATGTTTAAAATGGTAAGGCAAAAGGTCTTTTGGAAACCAGAGAATTCGGGGATTCGGAGGCTAAGTTACGATATGGGAAGGTTCTAGGCAAAGCCTATAGGCACCCATATCGCCCTAAACGGTCTCTTAATTTAATTGGGCTAAATCAAAGTCTTAATCACACAAAAATCAACAATTATCATCACAAGATAGCATGCATATCATTCATTCATTCATCCATATAACCAAGTAAATCAAAGAAAAACAGAAAAAGAAAGAGGGAGAGGAGAAAACCTAGGATACTTAGTATCCTAGGGCGGACTTGAACATCACGAAGAGCGCCTACGTACCATGTATGGAAATACATGGATCAAAGTCCACGTAGTTCGAAAGGAATAGGGTTATAACCTAATCAAGGCCTATGGTAAACCCTAAGTTTCCTTTCAAGTAAAAACATGGTAAGTTTCCAAAAATGAATGATTCTCAAAAGATTTTTGGTAAGATATGGAATTTTGATAAAGATGGAAACTTTGATTTAAAAGGCAATTTTTTTAATGAAAGGATACTATAGAATCTACCATACCCCTCTATTAGGAAACAACCCTAGGGGGGAGAAAGGGAAAGTTTCAAGGAAAGGAAAGAAGGGTGAATTGGGGCACCCTCATACCCTACTTACCTTAAGCGAAAGCAACCTGTCAAAGTAACCACCCTATTGCATAGGGTAATTACCTTATTTGTAAGATTTCATCTCACAATAGCCAAAATAACCACCCCACATTAGTGGGGCAGTTGCACCTGTTGTACCTGTCAAAGCACCTGCAATTTCCATGCAAAACATACCAAAAATACCAACCAAACAAGCTAGATTCCAAATCAAGCCATTATCATGCCCAAACATGGGCTAACACATGCTCAAAATATCATATCAAGGATAAATAACAGATCTGGACAGAATTGAAATAAGGCTTAAAATCAACCACAAGTCATGCAACAACATGAATCATAAGCTAACTAAAACCCTAATTCAACCCTACATGCAATGACATGCAAAAAAACCTAAAATCCACTACTATGAATGCAGAAAAATATCATAGTTATCAAATATGCAGCACATATATATCAACTATGAAGAAAACACAAGGAAGAACCATAAGCTATCATGCTATAAGCAATTTTCCTGATACAAGGGAGAATGAAACCCTAGAATCGCAATTGTGCTCAAAATCACATAAAATAACTCTAAATCATGCAAAACTCATTGTGGACATCATTCTAATCATGCATATTAATCAATAGAAGCATCAACACATGATAAAAACACAAGCTTGCACATGAAATATAGCTATTCTAAGCGTAAACTCAATTTCAGCACTAAGGAAACCTTAGAATCCCAAACATGCAGTAAATCACATGGAATAACATCCTAGCCTACTAAACAGCCCACAAATATCATCCTAACATGCATACTAGCTAATGGAAACCACAAAATACAATAAAAACATAAGCTTCAATATGCAAAAGTGTTATTTCATGTAGAAAACCAATTTCAGCACTAAGGAAACCCTAAAGTCCCAAACATGCAGTAAATCACATGGAATAGCATCCTAGCATACTAAACAGCCCATGAATATTATCCTAGTCATGCATACTATCTAATAGAAGCAATAAGGCATGATAAAGACACAAACTTGAACATGAAATAATGATGATTCCATGTAAAACCCTAGAAAAGACTCTAAAAACCCTAAAAACACAAACACTCATAAAACCACATAGAATGACATTATATCATGCAAAACCAGCTATAAACAATATCCTAATCATGTATTCTAAGCATTAGAAGCATCAACACATGATAAAACAATAAGCTTTTAACATGAAGTAATGCAAAGCTATGCAAGAAACCCTAGTTTGAATGAAAGAGAGAAAGGGGGAGGGGTATACCTTTAGTGGCTGCTGTAGAGAGTCCTCCTCCTCTTGTGTGCTGCTGGAAACAACCTCCTTCAAGCCTTCAAGCAATGCTCCAGCCTTCCTTCAAGCTCTCTCTCTCACTCTCTCACTCAAAATATAGGTTAAACTACCCTAAGGATGGCTGCCATAGCCTCCAATGTCCCTCTCACTTCAGAAAATGCCCCCCCCATTGCTGAAGTATAAGGGGGTATTTATAGGGATTGAGGGAAAACCCTCAATGGTTGGGATTAAAACCCTAGGGATTGATCCAAGGGCTCTTAGAGGTTCCCTTGGGGCTCAAGTAGGTCAAAAAGGGCTGAAATTAAGGTTAAATGGCGGCTAAAGGCGAGCAA
The DNA here is from genome assembly GCA_039720395.1 of Liquidambar formosana. Classification (NCBI taxonomy): domain Eukaryota; kingdom Viridiplantae; phylum Streptophyta; class Magnoliopsida; order Saxifragales; family Altingiaceae; genus Liquidambar; species Liquidambar formosana. The sequence goes on from JBBPBK010000362.1 coordinate 280,536, forward strand.
ATCCGAGGAAATAGGGAAGGAGCCGCGTTAAGGCTCAAAAAAGGAAAGTGACTCGGGTGACCACCTGGGGCTGGGCGGCTAGCAGCCTGGGCCCAGGCGGCTAGCCGCCCAGGCCTGGGTGGTCACCCGAGGCCATGTCATCTTATGCCCATTTTTGACCCCTTCGACTTCCAAATGTGTTTCAGGGCCCAAATGAACTCCGATTTTGACGAAACGAAAGCCAAAATGACCATGTTTCGAAGGGGAATGTAATTTGAGTCACTTGAGGGCAAGAAACCTTAGCCATGGCTGCATGGTTGGGTCCTACAAAGGTGGTTAACCGCTATGCCTCACCATCGCTTAGCTTAGGTATGCACATAGGGTCGCACCGAATGCTTTCTAATTCGAAATTCAACCTCCTTAAACACATTTGGGGATGAAATTAAGACCAATCAAGGTCAAATGAGTAGTCATAGAGTGAAAATCATGAACCAATTCGAGCTAACCCGAAGTAGGTCTTTTAGCCAACCTGAGCCTTGTTGAGCCATTCTAATCCCGAACCTTCAATTCATCGAATTGAACCCACAAATACCTCAAATACAACCATATGAACTCCAATTGGCAACTTGGAGATCATTTCAAGGTCAAATGGAAAGTTTGTGATCAAAAAGACGATTATGCCCCTCAAGTCACAAAAGTTCTTATTAACCCTCAAGATCAACTCCAAATCGAACCAAAATTCATACACACCATCCTTAGGACCCTAGAAACTCAATGCAAAAGACTAGACTCAAAAAGGAAACAAAAAGACACATGCAATGACAAACCCTAGCTAAGGTGGCAAAAATGGGGTGTGACACAGCAAACACGAAGAAAAACCAATAAAAAAGTCTACTTTATCATGCTATATGAAAACAAACACGAAACAATGACTCTAAAACCCTAAACTCACAAATATGCTTAAAAACATACAAAACATACTTTAATCATGCTAAAACCAAACTAAACAGAAATTAAATCATGCATATTAACTAACTAAAGCAATATAACATGATGAAAATCCTAACTCTAACATGCAATGACACTAATCCTAGCACAAGGACAAACAGGAGCACAAGAATCATAACTATGCATTAAAAACCTAAAGGACAGCCCTAAAGCATGCTAAACAGTAGATAAAAAATAGATATTCCATGTATATTAACTAGCTAGAGTGTTAATACATGATAAAAAAGTTACCTTTAACATGCAATAAGCCTAACCCATATGAAAACCTAGTTTAAGCTTGAATAGAGAAGGAGAATACCTTAGGAAGGGCCTTCCTTTGTGTTTGTAATTGTTCGTGGCTCCTCAGGTCTTTAGAGTGAATCAAACCAACACGAATCCTCCTCTTTGTCAAAGTGGTATCACAGCAAAGAGATCAAAACTCACTCAACTTTGAAAAGAAAATAGAAAACAAAAAGAGAACAAGAGAAAAGAAAAGTGATTTTCGTCACTTTGCAGCAGCAGCAACTTCAATCGCGTTTTTGGGTATGAAAACGTTGGATTTGGACAAAGCTTGTGAAATACAAAGTTGTAGAGAATTGAATTATCTTTCTAACAAGGCCAATTTCATCAAATTCTGACTTCGGATGAAAAAGTTATAATTAAAATACGACTGCTGATTTTCAGAAAATCTGCTGCTGAATTATGACGAATTTCACTCCCTCCAAACCCTCTTCTCTTTCCCTCTTGTTTAAAGACATTAAGAGAGTATTTATAGCTGAAATCTGGAGTTTCCCTTTCCTTCTTGGACTAGGTTTCCTTGGAGAATAATCAAAAGGTATTTTATAATGATAAAAGACTTCTAATCTGAATAGGAAAAGGAAACTCTCTTTTATAAAAATTGGGAGACTGACCGCTAACACGCATGCACATGTATCGTATGTGCGTACACACACTCATCACATACGTACACGTGTTAGTGTCATGATAAAAATGGCTAATTTAATAAAATAATTTTCTTTTCATTTTAACCAAAAATCTCATGCTGTGATTCGCACTAATTCTTCAAGGATAATCCGTAAATAACCACACTAAACTCATCATCAGGGCCACGGGACTTAAGATGACAACCGGTACAAAATTGAACCTAGAAATACCTCATATGCATCCATATGAACTCCAATTAACAATTTGGAGATCATTCCAAGGTCAAATGAAAAGTTTGGGACTTAAAAGACGATTATGCCTCTCAAGTCACAAAAGCTCTTATTATCCCTCAAGATCAACTCCAATTTGAACCAAAATTCATATCCATTGTCCTTGTGACTCTAGAAAACTAATGTAAGTGACTAGACTCAAAAACCAAACAAAAACATGCATGAAATGATGAGCCCTAGTAAGGTGGTGCAAAAATGGGGTGTGACAGGTTTGTATTAGGATTTAACCTTAGTTCTAATCGAACTACGTGGACTTTGATCCATGTATTTCGTTGCATGGTACGTAGGCGCTCTTCGTGAGGCTCAAGTCCGTTCTAGGATCCAAGCATCCTAGGTTTATTTTTGTTTTCTTTTTTTTTCTTTTTCTGTTTTTATGTGCTTATTATGCATGGATGGATGAATGAAATATATGATATGCATGCAATTCTTGTGATGATATACTTGCTGATTTTTGTATGGAAAGATCTTGATTTAGCCCAAATGAACTGAGAGACCGAAAGGGTGACATGGGTGCCTATAGGCTTTGCCTAGAACCTTCCCATGTCATAACTTAGCCTCCGAATCCCCGATTTCTTTGGTTTTCAAAAGATTGGTTTTTGCCTTTCCTTTTTTATGGAGTCATTCAAATTGTTTTCCTAAAACAAACTATTTTTAGGGTTTTCCTTGTTTCCTTTAAAAAATAAGGTGGCGACTCCTTTCCTTTTTCTTTTTCAAACCCATTTTCTTTCAATCCCTTGTGGGCCCAATTTCCGGGCTTCACAACATGCTTTCTTGTGATGATATACTTGCTGATTTTTGTATGGAAAGATCTTAATTTAGCCCAAATAAACCGAGAGACCGAAAGGGTGACATGGGTGCCTATAGGCTTTGCCTAGAACCTTCCCATGTCATAACTTAGCCTCCGAATCCCTGATTTCTTTGGTTTCCAAAAGACTTGTTTTTGCCTTTCCTTTTTTAAACATGGAGTCATTCAAATTGTTTTCTTAAAACAAACTATTTTGGCTTACCTAGAGGAATTCCATAGGTTATCATCGCATAAAAACCTGCTGGAAACAAATGTGCAACAAGTTGCTAGGTTTCTTGGGGGCTGCGTTGGGCTATACAGGATTGAGTTGTGATGCAAACAGTCTGTACCTTAACTGATGCCATTGCGTTGGCTATTAAGGTAGAAACTCAATTGGACAGATTGAAAGTGGCGATCGTAGTAAGAAATTCCTTTGATTCTAATCGTGCTGCAGTAAATAAAGGAAAATTCCCAATGACTCAGCCACCTTTGCCTAACACCGCTCGCGGAACAGGTAGCAGTGGAGGTCTAACAAAGCCAACCAACACTGTTCCACCAGAAGTGGCACCTCTTAACCCTTATGCTCGTCCAGGGTCTGATAAGTGCTATAGATGCGGACAGTCAGGGCACCATTACAACCAATATCCTAAAAGGGATACCGTTAACTTAGTGGATCCAAAAGAAGATGGCATATTCGAGACAGAGGAGGAAAAGAATGAAGCGGCTTATACTTATGAAAAGGAAGAGGTAACAACTGGCGACGAAAGGGAGCTACTATCACGCTCTCTTGTGGTTTAATGACTTCTATTAGCACCAAAGTGGGAAGAACCATCTCAGCGGTATAATATATTCTGAACCGAATGTACTGTAAACAAAAAGGTTCGTGATGTCATTATTAATAGTGGCAGTAGTGAAAACATAGTGTCGAAAGCAATGGTTACCATGTTGGGGTTGCAAATTGGGAAACACCCTTCACCGTATAAGATTGGCTAGATTAAACAGCGTGCTAAAGTGAAGGTAACTGAAATCTACTGCATTAATTTTTTAATTGGGAAGAATTATGCAGATGAGGTTGTGTGTGATGTGGTGGAAATGGATGCCTGCCTTATAATTTTGGGACAACCATGGCAGTTCGATGTGGATGCTATATATAGGGGCCGTGATAACGTATATGTTTTCATAAAGAGAAGCCTAAAGATCGTTTTGGGGCCTATAAAAGAGGAATTTTCAATTGTTGAACCAAAGTCAAAGGGTAAGGCAGTATTTCTAGTGGATGAGGGTGAATTCATAGAGGAAAACTAAAGAATCCAGAGAGATTTTTGCTGTGGTAGTTGGGGGAGAAGTCGGTAGGGAGTCTATGGAAATTCCATCCATGCTTAAACCTTTGCTAGAGGAATTTCAGGAAATTATACCATTAGAGCTACCAAATGGGTTGCCTTCTCTGCGAGACATACAGCATCAGATTGATCTCATGCCGAGAACCAATTTGCCTAATCGACCACATTATTGGATGAGTCCCAAGGAAAGTCAGATTCTACAAAAGCATGTAGAAGAGTTGATTAAAAAGGGATTGATGCAAGAGAGCATAAGTCCTTGTGCGGTACCAACCTTGTTAGTTCTAAAGAAGGATGGCAGATGGCGCATGTACATCAACAGCAAGGCAATCAACAAGATCACCATTCAATATAGTTTCCCTATTCTTCGATTGGAAGATATGCTAGACATGCTAGCCGGATCGTCTTTTCAAAAATTGACTTGCAGAGTGAGTACCATCAGATTCGGATCTGGCCTGGAGATGAATGGAAGACTACTTTTAAGACCAAGGAGGGGTTGTATGAATGGTTAGTGATGCCGTTTGGCCTCACCCATGCACCTAGTACTTTTATACGGCTCATGAACTAGGTATTAAAACCATTCACTGGAAAATTTGTTGTGGTGTACTTGATGATATATTAATATATAGCCAGAACAAATCTGACCATTTTGTGCACTTGATGGAAGTACTGATAGTTTTGTAGCAAAACAAGTTGTATGTTAATTTGAAAAAGTGTAGCTTCATGACCAAAATTTTGTTATTTTTGGGATTTGTGGTGAGTGCTAATGGGATTAAAGTCGATGCAGAAAAGATTTGTGCCATTCAAGAATAGCCTATTCCGAAGACAGTCGGCGAGGTGCGTAGTTTTCATGGACTGGCAACGTTCTACCATAGTTTATTAGAGATTTTAGTCGAATCGTCGCGCCGATCACTGAATACATGAAGAAAGGGAAATTCAATTGGAGAGCTGAAGCAAAACAGAGTTTCGCGCTGATTAAGGAGAAGTTGTCCTCTGCCCTAGTTTTAGCACTACCAGATTTTAACAAACTATTTAAGGTGGACTACGATGCCTTTAGTACTATTCTTTCCCAAGAAGGTAAGCCAGTTGTGTTCTACAGTGAGAAACTTAGTGAAGCTCACTAGAAGTGGTCAACCTATGAGTTTGAATTATATACTGTTTTTCGAGCCTTAAAGGTTTGGGAACACCATTTAGTATAGAGGGAGTTCATACTGTTCAGCGATCACCAAGCACTGAAATTCATTAATAGTCAAAATAGTGTCAACCGGATGCATGCCCGTTGGATTTCTTTCATACAACGGTTCACCTTCAATCTGAAGCATAAGGCAGGTGAGTTAAACAAGGTAGCTGATGCCCTAAGCTGAAGGGCGTTGTTACTTGTTACAATGCAAACAGAAGTTATAGGGTTTGACTGTCTTATGGACCTGTATGAAGATGATGAGGATTTCGGGCATGTTTGGGCAAAGTGTTAGCTGGGCCTTTCTCAAGATGGAATGCATATTCAAGAAGGGTATTTGTTCCGCAACAATCAGTTATGTATTCCTAGGAGTTCACTATAGGAGCAGATTATCTATGACTTACATGGTGGAGGTTTGGGTAGATACTTGGGTCGCGATAAAATAGTGGCTCTTGCAGAAAAAGGGTATTATTGGCCACAACCAAAAAGAGATATTAGTAGTCATGTCAAAAGATGTCCTACTTTCCAGGCAACCAAAGGTTAATCCCAAAATACAAGCATTTACATGCCCTTGCCCATTCCAGCAGCGCCTTGAAAGGATCTTTCTATGGACTTCGTCTTGGGCCTTTCACAAACCTAACAAGGGTTTGATTCTGTATTTGTGGTGGTTGACAGGTACTCCAAAATGGCTCACTTTATTGCTTGCAAGAAGACTTCCGATGCAATGCATGTAGCTAATCTTTTTTTCAAGGAAGTTTTTTGTTTGCACAGAGTCCCTAAATTTATCACTTCAAATCAGGACACTAAATTCTTAAGTCATTTTTGGAGGACTTTATGGAGACGGTTTGATACATCTTTGAATTTTAGTAGCACTAGCCATCCTTAAACTAATGGTCAGATGGAAGTGGTAAACCAAACTCTTAGGAATTTAATTCATTGTATATCTGGAGAAAAGCCTAAATAGTGGGATCTTGCTTTGGCCCAAGCTGAATTTGCTTATAACAGTATGCTGAATAGGTCTACTGGGAAGACACCATTCCAAATTGTATAATGCCACCCTCCAAGTCATGCTTTAGATTTGGTGCCTCTACCAAAGCTTCCTGGTATAAGTATTGCAGCAGAGAATATGGCTGAACAGATTAAAGCTATTCAGGAGGAGGTGCAGAAAAATCTGAAGGAATCTAATGCCCAGTACGAAGAAGTAGCAAACAAAAAGCGATGGGCTAAAGTCTTCCTGGAAGGAGATCTTATGATGTTCTATTTGCGCAAAGTGTAGATGCCAGTGGGAACGTATAACAAGTTGAAAGACAAGAAGTATGGTCCCTTTCAAATTCTGTAGAAAATTAATTATAATGCCTATGTAGTGGACCTTCCTGCAGATATTGGCATATCTCCCACTTTCAATGTTGCTGATCTATTTAAATATCATCCTCCCGGTGAGTCTTCTTCTCACTTACTTAACTCTTGCGTGGCGAGTTCTTTTCAAGCAGGGGAGACTAATGTAAAATAGCTTGCTAAAGAATTCCTACTCTGGATGGACCTCCAAAAACGAAACAAAAAAGAATACTAGAAGGGAGAAAACTCTAGAAGCCAAAATAGCATTCTACCTTCAGCCGTACCTATGGTCAAAGAAATCGTACCTACGGTTAGGAGCAATTTTTGAATAATAGCATTCTGCCTTCAACCATACCTACGGTCAGGCTAATCGTACCTACTGTTGTTAACAGATTTGCTATTATTCATTGCTAGCTACTCTTTTTCCTTATTTAACTTGGATTCCTATAAATCCATTTGGGGTCCTTATTTGGCCAGTTTGCTGCTTATGTTTAGGACTTTTGATTTATGTCTTTTGTTAGAATTTTCCTATTTTTAGTATTTCCTTTCTTTCGTTATTTTTTTCCTTAAGTTTATTGTTTTATTAGAATTAGGGTTTGCAGCTTATTATAGGCTGCCACCTTTCATTGTAAGGTTATGTTTTGATTTTAATAAGAATTTCTTTTTAAGATTTTATTCTCTTTAATCATGGATTTAGGTTGTTTTCTCTTTGCTTGTGGATTCAAGTAATTTTAAGAAGAAGGTAGTGTTAGGATTATGCCCTAGAGCCAATCATAGAGATGATTGTTTAGGGATTAGGAACAATCATTTGATTTCATTTATGTATGTCACATTTATTATTGATTTAATAAAAGGGCTTATTCTATTATGTTTATATGCATCATTTATATTTACATAATATGTCCATGGAGTTAGAGTTGAGAATATGGAATTACAAAGAGTTGTAATTTTGAGACTATAGATATATCTCTGTACTAAACTCCTTAAGCATTCCTAGTTGAAGGTTCACTATGATGGACAGTAATGAACCATAGGACTAGCACTTGTTAGGTTGACTCTATAGGAGGATAGCTAGTCTCAAGCTATTTGTGTGGAGACACTACAACCAACAAGTGGGTGCCTATTATAAGAATAGGTACACTGAATGTGACCAAAGATATGAGATAAACTGAATGGAGTTTTTTCCTGCCTGTCAATCAGTTTCTCATTGTTATAGTGGTACAAGTAATCCTTAGACCTGAGACACCATAGTTGCCTTATGCATATAGCTTTAGAAGTTTGATAACACTAAGTGCAAATCCTATTCAGGGGTTTGCAAAGGTGTTCATTGGCCCTATTGCTATGTGTGTGAAGGCATATGAGTGATCAACAAGGGATCCATCACTCTCAGGAAAAGAGAGAGAATGTCTCATATAGCATTCATAATATAACTCATTAAATCCATGGCCATGGTAGGATGAATATGAAAAGAGTTTCATGAGTTCATCAATGAGTTGATATCTATGAATGAGTATAAAGTAATTGAACTAGGGACTTGACAGACTTCCATGTCCTATTAGTTCAATTGGAGACATTGTGTTGAAGGAAGGATGCAATTGTAACCTATAAACTATAACAGAAGGGTTCTTTGTAAATGACTATTCACCTCATTAAGGACCACACCATGAGCCATATGCTAGGTGTTACTCATGGTTAGTAGAAGCCCTAATTGATATAAGTGAGTTATAATCAATTAGGGAATTGGAAGGAGTTCCAATTAGACCCTAAATGGAAAGCGTTCCATTGTGCACACCTCGTGCTATTCCTACTACTTGATGATGTGAACCCAATGGGTCACACACTGATCATGCAAGAAGGGCTTTAAAGTCTATGAGATAAAGGGTTTTAGTGAATAAAGAATAGTTCTTTATGGGCCTATTTGTATTTGATACAAATAATAGGGGTTAATGTGCAATTAAGAGTAATTACACATAACCCTATTAGGGTTTCTTCCCCGTGGCCAGCCCCCTTTAGTGGGCTGCCTATATAAGTCACACTTATGTGTGACATGGCATAAGAGGCTTGCACAAAAAACCCTAGCCGTCCAGCCCCTTGGAGGCTCTCTTCTCTCTCTCTCTCTTCTCCACCTCTAGCAACAACAAGGAAGAAGAAAGAAAGGACTTGAAGCTCTAGCTAGGTGTGGATACCGTTGGAGGCAGCACACTTGGGCTGCTCATTCACCGCTGTCCGGAATCAAAGCTTGGAGCAAAAAGGAGAAGACAAAAAAATCCTGTAAGTGTTCTAACCCTCTTCGTAGTTAGGGTTTGATTTTGTGTTATGCATAGTTAGATTCATGGGATTGGGAATCGTAGGAAAAATTTTTTATATTCCGCACTTCTATTTTTCCCTCTTGTTCGATTCCCAACAGTGGTATCAGAGCCATGATTATGCATAATACAAAATACATATGGGCTGGTAATTATGGTGTAGTTGAATGATTCAAAAATCTGGAAAATTTTTTCTGCATAATTGGTTTTCCTCCATGGCTGAACCTAGGGTTTGGAACCCTAGGTCAATTCTCTTCTACTCCTCTTCTAATTGATGGTTAAGTGTATCCATGGATGCAATAGGTTGCATAGGGTTTGAATTTGGAGAAGAAGAATAAGGAAACTAGGGTTTTATAAAACTGTTATGAACAGTTTTCATGGTTGCCATAAAAAACCGTCATTTTGTTTTGCCTGCCGAATTCAGAGTTCTTCTCCAAAATTTTCGAGCCATATATGGTTAGAAAGCTCTTCGAATAAGCTTTCCAACCCAACAAACGGTGCGTCAATCCGAGTTCTGTAGTGAAAGTTATGAATTTTTTACTACAGGCTGTCTGGAAAGACAGTTTTGCTCGGGAATGATGCAATAGCCACAACTTTGAGTTATTGATGGAGATCAAAGGCATGGCAATGGTTGCCATCACTTGGGTTATGTTCTAGACATGGTAGGGAAAGGTTCCCAAGCATTTAGATGCATCATAATTGGATTAAGATGCTAGAACAGAAGGAAGAAGGAGAAGAACACCATGGAGGCTGAATCTGGGTTTTAGAACCCAAAGGTTCTTGCAATTAATTCTAATTAAAGCTGCTGTATTTATGATGGAAGATCATTGTAGGATCATTATATATCATGTGTATATGATTTTCTTTAAGTTTCAAAAAGGTTTTGATGGAAAAAGATTAAAAAAGTTTGAAAATTTTTCATGAACAGCATAGCAGATTTTCTCTGCAGAAAAGTCATCAATGGAGTTTTGATTAGAACTTGAGTTAGGGAACTCCAAATTGCATGAAACCAATTGCATTAGTTTCCTAAGACATGTAGGATACTGGGAAAATTCGTTTGGTAGCCTAATTCATTCATCTTGCTGGGTTTTAAATCAATTTCTGACAATGGACAGTATGCTGTAAATTTCTGGGCAGCTTACTGTTGTTTTAATTGTTTAGAACACTTGGTGATGATTTGATCATCCAAACCTCTTCTATTAGCTTAGTATTTCATGTAGGGACATGATACAGAAGCTGGTTTCAATGGAGGAGTCGAATTGATAAGGATTTAGAAGCTATTGTGACCTTCAAGGTCTGCAACAATGGCTCCAGCAATGGGTTTGGAAACCCTGATTGTTCTTGATGATGGCAGCCACTTCCACCACTTCTCACGTGTCCAGAGGCTTGTCCCACACCCCTAGGATGTTCTCCCATGATTGGCCATGGCCTCCCACAGTCGTTGGTGGCCATGGCAGCCTAGCCAAGCTCAGGCAGCCCCCTGGTAGTGACGGCTGCATAGAGTTAAGGATGAAACCCTAATTTTGAGTTAATGATGAAACCCTAATTTCATTATGGCATTAATTAAAACCCTAATTGGAATATTAATTACCTTAATTAAGAGTTAATGATTGGTCATTAAATGACCAATCATGGTTATTAATTGTTAGGGCATAATTAATACCATTAATGATGTCTAGGGTTAGGGTTTTGATAACCCTAATTAGTGTAATTAATTAAGGGTAATAAATACCCTATTTGGCATTAATTAAACCCTAATCCCTTTTATTAAATACCGTATGAACCTAGGGTTTTAATGATTGGTCATTAAATGACCAATCATAAGGCATTTAATGATTAGGGCTTGCATTTAGGGTTTAGGGTTATGCATTTAGGGTTTAGGGTTTTAGGAAACCCTAATACACTAATTCATCATTTAATGATTTTATTTAATTCCTATATTAATTATTTAATTAATATTGATTAATTTTATAATGTTTTAAATGGTTTAAAACACAATTAGGGATTAAATTAAAATCTGGAAATTCTTAATTAAATGAAATTGTTTTGTTTAATTAAGGAAACCCTAATATTGGATATTAGAGTTATTTTAGGAAACTTTACATGTTTTAAATTAATTTGATTAATTGAAACTGTAATGTCTTAAATGTTAAGACTTTATTTAATTCTGGATATTTTTGTTAAAACCTAATAAGATTAGGATGCATTAATGAGATTAATGTAAATCATTCAAGAGAATTACCATAATGCCCATATGTTTTAATGCTTACAGTTTTTCTTTACATTATGCAATGAGATTGTATGTATGTGTTTGGATGATGATTATGGACTATACCCCTTAAACCAATTGTGATTGGCCGTCTTATGAATGGGATGTTATTATTTACAAGAGTTGTAATTTTATTAAGGTGATGTAATTTATTTGGGGCTTGCATGCCACCTTCCCTCTCCCTCTCTCTCTATCATTCTCTTATGTACCCCACATTCCCCTTATGTATCCCTTTCTTTAAATTATGTAAATGTTATGTAATCGAGAGCGCACTAAGGAGCATGGTGGACCCAAAGGAGCATGATAGAGCCCAACAAGCCAATGGTGGAGACCATCAAGCTAAGGGAGCAGATTGAAGGACTTGAAAGCTTAGAGAAGTGTTTCAAGAAAGCATGCATGTTACGAATGGTTTATTTTACGATCACCTACACCCACCTTAGACCTTGGATTCAATCTATTGGCTTGGATTGAATCCTCTCAAAGTCCATAATCATCATAGTGGGAGCTTAAATTTATGAGATAATTGTATTAGCTCCAATACCATAGTTTGGTATATGTTACCTATTCACTTAGGGACTAATATCAAAATATGGTACTTTATATATGTTGATATATAATAGCATGCGATGTATGATTTATAATAGCATGAGATGTATGATTATAAATAGCATAATTTATATGCTTAAATTTTGATACATAGGATGCATGTTAATTTGATGAGACCCTTTAAAACCCCTCTTATTTAATATTAAGTTGAAAATGGAGAAGTCATTAGGGAATGAATTCTTCATTGCCTTCCATCATTATAGGATCATCTAACGTCCCTTAATGTGGGTACCTGGCTGCAGACATGTAGGAGCTACCCATGTTAAAGACATTACTTGAAACTATCACATATGAGATATCATGGGGTGCCTAAACTGGTATATACCAAGAAACTAACATGTGAGGTATATATTTGGCGAAACATACCTGTGTGAATGATGGGTTTAACTTAACTAGGGAAGTATTCCAAGAAACTAACATGTGAGGTGTATGTTCCCTAGAGGCAAAACGATTGGAACTTGCTTATGAAGCAATAGACAAAGAGTTGTCTTCTTATTGTGGGTTAGAAGCCAAGAAACTAACATGTGAGGCTTCTAGGTCACAGTGGGACCCCAATCCCCATTAGGAATGAGATTCCCGAATTCCATTAGAGGGTGTATGGAATTTGATAAAATAGTGGGAGGTACCATATGATTAAAGACCCAATCATTATGGATAAAAATGAAATCTAATTCTCTGTTTATGTAGATTACCTAATTACTCACCTCAAAACCCCTATTTCCTAATATAGGATATTGATAGCTTGACTAAACCCGATTTCTTTGATTGACTTAGGAAATTGAGAATTGTTCTCAATTTCAAAAGATTAATTGTATGCTATTAGGCCTTTTATTAAAGGCCCTCCATAAAACATCCAAAGAAGAAAAAGACACTATGCGCAATTGGCATCTTGTTGCCATGCTATATGATAGTATTGATGACTAATGAGCTTCAGAAGCAAAATTAGTCAATGCAAGTGCCTTTGATGTCCTACATCACATACAAAGGTTGTATTGTGAGTAAAATAATACTATAAAGTATAGTACTTGTAAAGGACTTCTTCTGGACTCGGATGTAATAAAAGTTGTTTATTAATAATCATTCTTTTGAAAAATGATTAATCACATAGAATAGCTTGAGAAGCTAGATGTGATTTAAAATGGAAGCATAGAGGAAAGCAAGTCTTGAAAAGTCAAAGACAAAGAAATATAATTATTTTGTAGTAAATATAAGGTATTGTAAAGGGAACTTGATAAAGTATCAGTCTTCCTAGAAGAACCAAACTTTTGAAGTTTTGGTTCATGCTCTAAACTAAATTGTTGGTTAGTTCTGCTTCTTGGTTTTTGGATTCTGGTATAATCTAAATCGAAGCAGAAAGTTAAGTAGATAATAAGTTACCTTTAAAAATTTTAATAGAGCAAGAGTTGCTAGATTAATTTTGGGAACTTATTTCTTAACTAAGTCATTTAAGACATTCTAGAAATTTGATTTCCGAATTTAAATGACTAATTAGAGCGAATGCAACGTATTCCGAGAATACAAGAGATGTAGAGACTCTCATTTAAATGTAACGATTATGACTTGGTTATGAGATGACCAAACCCATCTTTTACTTGGTGAAGTGAAAGAGCTACATTTATAATTTGACTAATACATTGTGATGTATATAGTCATGTAGAGCATGCATTCAATTACAGTAGACTCATCTTAGAATACCATAGCTCAATGGTGAATCTAAGAGAACGAATTGAACCCTATTAAGATATGGTTTGATCCATGATGAGTTTTACTAATGTATCCATCTAGGATATACCTTAAAATTGCTACATATTGATAATTTAGGGTTTACTCCAGTTTTGTCCCAATTATATCAAATATGATATGGGAAGAAACCCAACTTAAAGAAGTTAAGGCTTGGGCTTGTGCTACGTTTGTCTGGAAACATAATGTAGACAATCTGGAAATAAGGTCAAGTAAGTGTTGAATTGTGGTATATCCTAAAAGTGGTTGGGATAGTATTTCTAATACTCTAATGAGCAAAAGTTGTCCATTAGGATGATTGCTGGATTTTCTTGAGAAAGAGTTCATTCAAGAAAGATGCAAAAGTAGATAGAATTTACAGAATTGTTTGTTAAGCCACAAACCAACAAAGATCCAACCGTTGCCCCTATTGAGGCAAAACCTTTAATTACACCACATTCTTTTCATAGATCAAATTGGATATTTCTTTAACATAAGAGAGATATTGTATCTCCATTAGAATGTGAAAGAATTGTTCTTTGGTGATAAAGATCACCAAGATAATCCTATTGATTATGATTAGGCGATGTTTGACATCAACTTGAGAAATGACTAAGAGTCATTAAATCCAATATGGACAGGTAGAGACCTAAAAGGCTTGGCTATTTAAGAATGTTTTCAACATAGGCAAAAGGTTGTCTATAAAGAAACTTGTTTGATAATAGTTATGTTGAAATCCACTTGGATCTTGTTATCTATAAACACACATTTTGAATATGAGATATGTCAAAAAGGATATAAAGATGTTATATCAAATGGTGAAAAACCATAAAAGTGTGTAAGTTATAGAAGTCTATTAATAGACTACAAGGTTCTCATAATTAGAACATCTATAAAGTTGAAGTAATCAAATTGTTTGATTTCTCTCATTGTATAGATGGACCATGAGTGTATAAAAGGTTAGTGGGAGTGCGATCGTTTTTCTTTATCCTAAGTATAGATGACATCCTAATCATTATGAATGATATATGAATGACATCCTAATCGTTTTGGTTTTTGGAGAAAAACTAATTCATGAAAGATTTGGCAGAAGCATCCAACAAGATCTATAGAGATAGATCATATAGATTGCTAAGTATCTCCAAATCATCAAACATAGTTGAAATGTTGAAGGAGTTCAACATGGAGAATTCTAAGGGAGGTCTAATTTACTTCAGATAAGAATTCATTATTCAAGGGCATGTGCCCTAGGATAACACAAGTAAGGTTCTTAAAGTGTTAAGAAGCCTTATTCTACACTATGTATTGAACCTGATATCTATTATGTTGTAATTGTTACAAATAGTTATCAGTCAATTCAAATTTGGAATATTGGATTGTATATGGAAATTGTAAACTCATAGTAGATGGGTATATGGATTTGGATATAATCCATATGGGGTATATTTTATATTCACTTTAGTTGGTGAAATACTTAATGGAAGAACTGTATGAAAGATACAGTGGATTCCATTATTAAGGGTGAATTAATTGTCGCATTGTCTAGGAGACTGTTTGGATCTATAAGTTCATTTAGAACTTGGAGTTGTTCCTTCCATTGAGTTGCCCACACCTTGTTTTGTGACAACAATGGGTCTATATCTCAAGTATAGGAATCACGGTCTCATCAAAAGTCCAAACACATAGAGTGACAATTCCAAGTGATTAGAGGAATCATTGGAAGAGGTAATAGATACATTACAGAAGATATTATCTACATAAGTTTTTGTAGACCTACTGACTAAAGCTTTAAAACATAATTGGTTATGTCTAAGACCAACATCTTGAGAAGATAGGTATGCGATACATGGTCGATTGGCTTTAGTGCAAGTGGGAGATTGTTAGGATTATGCCCTAGAGCCAATCATAGAGATGATTGTTTAGGGATTAGGAACAATCATTTGATTTCATTTATGTATGTCACATTTATTATTGATTTAATAAAAAGGCTTATTCTATTATGTTTATATGCATCATTTATATTTACATAATATGTCCATGGAGTTAGAGTTGAGAATATGGAATTACAAAGAGTTGTAATTTTGAGACTATAGATATATCTCTGTACTAAACTCCTTAAGCATTCCTAGTTGAAGGTTCACTATGATGGACAGTAATGAACCATAGGACTAGCACTTGTTAGGTTGACTCTATAGGAGGATAGCTAGTCTCAAGCTATTTGTGTGGAGACACTACAACCAACAAGTGGGTGCCTATTATAAGAATAGGTACACTGAATGTGACCAAAGATATGAGATAAACTGAATGGAGTTTTTTCCTGCCTGTCAATCGGTTTCTCATTGTTATAGTGGTACAAGTAATCCTTAGACCTGAGACACCATAGTTACCTTATGCATATAGCTTTAGAAGTTTGATAACACTAAGTGCAAATCCTATTCAGGGGTTTGCAAAGGTGTTCATTGGCCCTACTGCTATGTGTGTGAAGGCATATGAGTGATCAACAAGGGATCCATCACTCTCAGGAAAAGAGAGAGAATGTCTCATATAGCATTCATAATATAACTCATTAAATCCATGGCCATGGTAGGATGAATATGAAAAGAGTTTCATGAGTTCATCAATGAGTTGATATCTATGAATGAGTATAAAGTAATTGAACTAGGGACTTGACAGACTTCCATGTCCTATTAGTTCAATTGGAGACATTGTGTTGAAGGAAGGATGCAATTGTAACCTATAAACTATAACAGAAGGGTTCTTTGTAAATGACTATTCACCTCATTAAGGACCACACCATGAGCCATATGCTAGGTGTTACTCATGGTTAGTAGAAGCCCTAATTGATATAAGTGAGTTATAATCAATTAGGGAATTGGAAGGAGTTCCAATTAGACCCTAAATGGAAAGCGTTCCATTGTGCACACCTCGTGCTATTCCTACTACTTGATGATGTGAACCCAATGGGTCACACACTGATCATGCAAGAAGGGCTTTAAAGTCTATGAGAGAAAGGGTTTTAGTGAATAAAGAATAGTTCTTTATGGGCCTATTTGTATTTGATACAAATAATAGGGGTTAATGTGCAATTAAGAGTAATTACACATAACCCTATTAGGGTTTCTTCCCCATGGCCAGCCCCCTTTAGTGGGCTGCCTATATAAGTCACACTTATGTGTGACATGGCATAAGAGGCTTGCACAAAAAACCCTAGCCGTCCAGCCCCTTGGAGGCTCTCTTCTCTCTCTCTCTCTTCTCCACCTCTAGCAACAACAAGGAAGAAGAAAGAAAGGACTTGAAGCTCTAGCTAGGTGTGGATACCGTTGGAGGCAGCACACTTGGGCTGCTCATTCACCGCTGTCCGGAATCAAAGCTTGGAGCAAAAAGGAGAAGACAAAAAAATCCTGTAAGTGTTCTAACCCTCTTCGTAGTTAGGGTTTGATTTTGTGTTATGCATAGTTAGATTCATGGGATTGGGAATCGTAGGAAAAATTTTTTATATTCCGCACTTCTATTTTTCCCTCTTGTTCGATTCCCAACAGGTAGTGCCCTTTTTCTTTCATAAGCTTTTCGCTACGTCATTTGGGCTTCTTTCTCCATTATTTTCTTACTTATTCTCTTTTAATTAATAGTTGATATGGATGGATTATTAATTGATTAGCATGCTATTTTTTTTATTTATTGATTTGCATGTCATTAAGAGATTAAGTTAGCCCAATTAAATTAAAAGACCAACTCGAGTGATGTGGGTACCTATGGGCTTGTCCCAAAACCTTTCCACATTATAACTTAGCACCAAAATCTTCAATCTTTTGGTTCAAGACTTTGCATTTCCCTTTTAAATTGGATTCACTGTGTTCCAGAAAATTAAATGTTTTTATGGTTTCCTCATTCCTTAAAAATAAGGTGGCAACTCCTTATTTTTATATGAATTTGTGTATATCGATTTCCACTGTTCAAACTTTTCACCAAGCGTAGCCCGTTATACCCACAGCTTCTAAGATACCCTATTTGGACAACAATTTTGATAAGTATGTGGATAGCTGAACGTAAAACCAACTCAACCTTTATCTAGGAGAGGAAGATATATGGAAATAATCTAGAAGTAAAATTCAACAATGTATATTCACTCCAAAGAATGAAGCACAAAGCACTCATCAATGGAAGCAAAAATCACTGTAGAGGCACAATCTCTTAATGGAGTCACACACAATCCTTTTTAGCATTTCTTATGCATCAAGAGGTTATAAGGATTAGGTGTGTATAGAGTTTCCAAAAAGGGTACAGAAAAACATTCTTGGAATTGCTTCAGGTCCCATGTGTTGGGAATCGAATAAGAGGGAAAAATAGAAGTGCGGAATATAAAAATTTTTCCTACGATTCCACAGCCCATGAATCTAACTATGCATAACACAAAATCAAACCCTAACTACGAAGAGGGTTAGAACACTTACAGAATTTTTGTCTTCTCCGTTTTGCTCCAAGCTTTGACTCCGGACAGCGGTGAATGAGCAGCCCAAGTGTGCTGCCTCCAACGGTATCCACACCTAGCTAGAGCTTCAAGTCCTTTCCTTCTTTCCCATGTTGTTGCTAGAGTAGGAGAAGAGAGGAGAGAGAGAGAGGGAGGCTGGAAATTCTGGCCAGCCCTTGGGGAGTTCAACTTGTGATGATGTCACACATCATAGTGTGACTTATATAGTCCACACTAAGGGGGCCGGCCCTAGGGGGAAACCCTATTAGGGTTTTATGCAATTTCTCTAAATTGCACAATAACCCCTATAAATTATATCAAATATAAATAGGCCTCAAAGAACTATTCTTTATGCACTCATACCCTTTCTCTCATAGACTTTAAAGCTCATCTTGCATGATCAGTGTGTGACCCATTGGGTTCACATCATCAAGTAGTAGGAATAGCACGAGGTGTGCACAATGGAACTCTTTCCATTTAGGGTCTAATTGGAACTCCTTCCAATTCCCTAATTGATTATAACTCACTTATATCAATTAGGGCTTCTACTAACCATGAGTAACACCTAGCATATGGCTCATGGTGTGGTCCTTAATGAGGTGAATAGTCATTTACAAAGAACCCTTCTGTTGTAGTTTATAGGCTACAATTGCATCCTTCCTTCAACACAATGTCTCCAATTGAACTAATAGGACATGGAAGTCTGTCAAGTCCCTAGATCAATTACTTTATACTCATTCATAGATATCAACTCATTGATGAACTCATGAAACTCTTTTCATATTCATCCTACCATGCCCATGGATTTAATGAGTTATATTATGAATGCTATATGAGACATTCTCTCTCTTTTTCCTAAGAGTGATGGATCCCTTGTTGATCACTCACATGCCTTCATACACATAGCAGTAGGGCCAATGAACACCTTTGCAAACCCCTGAATAGGATCTGCACTTAGTGTTATCAAACTTCTAAAGCTATATGCATAAGATAACTATGGTGTCTCAGGTCTAAGGATTACTTGTACCACTATAACAATGAGAAACTGATTGACAGGCAGGATAAAACTCCATTCAGTTTATCTCATATCTTTGGTCACATTCAGTGTACCTATTCTCGTAATAGGCACCCACTTGTTGGTTGTAGTGTCTCCACACAAATAGCTTGAGACTAGCTATCCTCCTATAGAGTCAACCTAACAAGTGCTAGTCCTATGGTTCATTACTGTCCATCATAGTGAACCTTCAACTAGGAATGCTTTAGGAGTTTAGTACAGAGATATATCTATAGTCTCAAAATTACAACTCTTTGTAATTCCATATTCTCAACTCTAACTCCATGGACATATTATGTAAATATAAATGATGCATATAAACATAATAGAATAAGCCCTTTTATTAAATCAATAATAAATGTGACATACATAAATGAAATCAAATGATTGTTCCTAATCCCTAAACAATCATCTCTATGATTGGCTCTAGGGCATAATCCTAACAATCTCCCACTTGCACTAAAGCCAATCGACCATGTATCGCATACCTATCTTCTCAAGATGTTGGTCTTAGACATAACCAATTATGTTTTAAAGCTTTAGTCAGTAGGTCTACATAAACTTATGTAGATAATATCTTCTGTGACGTATCTATTACCTCTTCCAATGATTCCTCTAATCACTTGGAATTGTTGCTCTATGTGTTTGGACTTTTGATGAGACCGTGATTCCTATACTTGAGCTATAGACCCATTGTTGTCACAAAACAAGGTGTGGGCAACTCAATGGAAGGAACAACTCCAAGTTCTAAATGAACTTATAGATCCAAACAGTCTCCTAGACAATGCGACAATTAATTCACCCTTAATAATGGAATCCACTGTATCTTCCATACAGTTCTTCCATTAAGTATTTCACCAACTAAAGTGAATATAAAATATACCCCATATGGATTATATCCAAATCCATATACCCATCTACTATGAGTTTACAATTTCCATGTACAATCCAATATTCCAAATTTGAATTGACTGATAACTATTTGTAACAATTACAACATAATAGATATCAGGTTCAATACATAGTGTAGAATAAGGCTTCTTAACACTTTAAGAACCTTACTTGTGTTATCCTAGGGCACATGCCCTTGAATAATGAATTCTTATCTGAAGTAAATCAGACCTCCCTTAGAATTCTCCATGTTGAACTCCTTCAACATTTCAACTATGTTTGATGATTTGGAGATACTTAGCAATCTATATGATCTATCTCTATAGATCTTGTTGGATGCTTCTGCCAAATCTTTCATGAATTAGTTTTCCTCCAAAAACCAAAACGATTAGGATGTCATTCATATATCATTCATAATGATTAGGATGTCATCTATACTTAGGATAAAGAAAAACGATCGCACTCCCACTAACCTTTTATACACTCATGGTCCATCTATACAATGAAAGAAATCAAACAATTTGATTACTTCAACTTTATAGATGTTCTAATTATGAGAACCTTGTAGTCTATTAATAGACTTCTATAACTTACACACTTTTATGGTTTTTCACCATTTGATATAACATCTTTATATCTTTTTTGACATATCTCATATTCAAAATGTGTGTTTATAGATAACAAGATCCAAATGGATTTCAGCATAACTATTATCAAACAAGTTTCTTTATAGACAACTTTTTGCCTATGTTGAAAACATTCTTAAATAGCCAAGCCTTTTAGGTCTCTACCTGTCCATATTGGATTTAATGACTCTTAGTCATTTCTCGAGTTGATGTCAAACATCGCCTAATCATAATCAATAGGATTATTTTGGTGATCTTTATCACCAAAGAACAATTCTTTCACATTCTAATGGAGATACAATATCTCTCTTATGTTAAAGAAATATCCAATTTGATCTATGAAAAGAATGTGGTGTAATTAAAGGTTTTGCCTCAATAGGGGCAAGGGTTGGATCTTTGTTGGTTTGTGGCTTTACAAACAATTCTGTAAATTCTATCTACTTTTGCATCTTTCTTGAATGAACTCTTTCTCAAGAAAATCCAGCAAACATCCTAATGGACAACTTTTGTTCATTAGGGTAATAGAAATACTATCCCAACCACTTTTGGGATATACCACAATTTAACACTTACTTGACCTTATTTCCAGATTGTCTACATTATGTTTCTAGACATACGTAACACAAGCCCAAGCCTTAACTTCTTTAAGTTGGGTTTCTTCCCATATCATATCTGATATAATTGGGACAAAATTGGAGTGAACCCTAAATTATCAATATGTAGCAATTTTAAGGTATATCCTAGATGGATACATTAGTAAAACTCATCATGGATCAAACCATATCTTAATAGGGTTCAATTCATTCTCTTAGATTCACCATTGAGCTATGGTATTCTAAGATAAGTCTACTGTAATTGAATGCATGCTCTACATGACTATATACATCACAATGTATTAGTCAAATTATAAATGTAACTATTTCACTTCACCAAGTAAAAGATGGGTTTGGTCATCTCATAACCAAGTCATAATCGTTACATTTAAATGAGAGTCTCTACATCTCTTGTATTCTCGGAATACGTTGCATTCGCTCTAATTAGTCATTTAAATTCGGAAATCAAATTTCTAGAATGTCTTAAATGACTTAGTTAAGAAATAAGTTCCCAAAATTAATCTAGCAACTCTTGCTCTATTAAAATTTTTTAAAGGTAACTTATTATCTACTTAACTTTTTGCTTCGATTTAGATTACACTAGAATCCAAAAACCAAGAAGCTGTCACACCCCATTTTTGCACCACCTTACTAGGGCTCATCATTTCATGCATGTTTTTGTTTTGTTTTTGAGTCTAGTCACTTGCATTAGGTTTCTAGAGTCACAAGGACAATAGGTATGAATTTAGGTTCAAATTGGAGTTGATCTTGAGGGATAATAAGAGCTTTTGTGACTTGAGGGGCATAATTGTCTTTTAAGCCCCAAACTTTTCATTTGACCTTGAAATGATCTCCAAATTGTCAATTGAAGTTCATATGAATGCATAGGAGGTATTTCTAGGTTCAATTTGATAAATCAATGGCTCGGGATTAAAATGGCTCAATACAGTTCAAGTTGGTTAATTGACCCTTCTTTGGGTTAGCTCTAATTGACTCACAATTACCAACCAAATCTTTTCAAATTGACTTTCATTAGTCATCATTTTACTCCCAAAAGTGTTTTATGAAGTTCAATTTTGATATGGAAAGTGTTTGGTTTGACCCTATGTGCATGCCTATGCTTAGCAAAGGTAGAGCATAGTGGTTAACCGCCTTGTTCAAACCTAACCATGCCCCCATGGTTAGAGGTTTTCAGCCTAAAATGTTCAAAAACATATTCCTCATCGAAACACGGTCGTTTTGGCTTTTGTTTCATCAAAATCGGAGTTAATTTGCCCCTTGAAACACTTCTAGAAGGAAAGGGAGACAAAACAGGCAAAAAATTAGAAGTGGGCTCGGGTGACCACCCAAGCCTGGGCGGCTAGCCGCCTGGGCCCAGGTGGCTAGCCGCCCAGCCTTGGGTGGTCACCCGAGACCACTTTCCTATTTTCACTCTAACTCCTTGCTGAAGCAGACTCTTGCCTATTTTGACGTATTTGGGCTCTTTTGGACGAGTTTCCTTCTAATTTTTGGTAACTTCTGAGTTACTTAAGCCCCAAGGGGGTCTCTAATAGCCCTTGGATTAATTTTTAGGGTTTTAATCCTAGCCATTGGTTAATCCTAATGAAACTCTATAAATACCCCCCTTTGCTTTAGCACAAGGGAGCCACTTTATACCTAAAAACCTTAGTGTTAGAGAGAGAATAAGAGAGAGGGACTTGAAGGAGAGCTGGAGTTCTTGCTGTAGCCTTGGAGATCATTGATTCAAGTCATCCATAAGAGCAAGAGGGAGTTCATACAGCAGCAAGGAAGGCCCTTCCTAAGGTATTCTCCTTCTCTATTCAAGCTTAAACTAGGTTTTCATATGGGTTAGGCTTATTGCATGTTAAAGGTAACTTTTTTATCATGTATTAACACTCTAGCTAGTTAATATACATGGAATATCTATTGTTTATCTACTGTTTAGCATGCTTTAGGGCTGTTCTATATGTTTCTAGGCATAGTCATGATTCTTGTGTTTCCGTTGTCCTTGTTCTAGGATAGTGATATTGCATGCTAGAGTTAGGTTTCTTGTTATGTTATATTGCTTTAGTTAGTTAATATGCATGATTTAGTTTCTGTTTAGTTTTATTTTAGCATGTTTAAAGTTTATTTGGTGTGTTTTTAAGCATATTTGTGAGTTTAGGGTTTTAGAGTCATTGTTTTATGTTAGTTTTCATATAGCATGATAAAGTAGACTTTTTTATTTGGTTTTTCTTCGTGTTTGCTATATATGTCTTGCATATAGAGTAAATACGATGTTTTTGCATGCATGTTAGTATATTCTAGGGTTTTTATGCATAATATGGTTTTAGGAATATGTTAGGACTTATTATTGTTTGCTGTTTTTGCTGTTAGCATGCTTAGTAGATGATTTTAGGCCATAATACTATTCTGTCCAGATTTGCATATCATTGTTTTTGCATGGTTTTGAGCACTTGTAAGGGTGCAAATAGGTGTGGTATTTGTCCTATGGTAAATAGGGCTGCTCATGTCTGAAATGGCTAATGCTTGGAGCTATTGCGCTCAGGTAAGCGGGTGTGAAGGTGCCCCAATTCACCTCTCTCCCTTAACTCTTTCCCTTCTCCCTCTTTAAGGTTAATTTTTAATATGATCCTATGGTTCTAATCAAGGGTTTCCTTAACCCATAAAATTCTGGTTTTTATTAAAGTTTCCATTTTGTGGAGTTCTTTCTAAAATCAAACTTTCTATCAATTCTCTTTCGATCAAATAAGGAAACCTAGGGTTTTAACCATAGGTTTGTATTAGGTCTTAACCTTAGTTCTAATCGAACTACGTGGACTTTGATCCATGTATTTCGTTGCATGGTACGTAGGCGCTCTTCGTGAGGCTCAAGTCCGCTCTAGGATCCAAGCATCCTAGGTTTTCTTTTTGTTTTGTTTTCTTTTTTCTTTATTTTCTGTTTTTGTTTGCTTATTATGCATGGATGGATGAATGAAATATATGATATGCATGCTATCTTGTGATGATATACTTGCTGATTTTTGTATGGAAAGACTTTAATTTAGCCCAAATGAACTGAGAGACCGAAAGGGTGACATGGGTGCCTATAGGCTTTGCCTAGAACCTTCCCATGTCATAACTTAGCCTCCGAATCCCCGATTTCTTTGGTTTCCAAAAGATTGGTTTTTGCCTTTCCTTTTTAAACATGGAGTCATTCAAATTGTTTTCCTAAAACAAACTGTTTTTAGGGTTTTCCTTGTTTCCTTTAAAAAATAAGGTGGCGACTCCTTTCCTTCCTTTTCTTTTTTCAAACCCATTTTTCTTTCCAACCCTTGTGGGCCCGATTTCCGGGGTTCACAGTTTGGCGACTCCACTGGGGACTTTGTAGGCTAGACTCTATAAAGTTTAATTGGGCTAGGTTAATTTCTTATGTTTAATTAAAATCAATCACATTGCATCCGCTTGATTGTGTGCTTTCATTTATTGCATTGTGTGCGCAAACTCTTGCATGCTAGGATCGATGTCCCTCGATGTATCCTTGCTAACGATCGGCCTAGCTTCAACCTTGGTTTTCCTGATTCCAAGTGTTGGGGCGAAAGCTATCAACCTCTCTTGCCTAGTACCCTTGGGCTTGCCCTTGGGTATATTAAATGAGTTAATCACGTACTGCTGGACCCACGCGGCGTTCCTGATGCCACATGTGGTTAGGTATAAGGATTGCTCAAGCAAGTGAAGGACCCCAGCCTACCCTTATCATTAGTCCATATAGACAGACTTGTAGGACACTGTGGTCTCACCTTTATGCACCCACAATTGTTTGTAATGATGATATGCCGTGTTTGTGGTGTGAGGCTTTATATCTTATGCCCTTAACATAGACCTTTAAACCCTAGCCTTCGTTAAGGCCATGGGTTAGGAGGAATAAATTAAGGAAATAGGATATAAAGCTATGTTTGTGATGTGCTAGTCCTAGGGGAATAATTAAACCTAATTGAAGGACTCTATGACCTATTCTTTTAAACATACCCTTAATCCATGACCCCTGTAAAGGTAAGTGGATAAAAGGAATGAATTAATTGAACATGGTGTAGAGACCAAGTTCATTAAGGAAAATATGGAGGTTTAGGACAAGTCCTTAGGCTAAAGGTTAAAACTTTTTCTATCCATAGACGTGCTGGCTTGGATCCGCAATCCGCAAGGGCGTCTAGTGAGTGTTGAGTCTACCCATCATACGGACATGGCCGACGAAAGAACTAGTGAGGGGCACTTTGACCTTGAGGCTTGCCTGAAAGCCATCATGACCAAGCTTGATCATACCTCCGAGACATCCGATACCGCATTGAAAATGGCTCAAGAGAACCAACAGAAGATGGCGGATCTTGAACAAAATGGCTCTAAGGCCCATTCCTCGGGTATACCTCATGGGGCTGGCACCAAAGAGGGACCTCAATCCAATGAGAACACCAAGACAAGGGGGGAAAGTAGCTTGAAACCTGAAGTCATTAACCTAGAAGGGGAAGCCAAGGGGAAAGGTACTAGCAGTGATTCCGTGTTAGCTAGCAAGGTAGAAGCATTGGAGAGAACTATAAAAGGGATTCGTAGGGCTGATGACATGGTCGATGTGCGGACTCTATCTCTGTTTCCAACGGCTCGTATTCCACTACAATTCAAGATGCCGGAGTTAGAAAAGTTCGATGGGACGGGTTGCCCTAAGACTCATTTGAAGATGTATGTGCGAGCTATGCACCCTCAAGGGGCTACTGACGAGCTTTTAGCTCAAATGTTCCATGAAACCTTGGCCACTTCTGCTTTGAAATGGTTCTTGTCCTTGGATGAGAATAGAACCCGGACTTGGCAAGATATATGCAATGAGTTTTCGGAGCACTACAAGTACAACACAAAGGTGGATATTACTCGAAGGGACCTGGAGACTACCAAGCAAGGGGCTCATGAAACTTTCTCCGCTTACATTACAAGGTGGAGACAAAAGGCGTCGAGAATGACGGATAGGCCAAATGAGGAGGACCAAATTCAGCTGGTGGTTAAGAACTTGCTGCCCGTATATCACAAGCACTTATTTGCCCACTATTTCCCCAATTTCAAAGCTCTCATAGGGGCTGGCACGCAGGTTGAAGATGCTATCAACGATGGGACAATCAAAACTGAGGAAGTAAGGAGTCGCAAGACAAACTTTACTGGGAAGAACAATGCCGAGGTCAACACCATAACTCAACCCATCCAACCCTTTTCTCTCAATGATGTCAACCCACCTCGCCAATTCACTGACCTATTCATGCCACTCGAAAGAGTCCTTGAAAAGCTCATAAGTCGTGACCTATTAAAGCCACTCGACCCAAGACCTCCACCAAATCCCTTACCCAAGAGCTACAATGAGAATGAGTACTGCAAGTACCACCAATCCAAAGGCCATGCCACCAATCGCTGTATTCGCCTTCGCCACCAAGTCCAAGACCTCATTGACAAGCAAGTCATTTCACCACCAACCCGTCCAAATGTCACCCGTAATCCTCTCCCATCTCATAACAACACACCCCCACCTAACACCATAAATGCCATTGAGGTTGAATCCTCTCGCCCTCGCCGACCCATAAGACAATACACTCCACTCCCCATGACCTTAACCCGTCTTTTCACCATTTGCCGCAATAACAACCTTATCATGCCCCTTCCACCAAAGCCAAGGCCATCAACCCCTCACCAATATTGCCAATACCATCGTGCACTCGGTCATGACACCGAGGCTTGTTCTATACTAAAGAAGATCATTCAAGACCTCATTGACCAAAAAGTTTTGTTGTTGCCAAAGAAATCTATCCAACAAGAGCTGAAAGAAAGATATGAAGCAGGGGACCCTCAGGTTGGCCTATTGGGTGAATCGTCGGGGAAATTTGATCACTATGTGCTGTACTCAAGTCCAAGTCCGATATCGAATGAGCCAATAGTCCCTAAAGGTTGGGATGACTTGCCGACAGGAATGGAGAGCATTGACATGATAGAGTGGGATGACTTAATGAATGACTCTGAGGAAGTCCATGACATATGGGCTAGTGATGATGAGTTAGACCATATAACCAGAGGGGGTCGCCATTTCAAGCCTCCCCACCTAGAGTCTGAAAATCCGTTGGAAGATTTGGAAGGGCAGAGGCGTCCTAGCTTGCAAGAAGAAGAGGATGAGGTGCTTAGGCAACTGAAGAAGACCAATGCTAACATCACTATTTGGGGCTTACTCATGGCCTCACATAAGCACAGACAGACCGTGTTGAAACTGCTGAATCAGATACAAGTGCCTGTTGGCACATCTCCCGAGGGATTGGTGCATTTGGTGAATCCAACTCCCAAGAACTCTACCATCATGTTCACCGATGTGGACTTACCCAAAAGCGGGCCAAGCCATTCTCAAGCTCTCTATGTAACCGTTGACACTATGGGGAAAAGGGTTCCTACCGTCCTTATCGATAATGGGTCCGCACTCAATGTATGCCCTCTCAGAACTGCCACTGTCTTGGGTTTGGGACCCACCGATTTCACGCCATCTGGGCAAACTGTAAGAGCTTATGACAACACCCGCCGTGAAGTAATAGGGGTAGTTACTTTGCCTCTTATCATGGGACCCACTGAATTTAGGGTAGAATTCCAAGTATTGGATGTGCCGTCATGTTTCAACTTGCTGTTGGGCCGACCTTGGATCCATCCTGCTGGGGCTGTGCCATCTTCACTCCATCAAAAGGTAAAGTTTCCTCATGAAGGAGCCATAGTAACACTTCAAGGGGACTATGAATTGAAACTCGCAGGCGTGCCTATATGTGAGATACAACCAGAATCAACAGCAGTACCACTATCTGGGTTTGATTATGTCCAATGCATTGAGAAAGAGCTAGAAAAGGGTGAATTAATACCCTTGGACTTTTGCCCCCACGGCAACTTGCACGTTGGTGAAATCATAAGAAGAATGAGTTTCTTTCCAGGCATGGGGCTAGGGCGTCGCCAACAAGGGATCCCTACGTCCATTCAAAGCCGTGTCACCTCATACACCTTTGGGCTAGGGTATGAGCCCTCTAAAAATGATCATGCGGAAATGCTGAGGAGAAACAAGGAGAAAGTAAGAGCCAAAGCCGAAGGAAGGGTGCCAGACCTAAAGATCTCGCCATATCGACCTACTTTGAATGGTTACTTCGTCAAAGAAGGGGATGATTTTCTATATTGCGGGTTTCCAGAATCCACCTTTGACCAAGCTACCAAGATCCGAGTTCCGGGTTTTGAAATTTTCTTCACCGAATGGTATCCAATCACAGCTGAAATGATGGATGATGAAGCCATCAATGATGAGTTCTGGGAAAAGAAAGAAGAAGACTGGGCAGAGAACCTTGACGCAGGGGCTATGGCTGAAATGTTCCAAGATATGATCCTCACCGTGGAAGACTCGACCATTGAAGGACTCCAGGGTTCGTCCATTAGCCATGCTACTATGCCACTCCTGAATTGGTACCTTGAATGTGGTGTCATTGCGGAGCTCCATGAAGAAGAAGATCTTGGCCTACCTGATAGCAGCTTGTAGGTGTCTTAGTTTAGCAATATTTCCCTAATTCAATAAGATGTATCTACTCAACTCACTTTGTGGAGTCATAGTATTGATACAGATTTGTTCATTTTTCTTCTTTTGTGTGTCATTCCTACTATTCCTAGTCAATAAAGTGTGTTTTCTTTCCCTATATATGCAGTGTCTCTTTTCTCTCCTCTATGGATATTTATGGCATGGATATAGATCCTAGGAACGATGTCCCCCCGGAGCACGTTGAGCAAAGGAAAAGGGGCGTCACCGAACCTAATATGGATGAATTGGAATCAATCAACTTAGGGACAAATGAATTGCCAAGAATAGTTAAAATTGGGAAAACCCTCTCCCCTGTTGAAAAAGAAAGGATGATCTCTCTCTTGAAAGCCAACATTATGGCTTTTGCATGGTCTTATGAAGACATGCCTGGCATCGACCCCGATATTGTGCAACACTACATCCGCACTAATTCCCTAAAGAAGCCGGTAAAGCAGAAACTCAGAAGATTAAAACCCAAATGGGCTCTAAAAGTAAAAGAAGAGGTAACTAAACAACTAGACGCGGGTTTCCTCCAAGTTGTAGAGTACCCTGAGTGGTTGTCAAATATAGTGCCTGTGCCTAAAAAAGATGGGAAAGTGAGGATGTGTGTCGACTTCCGAGATCTCAACGCCGCGAGCCCCAAGGATGACTTTCCTTTACCCCATATCGACGTGTTGGTAGATAGCA
The DNA here is from genome assembly GCA_039720395.1 of Liquidambar formosana. Taxonomy (NCBI): domain Eukaryota; kingdom Viridiplantae; phylum Streptophyta; class Magnoliopsida; order Saxifragales; family Altingiaceae; genus Liquidambar; species Liquidambar formosana. Next base: position 310,159 of record JBBPBK010000362.1, read on the forward strand.
CAGTGGGGCATGCATTCCTCTCCTTCATGGACGGATTCTCCGGGTATAACCAGATAAAGATGGCGCCTCAAGACATGGAGAAAACAGCCTTTATCACACAATGGGGAACGTACTGTTACAAGGTAATGCCTTTTGGCTTAAGAAATGCTGGGGCTACTTACCAAAGAGCAGCAACGACCTTATTGCATGATATGATCCATAAGGAAGTCGAGGTTTATGTCGATGATATGATCGTGAAGTCCGTGGATAGGGAAGGGCATTTCAAGGCACTAGAGAAGTTCCTAGAGCGAGCAAAGAAGTACAATCTCCGTCTAAACCCACAAAAGTGCGCTTTTGGGGTCACCGCAGGCAAGCTATTGGGGTTCATGATCACTCAGAGGGGCATCGAAGTGGACCCAGGGAAGATAAAAGCTATTGCAGAGATGGAGCCACCTAGCACGGAGAAGCAGATCCGGGGTTTTCTGGGAAGAGTTCAATACGTAAGCCGATTCATTGCCAACTTGACCATGGTTTGCGAACCAATCTTCAAATTGCTTAAGAAAGGTGTGCCAAAAGTGTGGAACGAAGAATGCCAAGAGGCCTTTGAGACCATTAAGAGATACTTATGCAATCCTCCAATCTTAGTTCCTCCACGGCAAGGTGCACCGCTTTTGCTATACTTAACGGTCACCGAAACCGCGACGGGAGCTATGTTAGCTCAATATCTCGAAGGGTCTACAAAGGAGAATGCCATCTACTACCTCAGCAAGAAAATGACAGACTATGAAGTGAAGTACAATGCAATTGAAAAGGCTTGTGTGGCACTAGTATGGGCGACACAGAAACTCCGACACTACATGATGTCCTTCGAAGTGTTCTTGATAAGTCGCATGGACCCGTTGAAGTACCTGATAGAGAGGCCAGTATTGTCATATAGAACTGCTCGATGGTCAATTCTCCTCAATGAATTTGACATCAAGTACGTGAATCAGAAGTCTATCAAGGGGAGCGTCATCGCAGACTACCTAGCTAGCTGTCCTGTGTCATCATCCGTTCCGTTCAACAATCAGTTCCCAGACGAGGACGTGCTAGAAATCGGTAAAAAGACTTGGAAAGTTTATTTCGATGGGGCAGCCAATAGGAGAGGTTATGGGATTGGAGTCCTACTAGTCTCACCTGAAGAGGCATTTACACCGTTGGCGGTCAAGCTAGGGTTTGAAGCTACCAACAACATTGCTGAGTATGAGGCCTGTATCCTAGCATTGGAAGCCGCACTTGAATTGGGGATCAAAGAATTGGAAGTGTTCGGGGACTCGGCGCTAATCATTTGTCAAATAAAAGGGGAATGGAAAACTCGAGATGAGAAGTTGTTGCCCTACCATGCCTACCTGGAAGCTCTAACCAAGGAGTTCTCAGAGATAGAGTTCAACTACCTTTCAAGAAACAAGAACCAGTTCGCCGATGCCTTGGCAACCCTAGCATCCATGGTGGAGATACCTGAAGGGGGAAATGTGAAGCCGTTGGTGATAGAATGCCAAGACAAGCCCGTGTACTGTTGTGCAATCCGAGGAGGGGAAGTGATTGATGGCCATCCGTGGTTCCATGACATAAAGAAGTTCATTGAAGAAAGGGAGTACCCAGAAGGAGCATCTCGCATTGACAGAAAAACCCTAAGGCGGTTGGCGAGTCACTATGTACTTTATGGAGGAAAGCTATATCGGAGATCATACGACGGGATCCACCTGCTATGTGTCACCGAGGAGGAAGCCGAGCATCTGATTAAAGAAATCCATGAAGGGACAGGGGCTCCGCACATGAATGGCTATATGTTGGCTAAGAAAATCATGAGGCTAGGCTATTATTGGTCTACCATGGAAAGAGATTGCCACGCACATGTCAAGAAGTGCCATAAATGCCAACTGTTCGCCAGTGGACAACATTTGCCTTCTATGCCTTTAACAAGTATGTCGTCACCATGGCCATTCGCAGTATGGGGGATAGATATCATCGGACAGATCAAGCCAAAGGCGTCAAATGGGCATGAATACATCCTGGTTGCCATCGATTATTTCACTAAGTGGGTGGAAGCAGCGTCCTTCAAGACCTTGAATTCCAAGAAGGTAGCACAGTTCATACAGCACAGCATCATCTATCGATATGGGGTACCGCATGAAGTTATCTCAGATAATGGCCATCACTTTCAGAAAGAAACCCATGAGCTCTTGCAAAAGTACGGCATAGTCCACCATTTGTCGTCACCATACCGTCCTCAGACTAATGGGGCAGTGGAAGCAGCTAACAAGAATATCAAGAAGATACTGCAGAAGACTGCGGACTCGCACACAGACTGGCATGAGAAGTTACCATTGGCTCTATGGTGTTATAAAACATCAATAAGGTCATCAACAGGGGCTACCCCTTACTCTCTAGTTTATGGAATGGAGGCCGTGTTGCCAGTTGAATTAGAAGTTCCTTCACTAAGGGTTGCCGTGGAGAGTCAGATAACAAAAGTGGACTGGGTTAAGAGCCGTTATGATGAGTTAGCTTTGCTAGATGAAAGGCGTTTAAGGGCGCTGTATCATGTTCAAGGGTATCAACGGAGAGTTGCCAGAGCATTCAACAAACATGTCAAAGATCGAGGTCTAAAGAAAGGGGATGTAATGCTGAAAGAAATCAGAGCTCCACTATTCGATCCGCGGGGAAAATTCAAGCCAAGTTGGGGTGGACCATACATTATCAAAGAAATATTGTCAGCAGGGGCTGTTCGCCTCATGGATTTAGATGGAATTGAGTTCGCTCGTCCAACTAATTTGGATCAATTGAAAAAATATCATGTTTGAGGCCTGCTAGGTTGAAAACCCGTAAGGGCGGCCTAGGCAAAAGTTAAGGCATGAGAACTACGTAAGACCTGATTCTCCATTCAAAAAAAAAAAAAAACAAAACCAAAAAAAAATCAAAAACAAAAAAAACAAAAACAAAAAAACAAAAAAAAAAAGAAACAAAAAAAAGCAAAAAAGGAAAAAATCATGGAGATACGTAGGCAACCCATAAAGTTGTTAGGATTATGCCCTAGAGCCAATCATAGAGATGATTGTTTAGGGATTAGGAACAATCATTTGATTTCATTTATGTATGTCACATTTATTATTGATTTAATAAAAGGGCTTATTCTATTATGTATATATGCATCATTTATATTTACATAATATGTCCATGGAGTTAGAGTTGAGAATATGGAATTACAAAGAGTTGTAATTTTGAGACTATAGATATATCTCTGTACTAAACTCCTAAAGCATTCCTAGTTGAAGGTTCACTATGATGGACAATAATGAACTATAGGACTAGCACTTGTTAGGTTGACTCTATAGGAGGATAGCTAGTCTCAAGCTATTTGTGTGGAGACACTACAACCAACAAGTGGGTGCCTATTACAAGAATAGGTACACTGAATGTGACCAAAGATATGAGATAAACTGAATGGAGTTTTATCCTACCTGTCAATCAGTTTCTCATTGTTATAGTGGTACAAGTAATCCTTAGACCTGAGACACCATAGTTGCCTTATGCATGTAGCTTTAGAAGTTTGATAACACTAAGTGCAGATCCTATTCAGGGGTCTGCAAAGGTGTTCATTGGCCCTACTGCTATGTGTATGAAGGCATGTGAGTGATCAACAAGGGATCCATCACTCTCAGGAAAAAGAGAGAGAATGTCTCATATAGCATTCATAATATAACTCATTAAATCCATGGCCATGGTAGGATGAATATGAAAAGAGTTTCATGAGTTCATCAATGAGTTGATATCTATGGATGAGTATAAAGTAATTGAACTAGGGACTTGACAGACTTCCATGTCCTATTAGTTCAATTGGAGACATTGTGTTGAAGGAATGATGCAATTGTAACCTATAAACTATAACAGAAGGGTTCTTTGTAAATGACTATTCACCTCATTAAGGACCACACCATGAGCCATATGCTAGGTGTTACTCATGGTTAGTAGAAGCCCTAATTGATATAAGTGAGTTATAATCAATTAGGGAATTGGAAGGAGTTCCAATTAGACCCTAAATGGAAAGAGTTCCATTGTGCACACCTCGTGCTATTCCTACTACTTGATGATGTGAACCCAATGGGTCACACACTGATCATGCAAGATGAGCTTTAAAGTCTATGAGAGAAAGGGTATGAGTGCATAAAGAATAGTTCTTTGAGGCCTATTTATATTTGATATAATTTATAGGGGTTATTGTGCAATTTAGAGAAATTGCACAAAACCCTAAAAGGGTTTCCCCCCTAGGGCCGGCCCCTTTAGTGTGGACTATTTAAGTCACACTATGATGTGTGACATCATAATTTTTGGAGGCTCCCCAAGGGCTGGCCAGAATTTCCAGCACTCTCTCTCTCTCTCTCTTCTCTTCTCCTACTCTAGCAACAACAAGGAAAAGAGGATTAGGACTTGAAGCTCTAGCTAGGTGTGGATACCGTTGGAGGCAGCACACTTGGGCTGCTCATTCACCGCTGTCCGGAATCAAAGCTTGGAGCAAAAAGGAGAAGACAAAAATTCTGTAAGTGTTCTAACCCTCTTTGTAGTTAGGGTTTGATTTTGTGTTATGCATAGTTAGATTCATGGGATTGGGAATCGTAGGAAAAATTTTTATATTCCGCCTTTGTATTTTTCCCTCTTGTATGATTCCCAACAAAAGTTACCTTTGGTGCGGTCTAAATCAAACAACAAAATCCCAAATTTGATTTATTATTGGCGATTTATTCAAAACTAAAATTGATTGACATAGCAATTCATTGGTATTAAGTAAAAGAACTATAAAAGTGCCATAAATATCCTATTCTATTGAGTCTTCAATTCTTCTTGGGCTTCTTTGCAGCCCACTTTTCAGCTTTCTGCTTCTCTCTTTCGTGTCTTCTTTTCTTCCTCAAGTCATGTTCATAAGCTGCTGTCACTGCTTCCATAATATCTTCTCTACAAGGTCCGAGGTCGTTATTCCTGATAAGTCCAAAAATCCTTTCTCTTCGAGTAGTCTCTCGCTCACCCAAATTGTCTTTCAACCATTCCTTGTACTCAAGGCTCATCATATATGGACCATTAGTATTCGTCACTTGAGTCAGTGTCAGCTTGCTAGGCCACCGATCCTTCGCCCAAGTCACTACAGAAAGACCCGCAGGCACCACAGGATAGTCACCTTTCAAGGAAGTGGGTATGATTTGCATGGCACCCATCTGACGAAGAACCCTTGAAGGCCAATAGAAAGAAGTAGACTTCAGTCCTATGAGTCTCACCATTGCACATCCAGAAGTTCGCAGAAGCACTCGTTCACTGCAGCCCCATATGAAGACAAACCACTTGACACTCCTCCAAGAAAGGGTTTGGAAGTAACCTAGCCAATCCCTCAATGAAAACTCTCTAGGCAGTTCGATGTGGCGAAGGCAGTAATGCTGGGGCTTGTATGATGTAATGGCAATGGGTGATAAGAAATTCAGTCTTCCAAGCAACCACATTTGCAGCAAAATGGGGCTACCTCCTAAAGGAACCTTTGGGTCCTCATGGACTTTATCCAAGCTATTCAGGGTTTCAGCTAATACCATGGGAATCAAGTTATGGCCCTTGGCAAGGAGAGGAATCAAGTCACAAATTTGTATGGGAACATGTGGAGTACCAGTTGAAATAAGGAAACGACCAATGAGGCAAAAGGCAAGTGCATGCTTAATGGGAAAGGTAAAGTTCAGAATACCTTTACCATCATAAACCAAAAAAGAGGTTGCCAATTTCATCAAGTCAACCATATGGTCCTTTACAAACGTAGAGGCATATTGTGGGTGAATCCCAAGGAGGTTGGAAAAAGAAGTAAGAAAGCTTGGGCGAGGAGTAGGGAGTATAAAAGGACCTACCGGTGAAACCCCATACAACGCGCAGAATTCCTCCATGGTTGGGCACAGTTCTTCATAGTTGAAGCGAAACACATGAATTTGGGGATCCCAAAAATATGTAGCAGCAGTCAAGAGGTTCGTTTCAAGCTTCACATGCCTCAAGGAAAGCAATGGATCCAAGCCAAAGCACTTGAACTCAGATTTTGCTTCAGCACTTATAACTCTCAAAAACCCTCCTAAAAATTTGTCTAGAGCCTCCATAATTTCTAATGAATGAATACAAGGGGGTTTAGGAACCTCTTGGATGTGTTTTTATAGGGAAAAGGTCACAAATCCAAGTTCAAATAGGAAAAAACCCGTCAAAATAGGAAGTTTCCTATTCAAAGTGGGATTTCCGCTTCGGGCTCGGGTGACCACCCAGGCCTGGGCGGCTAGCCTCCTGGCCTTGGGCGGCTAGCCGCCCAGCCCCGGGTGGTCACCCGAGGCCGTTTTCCTATTTTGCCCAATTTTGCCTATTTTTGACCTAATTTGACCCCTATATGGTTATGTGACCTCGGGAAGCTTATTTTGAGCTTATTTTTGCACAAAAACATGAGTAACTCACCACCATGGAACTCCAAAAGTCTCATACAAAGTACCAAAGCGAATGTTCAAAGAAAGGTTACAAAGCATAAAGAAAGATGTTTCATTCGATTACAAAGCAAGAAGGTAAGCTAATCTAATGGTCCCCCGTGGTTCTTCTCTTTCCACTTGATTCGCCTCTACCACGACCAGCATGAGGATTCCCTTGGGGTGGCATCGGCTGTGGTGGACGCAGTGTGGAGACCTGTTGCAAAGAAATCAATTAATAAAGAAGGGTTATATCATTAGCTCCTATGATTGGAATGAACAAAGGGAATGGCTTACAGTGGGATTCAATCGTCCCTCTAGCACAGAGTTCGCCAAACTCATCCTAACAAGGTCTCGCCTTAAACCCTCGCTGAGCTCAAGGCACTCCTGTGCATATTCTCGGGGAACCTAAAAGATGAACATAGTTAATAAATGATGAAAAGGGTTCTAAGAAAGGCAAAGGTTTAGAGCTTACATGCTCGTAGCTCGAGTCAATCTTGGGGACCTCATCAAAAGCAGGGCGGGTAATGTCAGTCCTCATGAACTCCAACCCATTACATAAATTCACTTGCCAGTCGAGCACTGGGAGAGGTGGCTGTGCCATTCCCCCCATCTCATAATCCTCATCCCCATGAGTCATGCCTGTGGAGGACGCTATTGTGGAACTATGTCCACGAGCTCGCCGACCCTGCAATAGATAATTTGTTTAAGAGGAGTGCTTGCATAAGTCATTAATTGAAAAGAATGGAATGGAAACTCACCCCTTGAGGTGGGAAACCAATGACTCTAGGGCGCATCAGAAATTGGTTGCAGAAAGTCATGTAGTCGGTATTAGGCGAGGTGAACTCCTCAACATCCCATCCAATCAGAGCTTCCATCAGCTCATCCCCATCCAGAGAATCAGTGTGCCTCATGTTCATGGGAGGCAAGACAGGGGTAAGAGCGGCATCCACTCGTCCTTTCACCTGCCTAAGGACGCGCTCCCCTAAATACCAGTATCGCCCTGAGGGACCCTCAAAGAGTACCCTCTTCCTAGTCAACTCCAAACAGGACACACACCTCCTAGGCAACCTAGCCTCCCACAGTCCCCATGGACTCCACTCCACCTGTTGAATTTGAAAAAAAAGAAAAAAATGGTGAGCAAGATAATAAAAAATGAATGAAAGAAAAGAATGAGGAAGGTGAATTACCATGTCAGCATTTAGGCTCGCCAAGTACGCCCTTGCATGGGCGTAGTCATGCCTATTGGGGGCACGCATAGCTATCTTGGTGGGAGCATAGTTCCCAAGTATTGGCCATTCTTGTATCTCATTATCCAGGGCAGGGCGGCACAGTCCCAGGTATTCATAATACCATATCTGTCAAGATTCAAGAAAAGCATTAAAATTAAGTCAAGTTTGAGAGGAATTTAAAAATTAAACATTTTTACTTACCTCCCAAACAAATGGGAGCCCACCAAAATGCTTGGAAACACCACGAGACATGTCAGACATGGATCCATACATAGTAGCTAGTGCTACCCCTCCCCAGTTATACCTCCCCATTTTGTTCACATCTACCATGGAAGCGAGGTACCCCAATTGTGCCATGTCATTGGCACCAACAAAGAGAGTGCAAGAGAGCATATAGATCATGAAAGCCCTAGTAATGCACTCAGGAGCCACCCCCACACCTTCTACTTGATTGGCAAAATTCTCAAAAAGCCATGTCCTCCTGACACCGCGGGAACTCACCTCAATATCAATCCCCAACATAGTGAAGAGATAAGCACTATTTGTGTTGGCATCCCCATAGAATTCCAACCTCTTTCCTTTGAGGCTTAAACCGGTGATAATCGAGAAATCCTTGGGAGTCATGGTCATCTCCCCAAAACTAAAGTGGAAGGTGTTGGTGGTATCCCACCATAATTCAGCTAAGGCAAGGAGGGCTTGCCTATCCCACTGTTCATTCCATAATGAGTCAAGAAACCAACCAAAACCCGCTTTCTTAATGGATTCCCTTGCAGAAGGTTGGGTGTGCTCCATACGCCTCCACCACCCAATAAGATTCTTTATCGAAGACCTTGTGCGTTGGGCTAATCAAGAAGAATGGTTCACCTAGTTAGTGTAAAAATCATATGCAAGCATTGATAATTGGCTTTCCAAAAACTAAGTCTTTTAGTTCATGAACAAGTAAACCTTGCTTTGAAAGTTTATGAAAACAATGGTTTTATTCTTCAAACTCATGATCATTGGTAAACCATGCATTCCAAGACCATGGAAGCATGGATTTTTCAAAGAAAATAGCAAGCAAACTTTGTTTTCCAAAGTGGTTTTTTAAGGAAAAAATAAGCAAACCTTGTTCATGAAAACATTGGTTTTTCAAAAATATAGCAAACTTTGTTTTTCAAAGTTCATGAAAATGCTTGGTTTTGTTTCTAAAATCAATTAGAAATGAATGCCTATGATTTTGCCTTGCAATGCACATCAATTTTACAAAGATTGGATGAATTTTCATCATTCAAGCATTTTATCAAACACTTGGTAGGCACTATTCACCAAGTTTTCAAATTGAATTCTTTTCACATCCAATCCTTGCCAAAATCAATGGGCATTGCAAACATTGCTAGGAATACTCATAGAGAGTTCATGGGAATGCATTTCAATCAACAAAAATGAAAATTTCAAAGAAAAGTTTAAAATGGGTAAGCTTACCTCTTGTTTGGAATGGAGAAAAGAGAGATGATTCCTTGGTTCTAGAAGCAATTTCTCTTGAGGAACATCATATATTGGTGCCTTGTATCTACTCTTTGAGTCAAGGAATGGATACTTTGAAGTGGAGTCTTCATTTGAATCCATGGTGGATGAACTAGCTTGTGTTGAGCAAAAATGGGTTTAATGGGTTTTTGATTTGCAAAGTGCTGCAAATTTCTGGTTTTTAATGTGAAATTGGGTGTTAATGATGCTATTTCATGTGTATGAATCCTTCTTGAAGTATGGATTTGATTGCTCTTGGGTATTGGAGTGATTTTGCAAAATGGGGTAAGCTTTCTAGAGAGAGAAACTCCAATTTTCGGGTTCTTTGAACAAGGGGTATGAATAGTGCACTTGGGTATTTAAAAACCCAGAATTTTTCAGCATTAGGCTCGGGTGACCACCCAAGCTTTGGGCGGCTAGCCACCAGGGCCTGGGCGGCTAGCCTCCCGAGGCCTGGTGGTCACCCAAGCCACTTTGTTTTGGCTTTCTCCCTCGCTTTGTCTCGCCTTGGCGCGTGATTAAACCTTCTTCCAAATGAGATATTCAACACTTTTTGAGCTTAAAATCAATCAAATTTCATCTTGAAATCAATTCTTTGAATTGATTTTATGTTCAAAAGGGTTGAATATATTTCCCCTGTGTCATGCCAACTCAAGTGACAATGTGCCAAGTCACTTTCCTCTTGCACCATGCTTGTCCTATCTTGATAAATTGATCATATATCCTCATTTCAAATCTTGATTTTTCATCCCACTTGGTTGAATATATTCATCACTTGAATATGTTCTTCCATTTCAAAAAAGTGTATTCACCCTTTGAATACGCTTCTCAGTTTTAAATTCTCATTCTCTATCATACTTGGTTGAATATATTCATCACTTGAATATGTTCTTCCATTTCAAAAGTATATTCACCCTTTGAATATGCTTCTCAGTTTCAAATCCTCATTCTCTATCATACTTGGTTGAATATATTCATCACTTGAATATGTTCTTCCATTTCAAAAGTGTATTCACCCTTTGAATATGCTTCTCAGTTTCAAATCCTCATTCTCTATCATACTTGGTTGAATATATTCATCACTTGAATATGTTCTTCCATTTCAAAAGTGTATTCACCCTTTGAATATGCTTCTCAGTTTCAAATCCTCATTCTCTATCATACTTGGTTGAATATATTCATCACTTGAATATGTTCTTCCATTTCAAAAGTGTATTTACCCTTTGAATATGCTTCTCAGTTTCAAATTCTCATTCTCTATCATACTTGGTTGAATGTATTCATCACTTGAATATGTTCTTCCATTTCAAAAGTGTATTCACTCTTTGAATATGCTTCTCAGTTCCCAATCCTCATTATTCCTATCTTACTTGGTTAAATATATCCATCACTTGGATATATTTCTCCATTTCAATGGTGTGTTCATCACTTGAACACACTTGTCACTTACTTGGTTAAGTATATCCATCGCTTGGATATATTTCTCCATTTCAATGGTATGTTTATCACTTAAACATACTTGTCACTTACTTGGGTAAATATATTCGTGACTAGAATATATTTCTCCATTTCAATGGTGCACTCATCACTTGAGTACACTTCTCAGATTATTCCTATCTTACTTGGTTAAATATATCCATCACTTGGATATATTTCTCCATTTCAATGGTGTGTTCATCACTTGAACACACTTGTCACTTACTTGGTTAAGTATATCCATCGCTTGAATATATTTCTCCATTTCAATGGTATGTTTATCACTTAAACATACTTGTCACTTACTTGGTTAAATATATTCGTGACTAGAATATATTTCTCCATTTCAATGGTGTACTCATCACTTGAGTACACTTCTCAGATTATTCTTATCCTACTTGGTTAAATATATCCATTGCTTGGATATATTTCTCCATTTCAATGGTATGCTCATCACTTGAGTATACTTCTCAGATTTCATTCTCAGATTACTTGGTTAAATATATTCGTGACCTGAATATATTTCTCCATTTCAATGGTATACACATCACTTGAGTATACTTCTCAGATTATTTTGTCACTTATCCATCGCTTGGATATATTTCTCCATTTCAAAGGCACGTTCATCACTTGGACGTACTTCTCAGATCTCATTCTCATCACTTGGTTAAATATATTCGTGACTAGAATATATTTCTCCATTTCAAAAGTATGTTCCTTCGTAGTGGCTTGAATATGCTCCTCTTTGTCAATCATCAACCCCCAGTGGTTTAAGTATACTCATGACTTGAGTACACTTCCTTATCTCAGTCTCAGGTTTTCAACCTCCTATCATTGTTTAGTATCAGTGTGTGATTTCTCCAAGCTTTTTGGCAAAAATGGGTTGTTCTTTATCATTGGTTCACAAGTGTAACTTGTTCGCCAATGAGGGGCTTCTGTCACACCCCATTTTTGCACCACCTTACTAGGGCTCATCATTTCATGCATGTTTTTGTTTTGTTTTTGAGTCTAGTCACTTGCATTAGGTTTCTAGAGTCACAAGGACAATAGGTATGAATTTTGGTTCAAATTGGAGTTGATCTTGAGGGATAATAAGAGCTTTTGTGACTTGCGGGGCATAATTGTCTTTTAAGCCCCAAACTTTTCATTTGACCTTGAAATGATCTCCAAATTGTCAATTGAAGTTCATATGAATGCATAGGAGGTATTTCTAGGTTCAATTTGATAAATCAATGGCTCGGGATTAAAATGGCTCAATACAGTTCAAGTTGGTTAATTGACCCTTCTTTGGGTTAGCTCTAATTGACTCACAATTACCAACCAAATCTTTTCAAATTGACTTTCATTAGTCATCATTTTACTCCCAAAAGTGTTTTATGAAGTTCAATTTTGATATGGAAAGTGTTTGGTTTGACCCTATGTGCATGCCTATGCTTAGCAAAGGTAGAGCATAGTGGTTAACCGCCTTGTTCAAACCTAACCATGCCCCCATGGTTAGAGGTTTTCAGCCTAAAATGTTCAAAAACATATTCCTCATCGAAACACGGTCGTTTTGGCTTTTGTTTCATCAAAATCGGAGTTAATTTGCCCCTTGAAACACTTCTAGAAGGAAAGGGAGACAAAACAGGCAAAAAATTAGAAGTGGGCTCGGGTGACCACCCAAGCCTGGGCGGCTAGCCGCCTGGGCCCAGGTGGCTAGCCGCCCAGCCTTGGGTGGTCACCCGAGACCACTTTCCTATTTTCACTCTAACTCCTTGCTGAAGTGGACTCTTGCCTATTTTGACGTATTTGGGCTCTTTTGGACGAGTTTCCTTCTAATTTTTGGTAACTTCTGAGTTACTTAAGCCCCAAGGGGGTCTCTAATAGCCCTTGGATTAATTTTTAGGGTTTTAATCCTAGCCATTGGTTAATCCTAATGAAACTCTATAAATACCCCCCTTTGCTTCAGCACAAGGGAGCCACTTTATGCCTAAAAACCTTAGTGTTAGAGAGAGAATAAGAGAGAGGGACTTGAAGGAGAGCTGGAGTTCTTGCTGTAGCCTTGGAGAACATTGATTCAAGTCATCCATAAGAGCAAGAGGGAGTTCATACAGCAGCAAGGAAGGCCCTTCCTAAGGTATTCTCCTTCTCTATTCAAGCTTAAACTTGGTTTTCATATGGGTTAGGCTTATTGCATGTTAAAGGTAACTTTTTTATCATGTATTAACACTCTAGCTAGTTAATATACATGGAATATCTATTGTTTATCTACTGTTTAGCATGCTTTAGGGCTGTTCTATATGTTTCTAGGCATAGTCATGATTCTTGTGTTTCCGTTGTCCTTGTTCTAGGATAGTGATATTGCATGCTAGAGTTAGGATTCTTGTTATGTTATATTGCTTTAGTTAGTTAATATGCATGATTTAGTTTCTGTTTAGTTTTATTTTAGCATGTTTAGAGTTTATTTGGTGTGTTTTTAAGCATATTTGTGAGTTTAGGGTTTTAGAGTCATTGTTTTATGTTAGTTTTCATATAGCATGATAAAGTAGACTTTTTTATTTGGTTTTTCTTCGTGTTTGCTGTATATGTCTTGCATATAGAGTAAATACGATGTTTTTGCATGCATGTTAGTATATTCTAGGGTTTTTATGCATAATATGGTTTTAGGAATATGTTAGGACTTATTATTGTTTGTTGTTTTTGCTGTTAGCATGCTTAGTAGATGATTTTAGGCCATAATACTATTCTGTCCAGATTTGCATATCATTGTTTTTGCATGGTTTTGAGCACTTGTAAGGGTGCAAATAGGTGTGGTATTTGTCCTATGGTAAATAGGGCTGCTCATGTCTGAAATGGCTAATGCTTGGAGCTATTGCGCTCAGGTAAGCGGGTGTGAAGGTGCCCCAATTCACCTCTCTCCCTTAACTCTTTCCCTTCTCCCTCTTTAGGGTTAATTTTTAATATGATCCTATGGTTCTAATCAAGGGTTTCCTTAACCCATAAAATTCTAGTTTTTATTAAAGTTTCCATTTTGTGGAGTTCTTTCTAAAATCAAACTTTCTATCAATTCTCTTTCGATCAAATAAGGAAACCTAGGGTTTTAACCATAGGTTTGTATTAGGTCTTAACCTTAGTTCTAATCGAACTACGTGGACTTTGATCCATGTATTTTGTTGCATGGTACGTAGGCGCTCTTCGTGAGGCTCAAGTCCGCTCTAGGATCCAAGCATCCTAGGTTTTCTTTTTGTTTTGTTTTCTTTTTTCTTTATTTTCTGTTTTTGTTTGCTTATTATGCATGGATGGATGAATGAAATATATGATATGCATGCTATCTTGTGATGATATACTTGCTGATTTTTGTATGGAAAGACTTTAATTTAGCCCAAATGAACTGAGAGACCGAAAGGGTGACATGGGTGCCTATAGGCTTTGCCTAGAACCTTCCCATGTCATAACTTAGCCTCCGAATCCCCGATTTCTTTGGTTTCCAAAAGATTGGTTTTTGCCTTTCCTTTTTAAACATGGAGTCATTCAAATTGTTTTCCTAAAACAAACTGTTTTTAGGGTTTTCCTTGTTTCCTTTAAAAAATAAGGTGGCGACTCCTTTCCTTCCTTTTCTTTTTTCAAACCCATTTTTCTTTCCAACCCTTGTGGGCCCGATTTCCGGGGTTCACAGAAGCAGAACTAACCAACAATTTAGTTTAGAGCATGAACCAAAACTTCAAAAGTTTGGTTCTTCTAGGAAGACTGATACTTTATCAAGTTCCCTTTACAATACCTTATGTTTACTACAAAATAATTATATTTCTTTGTCTTTGACTTTTCAAGACTTGATTTCCTCGATGCTTCCATTTTAAATCACATATAGCTTCTCAAGCTATTCTATGTGATTAATCATTTTTCAAAAGAATGATTATTAATAAACAACTTTTATTACATCCTAGTCTAGAAGAAGTCCTTTATAAGTACTATACTTTATAGTATTATTTTACTCACCATACAACCTTTGTATGTGATGTAGGACATCAAAGGCATTTGCATTGACTAATTTTGCTTCTGAAGCTCATTAGTCATCAATACTATCATATAGCATGGCAACAAGATGCCAATTGTGCATAGTGTCTTTTTCTTCTTAGGATGTTTTATGGAGGGCCTTTAAGAAAAGGCCTAATAGCATATGAACAATCTTTTGAAATTAAGAACAATTCTCAATTTCCTAAGTCAATCAAAGAAATCGGGTTTAGTCAAACTATCAATATCCTATATATTAGGAAATAGGGGTTTTGAGGTGAGTAACTAGGTAATCTACATAAATAGAGAATTAGATTTCATTTTTATCCATAATGATTGGGTCTTTAATCATATGGTACCTCCCACTATTTTATCAAATTCCATACACCCTCTAATGGAATTCGGGAATCTCATTCCTAATGGGGATTGGGGTCCCACTGTGACCTAGAAGCCTCACATGTTAGTTTCTTGGCTTCTAACCCACAATAAGAAGACAACTCTTTGTCTATTGCTTCATAAGCAAGTTCCAATCATTTTGCCTCTAGGGAACATACACCTCACATGTTAGTTTCTTGGAATACTTCCCTAGTTAAGTTAAACCCATCATTCACACAGGTATGTTTCGCCAAATATATACCTCACATGTTAGTTTCTTGGTATATACCAGTTTAGGCACCCCATGATATCTCATATGTGATAGTTTCAAGTAATGTCTTTAACATGGGTAGATCCTACATGTCTGCAGCCAGGTACCCACATTAAGGGACGTTAGATGATCCTATAATGATAGAAGGCAATGAAGAATTCATTCCCCAATGACTTCTCCATTTTCAACTTAATATTAAATAAGAGGGGTTTTAAAGGGTCTCATCAAATTAACATGCATCCTATGTATCAAAATTTAAACATATAAATTATTCTATTTATAATCATACATCTCATGCTATTATAAATCATACATCGCATGCTATTATATATCAACATATATAAAGTACCATATTTTGATATTAGTCCCTAAGTGAATAGGTAACATATACCAAACTATGGTATTGGAGCTAATACAATTATCTCATAAATAAAAGCTCCCACTATGATGATTATGGACTTTAGGAGGATTCAATCCAAGCCAATAGATTGAATCCAAGGTCTAAGGTAGGTGTAGGTGATCGTAAAATAAACCATTCGTAACATGCATGCTTTCTTGAAAAACTTCTCTAAGCTTTCAAGTCCTTCAATCTGCTCCCTTGGCTTGATGGTCTCCACCATTGGCTTGTTGGGCTCCATCATACTCCTTTGGGTCCACTATGCTCCTTAGTGCGCTCTCGATTACATAACATTTACATAATATATAGAAAGGGATACATGAGGGGAATGTGGGGTACATAAGAGAATGATAGAGAGAGAGGGAAGGTGGCATGCAAGCCCCAAATAATAGATTACATCACCATAATAAAATTACAACTCTTGAAAAATTATTACAACCCATTCATAAGACGGCCAATCACAATTGGTTTAAGGGGTATAGTCCATAATCATCATCTAAACACATACATACAATCTCATTGCATAATGTAAAGAAAAACTGTAAGCATTAAAACATATGGGCATTATGGTAATTCTCTTGAATGATTTACATTAATCTCATTAATGCATCCAAATCTTATTAGGTTTTAACAAAAATATCTAGAATTAAATAAAGTCTTAAAATTTAAGACATTACAGTTTCAATTAATCAAATTAATTTAAAACATGTAAAGTTTCCTAAAATAACTCTAATATCCAATATTAGGGTTTCCTTAATTAAACAAAACAATTTCATTTAATTAAGAATTTCCAGATTTTAATTTAATCCCTAATTGCGTTTCAAACCATTTAAAACATTATAAAATTAATCAATATTAATTAAATAATTAATATAGGAATTAAATAAAATCATTAAAATGATGAATTAGTGTATTAGGGTTTCCTAAAACCCTAAACCCTAAATGCATAACCCTAAACCCTAAATGCAAGCCCTAATCATTAAATGCCTTATGATTGGTCATTTAATGTCCAATCATTAAAACCCTAGGTTCATACGGTATTTAATAAAAGGGATTAGGGTTTAATTAATGCCAAATAGGGTATTTATTACCCTTAATTAATTACACTAATCAGGGTTATCAAAACCCTAACCCTAGACATCATTAATGGTATTAATTATGCCCTAACAATTAATAACCATGATTGGTCATTTAATGACCAATCATTAACTCTTAATTAAGGTAATTAATATTCCAATTAGGGTTTTAATTAATGCCATAATGAAATTAGGGTTTCATCATTAACTCAAAATTAGGGTTTCATCCTTAACTCTATGCAGCCGTCACTACCAAGGGGCTGCCTGAGCTTGGCTAGGCTGCCATGGCCACCAACGGCTGTGGGAGGCCATGGCCAGCCAATGGAGAGGACTACAAGGGTTTCCAAAACCCATTGCTGGAGCCATTGTTGCAGACCTTCAAGGTCACAATAGCTTCTAAAACCTTATCAATTTGACTCCTCCATTGAAACCAGCTTTTGTATCATGTCCCTACATGAAATACTAAGCTCATAGAAGAGGTTTGGATGATCAAATCATCACCAATTGTTCTAAACAATTAAAACAACAGTAGGCTGCCCAGAAATTTACAGCATACTGTCCATTGTCAGAAATTGATTTAAAACCCAGCAAGATGAATGAATTAGGCTACCAAACGAATTTTCCTAGTATCCTACATGTCTTAGGAAACTAATGCAATTGGTTTCATGCAATTTGGAGTTCCCTAACTCAAGTTCTAATCAAAACTCCATTGATGACTTTTCTGCAGAAAAATTCTGCTATGCTGTTTATGAAAAATTTTCAAACTTTTTGAATCTTTTTCCATCAAAACCTTTTTGAAACTTAAAGAAAATCATATACACATGATATATAATGATCCTACAATGATCTTCCATCATAAATACAGCAGCTTTAATTAGAATTAATTGCAAGAGCCTTAGGGTTCTAAAACCCAGATTCAGCCTCCATGGTGTTCTTCTCCTTCTTCCTTCTGTTCTAGCATCTTAATCCAATTATGATGCATCTAAATGCTTGGGAACCTTTCCCTTCCATGTCTAGAACATAACCGAAGTGGTGGCAACCATTGCCATGCCTTTGATCTCCATCAATAACTCAAAGTTGTGGCTATTGCATCATTCCCGAGCAAAACTGTCTTTCCAGACAGCCTGTAGTAAAAAATTCATAACTTTCACTACAGAACTCGGATTGACACACCGTTTGTTGGGTTGGAAAGCTTATTCGAAGAGATTTCTAACCATATATGGCTCGAAAATTTTGGAGAAGAACTCTGAATTCGGCATGCAAAACAAGATGACGGTTTTTCATGGCTACCATGAAAACTGTTCATAAGAGTTTTATAAAACCCTAGTTTCCTTATTCTTCTTCTTCAAACTCAAACCCTATGCAACCAATTGCATCCATGGCTACACTTAACCATCAATTAGAAGAGGAGTAGAAGAGAATTGACCTAGGGTTCCAAACCCTAGGTTCAGCCATGGAGGAAAACCAATTATGCAGAAAAATTTTCCAGATTTTTGAATCATTCAACTACACCATAATTACCAGCCCGTATGTATTTTGTATTATGCATAATCATGGCTCTGATACCACTGTTGGGAATCGAATAAGAGAGAAAAATAGAAGTGCGGAATATAAAAATTTTTCCTACGATTCCACAGCCCATGAATCTAACTATGCATAACACAAAATCAAACCCTAACTACGAAGAGGGTTAGAACACTTACAGAATTTTTGTCTTCTCCGTTTTGCTCCAAGCTTCGACTCCGGACAGCGGTGAATGAGCAGCCCAAGTGTGCTGCCTCCAACGGTATCCACACCTAGCTAGAGCTTCAAGTCCTTTCCTTCTTTCCCATGTTGTTGCTAGAGTAGGAGAAGAGAGGAGAGAGAGAGAGGGAGGCTGGAAATTCTGGCCAGCCCTTGGGGAGTTCAACTTGTGATGATGTCACACATCATAGTGTGACTTATATAGTCCACACTAAGGGGGCCGGCCCTAGGGGGAAACCCTATTAGGGTTTTATGCAATTTCTCTAAATTGCACAATAACCCCTATAAATTATATCAAATATAAATAGGCCTCAAAGAACTATTCTTTATGCACTCATACCCTTTCTCTCATAGACTTAAAAGCTCATCTTGCATGATTAGTGTGTGACCCATTGGGTTCACATCATCAAGTAGTAGGAATAGCAGGAGGTGTGCACAATGGAACTCTTTCCATTTAGGGTCTAATTGGAACTCCTTCCAATTCCCTAATTGATTATAACTCACTTATATCAATTAGGGCTTCTACTAACCATGAGTAAGACCTAGCATATGGCTCATGGTGTGGTCCTTAATGAGGTGAATAGTCATTTACAAAGAACCCTTCTGTTGTAGTTTATAGGCTACAATTGCATCCTTCCTTCAACACAATGTCTCCAATTGAACTAATAGGACATGGAAGTCTATCAAGTCCCTAGTTCAATTACTTTATACTCATTCATAGATATCAACTCATTGATGAACTCATGAAACTCTTTTCATATTCATCCTACCATGGCCATGGATTTAATGAGTTATATTATGAATGCTATATTATGAGACATTCTCTCTCTTTTTCCTAAGAGTGATGGATCCCTTGTTGATCACTCACATGCCTTCATACACATAGCAGTAGGGCCAATGAACACCTTTGCAGACCCTAAATAGGATCTGCACTTAGTGTTATCAAACTTCTAAAGCTACATGCATAAGACAACTATGGTGTCTCAGGTCTAAGGATTACTTGTACCACTATAACAATGAGAAACTGATTGACAGGCAGGATAAAACTCCATTCAGTTTATCTCATATCTTTGGTCACATTCAGTGTACCTATTCTCGTAATAGGCACCCACTTGTTGGTTGTAGTGTCTCCACACAAATAGCTTGAGACTAGCTATCCTCCTATAGAGTCAACCTAACAAGTGCTAGTCCTATGGTTCATTACTGTCCATCATAGTGAACCTTCAACTAGGAATGCTTTAGGAGTTTAGTACAGAGATATATCTATAGTCTCAAAATTACAACTCTTTGTAATTCCATATTCTCAACTCTAACTCCATGAACATATTATGTAAATATAAATGATGCATATAAACATAATAGAATAAGCCCTTTTATTAAATCAATAATAAATGTGACATAAATAAATGAAATCAAATGATTGTTCCTAATCCCTAAACAATCATCTCTATGATTGGCTCTAGGGCATAATCCTAACACCATGTTGTTTGAAAGATGTGATAGCTGTGAACAGACTCCCTTTGTAACGACTTAAAATGGGAGCCATTAGTTAAGTAGTAAAAAAATCAATTTTTAAACCAATTTTAGTGGATGTTTATTAAAATAATAATTTTGAAAACCTTTTTAGAAAAATCTGGCATGGTCCCGTCTGTAAATAGAACATACTAAGTTATCGACTATTCAAAACCTGTAGAAAACACAATAATAATATTTCTAGTTCATCCACACAATAGTCCAAAAATAAACATATTTACAAGCAATATCGTAGTCACATGGATCCCATTTAGATATGCATCTACTACTCAATTAATTATTACAAGCCATGAATCAAAATTAATACATGCCTAAGCTTTCAGCCAAAATAAAAATACAATGACTTTCTATCTTTATTATACGTTCTCTAAATGAAATGAATTTATGCTGACTTACTCCCCAAACCCCAGGTCAAGCTTTACTTTGAAAATAAAACTTGCAATAAAACTGTGGGGGTATGAGCTATACACTCAGTAGGAAAACATTTCTCAAAATAACCCAAGGTTTAAAATAAATAAATAAAAAAAACCATAATTTATCTATTTTTCAAAGAGCCCTGCAAAACCATTGATTAGTTTGCAATATAAATTTTCCTTTTAAAAAACTACCGCAATTTAAATCATTTGATACCAATGCCCTTTTTTCCTTTTGAAAAAGTAAGAAATAACTCAAGTTATTTATGATTCATCATCATTCTTTCCAAATTCCATATCACGGCCTTATAAGCAAATAATCATCATCATCCACCATATCTAGCAATCCATAACATCAGTCTTTCAAACTGATAAATCCTCCCCAGGTCATGGGGGGCCCTCACGCGCAAAAATAAGAAGAAACACTATAGATCCTATTTGGACCCAAAAAGTAACCTCATTTTGGGAACACTACAGTCGTTGGGACCGGAATGTGAGGGCCCTAGTGTAATTTTACTAGACCGATCGATCGAGGGGCCAAGTTGTAAGAACCCAAGGTTTAATTCATGAGAATATTGGGTTGGAATGTGTTAAGGTATGTTTTAGTGAGCTACATACCTCTTTGTTGTGCATGCTGAGCATTAGAGTTGACTATAACCCTTTATAGTTTAACTATAACAAACAAAATGCCTCTATTTGTGCATGTTGGATGTTATAGTTGACTATAACAACTTATAGTCAACTATAACAAATAGAATGTTGTAGTACTGTTTATTGAGGTGTTATAGTCGACTATAACTCGACTGTAACTCATTATAGTCAACTGTAACACATGGGATTTTTACTAAAAGACAAGATTTTTTATGGGGCAAAAAGACTATTCTACCCCTCCCTTATAATTCCTTTAGAGCCCAACTTCTCGAGGGTTCTCACCCATTTTTCTCAGCCAATAGAGAAGGAGAGAGAGAAGAGAGAGAAAGAGAGAGTTGTGGGGAGGTCAACGGTGGCTCGTCGGAGCACCGGAGCTCCAATCCAATGCCGGCAAGCGCAAACTTTGTATTTCTTGGCCCGATCTACATGGCTATAGTATTGAGTTTGCATTTTCTTCACCTATTTTTGAGGTAGGGGGATTTTCTCATCTTAAACCATTGATGCATGGGGTTTTGGGTTTAAATCACGTAAAAACACATGTATTTGGCATTCTTTGCATAAATATCATGCATGTGGGCATATTTTATGGGTTTTAATAAATTTTGGAAAATCTAGGGTTTTGTAGTATACCTTATTTGGTTATATGCATGTTATATTTCAAACCCTCATATGATTTAGGGTACAATGAGTTGATTTCGATAACCTATTGGGTTAAATGCTTTCAATCAAATATTGGAGGCCACTTTTATATAAATGTTTTTGGAACCATTGTAAGGAATTGAATCAAAGAAAACAAGAATGCGGAAGAAAGTAAAAAACAAAAATTTTCATTCAATTCCTTGAACCCATGAATCTGATTGTGATATAATACAAAATGATAAAACCCTAATTACAAAGAGAGGGTTTAGAACTTACAGTAGGTCCTTAAGATGATTGATTGATCTTCAAACGAACAAAAATCCAACAGCATAAATGTTCTGCCTCGACGGTATCCACACCAAGCAAAAGTCTTCAAGTTGTCTTCTAGTTCTCCTTAGAGTTTGCTAGAATGGAGAAGAAGAAGAAGAGAGAGAGAGAGGCCTACTCAAACTTAGGCTAGAGAGAGAACGGAGTGAATAATTGTGTAACAAAGCACTTGCTAGTGTGCTTTATATAACCACACAACAAGGGCCGGCCCTAGGAGAATCCCACTCTAAGTGGGATTTGCAATTTAAGGAAATTGCACTTTAACCCCTCCTTTTACATCAAATGCAAGTATGGCCCTTTCGAACTTTTCTCAATGCACTTATGCCTTTTCTCTCACAACATAAAGTCCCTCTTCACTTATTGGTGTGTGACCCATTGGGTTCAACATTTAGTAATAGAAAATGGCACAAAGAGTGCCCCAATGGAACACTTTCCATTAAGGGTCTAATTGGAACACCTTCCAATTCCCTAATTGATTATAACTCACTTATATCAATTAGGGCTTCTACTAACCATAAGTAACACCTAGCATGGCTCATGGTGTGGTCCTAAATGAGATGAAATAAAATCATATAAAGAACCCTTCAGTTACAATTAAAGTTACAATTACATCCTTCTATCATACACAATGTCTCTGATTGAACTAATAGGACATGGAAGTCTATCAATTCCCTAGTTCAATTTTTTTATAATCATTTACAAATATCAACTCATTGATGCACTATGAAAACTCCTTTCCATAGTCATCCTACCATGGCCATGGATTTTCATGAGTTATATTAGTAAATGCTATGTGAGATATTCTCTCCCTTTTACTTGAAGTGATAGATTCCTTATTGATCACTCATATGCCCTCACACATGAAGCAATAGGGCCAATGAACACACTACAGGAAAAAGCATCTATCGCAACGGTAAAAGTCATTGCGATAACCTCAAAGTCATTGCAATAAATACCTATTGCAACGACAACACTACCGTTGCGATCCGTTGCAAAAACCTCTGTGGTAATATGTTATTGCAACAACAAATATCGTTGCAATACCAATTTCGTTGCAATACACCTCCATTTAATGCAACGATTTTATTGTTGCAATCAATTTTTGTTTCGTTGCGAAAAGTATTGCAACGATATTATTGTGACAATATACCTAAAAATAACAATATTTTTAATTAAAAATATTATTTATCGCAACGACTTTGGCGTTGCAATAAGGTATTGCAACAATTCTTGCCGTGGCAATAACTTAATACTACAACCTTTCCCGTTGCAAAAAATAATTATTTTAATTAAAAATATTATTTATCGCAACAACTTCAGCGTTGCAATACGTTATTGCAACAATCCTTCCCGTGGCGATAACTTATTACTACAACCTTTCCCATTGCAAGAAAGAATTATTTTAATTAAAAATATTATTTATCGCAACGACTTTGGCGTTGCAATAAGGTATTGCAACAATTTTTGTCATAGCAATAACTTATTGCTATGCTCGTTCCTGTTGCAGGAAAGAATTATTTTAAGTAAAAATATTATTTATCGCAACGACTTTGGCGTTGCAATACATTATTGCAACAATGCTCTCGGTGGTAATAACTTATTGCTACAACCTTTCCCGTTGCAAAAAAGAATTATTTTAATCAAAAATATTCTTTATCGCAACGACTTTGGCGTTGCAATACGTTATTACAACAATGCTTCCCGTGGCAATAACTTATCGCTACAACCTTTTCCGTTGCAAAAAAGAATTATTTTAATTAAAAATATTATTTATCGCAACGACTTTGCCGTTGCAATACGTTATTGCAACAATGCTTCCCGTGGCAATAACTTATCGCTACAACCTTTTCCGTTGCAAAAAAGAATTATTTTAATTAAAAATATTATTTATCGCAACGACTTTGCCATTGCAATACGTTATTGCAACAATGCTTCCCGTGGCAATAACTTATCGCTACAACCTTTTCCATTACAAAAAAGAATTATTTTAATTAAAAATATTATTTATCGCAATGACTTTGCCATTGCAATATATCTAAGAGAGACTCAAGTGCAAAAGTTTCCTATGCATATCAAGAAATCAAAACAAATACTACATTAACCAGCATTTTATGGTAACTCTAGTCTAACACATCAACGTAGGACTATAGGAGGCTGTGGCAGTATCCATGTAGAAAATTCTAAGAGTAACCCAAATAAGATAGATTGTTTATCAGGGAAGTAGCTTCCTAATTCTATATTAATTTCTTCTCTTTATAGAAGAGGCAAATATTAAGCACATATTAGTTGAACACACGAGTTGGAAATGGAATATCGATGTATAACCATTATCAACAAAACAATATGAATGAATCACTTACTCAATTCCAAGGCCCTTACTATAAAAAAAAATGTTAAAATATATATATATATATATATATATATATATATACATTAATAAGAGACATCCATATGCCCCACAAATCAATATCAAAAGAATCTCAAGATAGCCCCATCTTCTCTCTTTGTTATTTTATCAGTCAGTGAGTACTCTCAGGCATTAACTTCTTGTGATAGGACAAGTGCAAACGGAAAGCCTTTTCTCAACATTAATTAACCAAGCATATCTAGTATAACACATGCAGATTACTGGAGCCCAAGTGCTACAAATCAAAATTTCACAACAAAAAATAGGAAAATTTAAAAAGAAAAAGAACAAGAAAAAGAAAAGAAAAAAGAGGATCCTTGTCCTACTAGACTAAGAAAACTACCTCAAACTAGTGATGAAATAACAACATAAAATATTGACCACAACTAGAATTTATTATTTATTAGAAAGGTAAATACTCTCAAGTATCAAATTAAAGATAACATATAGATCACTGTAATGATAAGATTAACTCACCAAAAATCATTTTCTTGACATCACTAGCTCTACGAGCTGCCTCAAGCTGTAGTTGAAATGAAACCCCCGCTTTAGAGAGGTTACTCCCAACAATATGACTGGTAGTCTGAAGAGTTCTCTGATTCAATGGAGTATCATCTATTTCGCTCTGAGTATTTGTTAATCTCAGAAAGAATTTACCATCAAGCCAGAGAACCTAAAATGAAATCCAAAATTAGAAGATATTAAATTTTTTTTGTTCAACTCTCCTCCCTTCTCTCAATCAACTGCATAAAAGAATTTTACCATAACAGAGTTGAAGAAAGTAAAAACCAAATGTGAAATCATAACAATATTCATGCAAGTATTATTTGTCAAACAGAATACACAACATCACTTGCTCTTATATTTCAAGGAATGACACTACATGATCAAGGCATTTAAATTTGAATGGAAATAATTGATGTCTAACAATGGATTATAAGCGGATAAGCAAAAGGAACGAGTTGAAAAGATGTTATCAACATGTAAAGAGATTTTACCCACACTTTTCAAAGCCTTTTATTATGACATGTTGAAACAAATACCTTCACCAAATTGTTAATTATCATTGATGCTATCAATGATACACTGCAAATTATGAAGCAGCCATATTCACTCCATCAATTCATGAACATTCAGTAGGCTTCACAATCATTCACTTGGCGGGGCTAATGGAGGTAAAGGGCCGAGATACCATATCTAAGTGAGTGAACTAGGTTTTATAAAATTTTTGATCAAAGCCAAAGGCCCATTGAGATCCATTTGGGGCCAATACTAAACTCCCTGATATAAATTTAGTGTTGGGCGGATTGGGCTATTGTAGCAACAGAAATTCTACATGTGTGCTTGTTGAGGGCACCTGGTTTGGGTTCAACAAAGGTCTAAAGTATTGGCTAATACTAACTGATGTCATCTAATATGTGATGGTATAAGCAGTGTCAAAGCTGGAAATATATCTGATACACAGATCAAAGAAATGTCTAATGTATCACTATGTATTTTCCAATATCAAAAGTTATCTACTTATGCATAACTGACACATTGTGACAAAACAAAACACAGCACCTGACCTCTCTAAACAACTCTCAGCACTGAGCACCTCCTACCATTAGATCAAGAGGTCATTGGCTGCTAGCATTCAAAACATTCAAGATTCTCACTATGAATGTTTTAGTGTACTTCTACTTAGAATTGAAGACTAAGAATGAACATCTCCTAAAATTTCACCTTGCTAAAATCTCCTAAAGATGTTGCTGCAATTATGATTATAACAAATGGTCGAATCACAGCACACGTCTAGCCATGTAATGAGGACACTCCTAGATAGCACTTTTCACCACACCCCAAAATGCATACGTGATGGGAAAAATCAGGTGTCTATGCCCATGTTGCAACTGCATTCATTTTGAGGTTAATGTGCTGCAAAACTTCACCTTGGTGTCACACACCAACACTCATACCAATGTCCTTGTTATGCATGAGCCTAGAAAAATTGGACCAGTTTGGCCTGCACTTGGCCTGAAGTTGAGCAGACTAAACCATGCCTAGCTCAGACTAGGCTAGTACCACTCCACAATTCAAATAGTTATCTCCAGCATGAACTTCTAGTTTAAATACAAGTTATATTGAACTCTCTCTTGAACCAAATATTGCACCCCTAGTGACATAAATGCCAGGCAGTGAGATTCTCCTTCCAAAGAGACATGCAGTTAGACCAAGTTCCATATAGCGGACATCACACAGCACAGGGACAACTAACTAGTCAAACTATTAGGGCATGTTTGGTCGTCCAATGAGAATTAAATAATTATACTATATTTTTCATAGTACTGAAGGCACAAATCTGTCAGCTTGTATGAGAATTTTAAAAAAAAAGTTAGGAGTGAATCATAGTTGATATTATAATATTTAGAGATTCATGAAATGCCTCTATTTTGAATTTCCACTCTCATATGTGATGACGGTCATCAATATGATGGACTTGTGCTTTCAATACATAATATGCTATTATCGTCCAAATGGACCATTAGTTATAACATGATTCAAGTAAAGCTTGGTATGTAAGGCACTAAATTGCATGTATGTAACTCAAGCTTCAGGTTTCTGGATTGCAAAAAACCATCCCAGTAATTTGGTGACAATTAAATTGGTTTAGTCCCTTACATCTTGGACCCACCGAATTCCTTGAGCTATAATGTCATCTCTCCGGAGCCAATGGATTTGCCTCAAGAGCCAGTCGTCTATAGCATCTTCCATCATTAACTGTAATATTTGCTTTGATATCCAAAAGACCTGTCTTCTGCATTATAATAGTAAACACTTAATTTTAGGAATGCTAACCAAACTATTATAGCATGATGATGTGTTATATAATGATTCTGTACAGTTCCTATCAATTCACTTTCTCCAAGTAGTACACAGGATTAAAAAAATGCTGAGTTTGGCAACATTTATACTATAGATAGGTGGTCAAAAACAGTAAATAGAACAAGGAGGTAACACATTTAAAACTGATTAACCAATTTCCAAGGGACGGATGGCAAATCCTTTTAGGGATGAATACAAAGTATAAAAAAATATATATAGAATCATGCCAACAACCTTCAAAACAATTGAATCATGCCAAACAAAAAATAAATAGAGTTATATCAAATACTTAATTTATAAAATCCCATCGTTGTCAAATCCAAGCCAAAGTGAGTGTTTAGGCACAAGAAGCATGTAGGAAAGAAGGAATTAAAGCTGATAACCTTAAAGCATTTGACCAAAATAGTAAAGAATCACAGTCTACACATTAAAAGGTGAACGACATCAGGATAGTGGCTTCAGAAAATCAAAACAGTAAAGAATCATGGAACAAAGGGACAAATCCTCCAAAGACACATTGGAACAAACTCGATAGAGAAACCACTGCAAGCTTAATAGAACACCCTCAAAAAAAAAAACTAAAAAAACTAAAAAAAACGGCATTAAAAAAATTTCCAAGTTCAAAACTCCAATGGCAGAAGTGAAATAGTAGCGCTAATGAGGATTGAGGATAAGTAGTTATCAAAAGAGCTAGTCACAACAAATAGCATGGGACTCAGAGAGTGACTAATGAAAAATATTCTATCTTCAAGCAAAGAAAAAATTATTTAAAAAACATTATGAAGTACTTATAACGTACTAAAATTTAATTACACACCTACTCAAATAATCCTGAACAATGAATGGGGTAGTTGGGTACACTAACTGAAATGGGGTGAGCACGTCACTAGAGCAATCCTAAATGAGTGCATGTGTCTAAGGGGAAAGATCCTACATCCCAATTTAGCATTCCTAAAAAGCGATCCAGAGCATGGTCCTCAAACCATGTATTACAATAACTTGATAACATGAAATTGATTTCAAGAGGAACAATTTAATAACAATATACACCATGCACCATGGCACTAATGAAAAAAATCAGAGAGAGAGAGATAATCAGAGAGAGAGTAGAAGAGGGCGAGAGGGAGAGAATCAGGAGGGAATTGACTAAATTTTTGAAACATACATTACAAAAAAAAAAAAATGAAAAATTAACCTGTCAATTGATAGAAGCACAAGCAAGTTGTAAAAGTCAAAATAGACCAACCGGTATCCAAATTCATATTTGTGTGGGGAGAAGCCTTCAAAAATAATCTTACCTAAACACTAACCATTTTCGTAACCTATAGAAAACATCACTAAGAAAATAATGACCAATTGCCATAATTTCATGCAGAAGTTTTTTAATCAACTGCTTTCTTCTGGGAAATCACATTTTTCATTTGAGCTTAAGTCAGGGATTGAAATTTGCTCTCAAAATTTATCCTCCTTGAGGTTGTGGTTTGTTTTGGGCACAGAGTGGTGTGTGTGGAGAGGTTTTGTTTTGGGTGTATGTTGTCTTCTCTCTTTGTGCATAGACCATAGAGGTTTCTGAGTTTGGTCACTGGGCTTGTATTCTTTTGTATTTTTTTTTTTTTTTACAGGCTGGCCGAAGGCTATTTTTCTCTTTTGTAATTGGTTGGAATCCTAGTCCATGTTGTTTCTCTCTCTTTCATTAATAAAATTTGTTTCTTATTTTTTTATGAAGTTATTAAAACTTTGCTCTCAAACAGGCTCATTAACCAAGATGAAATCATGATAAAATCCAAGTTTCTTATAACAAAATAATACAGCATAACATCACTTCAGGAAGATCTGTCCAATTAGGAGTTTCTACTAATGCATCATTAAGTTTCCTAGCAAAGCATCATTATGATCACCTAGCAGTTCCGGAATTTCAAACCATGAAAAAGAACACAATTTTTCTATATAAGGTATATTCTGACAATGCATTAACACAACGCATATCATGATATCCCTAGTAATTTTTTATTTTTAAACCATGAAGAAAAACACAACTAAAATAAGGCCAAAAGAGAAAAAAGAAAGAAGAAGAAGAACTGCACCTTAGCCAGCCTCTTCTCTTAAGCTGAAATATCTTCTCAACTAAATTCAATACAGGTACGCTTACATTAGGTGGTGACCACTGCAACAAAACCAGAGCATAAGCATTTAAAAGAGTTTTACTGTTTTAGCCTTTTAAGGCATAGCCAAAAATATGTGCTCGGAAGAAATGGTTAAACAACCCAAACAACAAACTCTTAGAACAAAGAGAATAACAAAAATTTGGATCCATTTGGATCCTTACAAAAGAAAATGAACCCACCATGAATTAAGCAACTCCATACCCGGTAGCAAATAGATCTTCAGACATGCTTATCAATAATTATTAATAGCAACTTTCACACATGCTTATCAATAATTATTTATCTTATGCACCAAATATGATTGTTGAAGCCTCATTCCAAAGATTTAAGATCACCTACAAGGTTTAATGCCAGTTCTTGAGATTTTAGCACTTTCCACCTCTAGCAGAAATCAGAATGCTCCTTATTGGTATGATCAAAGGAATTGTGTGCACGAACACAACACTCAAGCAGCTCTCAGCTGTTAATTTATTGTATCACTTATTAAGCTATTCGTAGGACTTCTACACTCGCAGTTCTAACTCTGCCATTCTTAACCAATCTTAACATCCTCAACTCATGTACGCTTAATTTTTAATTGTGTTGTCTATTGGATTTTCAACGTTCTACTTCATAATTGATAGAATTATGGTCTATAATGTCTTTTCTCAAAGCTTCAAGCCGCATTCTATTTAATCTTCCCCATGACCTTGTTTCTTCTTCAACCTCTACTAAATTATTAGGACAATCTTCAGTGCACGTGACAAACCAACTTAGCAAATTTTCTCATCTTACCTTGACTATTGCTACCTTTAACTTATCACTAATTCATCCTGCTTATTTCAATCTTGTCTTCTCTTGTCAGTTGTCCTTCTCAAGATCTTCTCTCAACCTTAAAAATAGTTAGGCCATTTTATTTATAATATCTGTAAACAAAAAGCCGTCTACTTTTGCTACTAATTGCTGCACATGGTATCAGAGCAATAATCCAATCAGATTATTTATGTTGGTGATTTCCTCACTTTTTTTTTTTTTTTTTCATTTCCTGATATTTTTCTAATTCTTCTTCTGTTTGTTTGTTTGAACAAGAAATCCTAACCATGCAGTTAAAGTTTTCAATACTAATGAAACAAAAAACAATCTAAGAGCACTAGGTCTGCAAGAAAGAAATGGGTTCACATATTATAAACAGAGATGAGAACACTAAAGAAAATTAAAAGCCAAAGAAACAATTTTGGTTGTAAAGAACAGTTTTTAATAATGCAGTGGCAATTTTGCTAAAGTATCTCCAGAAAAAAGAAGAAGAAGGGTGACAGGTAACGCAGAAACGATAATAAACTCCGCTAAACATGTCATACCTCAGGGAGCATTCCAACTGGATCTTCCAAAAGAGCAGAGGCTACTGGAAAATTTGCTGCAGGGTATCCACCTGGGTCAATCCATTCAGGTTTCACCTGTTTCTTCTCAGAATCGAAGCTTCTAAACTCTTCATCACATTTGATCACCCGAGGTGGGAAACCCTTTGAGTTCAATTCATTGTCTGAATGCCACCCATTAGCCTGTGCAACAGATTCTCCTTCCTCATGCCCATGGTTTCTGTCTTTGTCACCTTCCTCATTATCAGAAAAGCTATTTGTTGTTTCCGTATTATTGAGCCTTGAAACATGTTTACTCAACTCATCTGCATGCCAGGACCAGTTCCTCCCTGAAATTGAAGGAGAGGCTTCATAGGGGGAGGTACCAACAACTTTACGCATTAAGCCATCCGAAACCCCTTTGAACTGGCGCACAATATCATCCACAGCATCATCCACATTTACTGTTTGGTTTAGTAAAAAAGAAAAACAAAAAACAAAAAAAACAACAAACAAACAAACAACAAACAAAAGAAATAATAAGTTTTCTGAGAGGGGGGCCGGGGGACAGAAGAAAAAGCAGAGGAAAGCTGTATAATAAAATCCAGAATCAATCAGCCATGTAACAGATATATTCAGCAAGTAAAATCTTAGTGGTCATGAGCAGATATAAAGACATTCCTCGTATAGTTTTCAGAAAATTAAGTCTAAAAACCCGGTCATGAGCAGGAAGCAGAGGTCCAGAGTTCGACTCTTCCTAAACCCCTTGGAGTCACCCGCATAAGGTTTCATGGTTCTTATAAGTGTTGGACTTACCTAGTCCAGATGGGTTGTGGGCTCTTATATGGGCCCGGGGTTTGCCCAAAGGGTTTCTTGTCATAAAAGAAAAAGAAAAGAAAAAAGTCTAAAAACCAGCAAGGCTCTCCCCAAAGGACCATTCAAGAACAATTTTGCAGTGGAGAATTCAAATGTGGAGAGAGTTAAGCTAATAAAATAAGTAGTTTCTTGGGAACAATGTTCACAGACAAACATGCCTCGCTCAGAATTTACAGCCCTTACAACTATAAGTAACCAGATGATTACAGAAATTTAATTAATTTGCTTTAATCAATCATAAAAAAGAAAGCATGGTGGATGAGATGCCTAAGTACTCCTTGTAGCATTTTCTTAACTGGCTAAATCTTCTACGCTGGTCCAATTAGAGGCTCAAAATATTATATGAGATTAGGGTTAATATCAGCCCTAAAATTTTGTTCCAGCCTCTAATTTATATAGGTGCCTACTACTTTCAGTGAATTTCCGTAGCAGTAGCAAGCTCACAGGGGGAAAAGGAGAAGGAAACAACCTGGCAGCTCAACCAGACACCCATGCCTTTCAATCAGGAGTTGATACACTTTGAAAGTTCAGCACTTCAGCCGAACCAAATACGATACACTTTGAAAGTTCAGCACTTCAGCCAAACCAAATACCAAGTGGCTGAAATATCTGTGTCTTTGTGTGTGCACGCATGCTTCTGTGTTAGTGTTGGTGCATCTTTTGAATGTGTCTACTGAAGACTTTACACACATGCAATATATCTAACTTGAAGACGTCATCTAACTTAAAATGAATGAATGCAAGTCAAAATGATATCAATGACAAAAGCAAATGAAATGCAACAATCAATTAGAGTTATGTAGTGCTTCCATTATAACAGCGTAAAAATACCAGTGTAAATATCATATGGCTCCTGCTGCTAAGTAGATTGAAGTTTGTGGACCCAACATGTCTGTGCTCTGTTTCAACAAGTAAAATCTTATCACAAAAGCATGAAAATAATTTCCAGGAATAATAACCAAAAGTGGGCATTAAGTAAGATGACACCAATGATCACAGAAAACCCAAGTTAGAAGATTATAGTCTCTCAACCACTCTAATAAAAAAAGAATGACAGCAGATTTGTACCTTCTCCAGCTGCTATAAGGGAAAGGCATGAGCAGGGGATAATACAACTTCTTCCTTTATACCTTCAACAAAGGTTCCCTACAACAATCAATCAGACCATAAATAACATAGCTATCATAACATATTGGAATCTGAAGTTCACACAATTTAACCAAACATATCAACAAAGGAAAAATCAAAATTCCATAATAGAGATTGCATCACATCATATGCCTCTGGATACCTCTGTTCATTTTCCTAACCCAGTTTTACTCTTCAAATATCATCTAATTTGAAAACCTATGGAAAGATGGTTCAATTAGCACTAAGAAATCATTCCTGATTTCAGGATGAAAAATTTTCAGTACCTATAAAAGAAGGACAGGCTCAGCCAAATTCTAATTGTTTTGCACTCTAGTGTTTGAAATCCTGTCGGCACATCAACAATTCACGGTTTCTCATCATTTCCTTACCATGTTTATTTCAATCCCAAAAAACCATCCAAATACTATAATTAAATCAATCTACATGGATTAATTTTATTCCATAGCTTCCTGTACCAAATTCAATAAGTGACTTAAACTTATGGTGTATACAAGTAATACAACCAGACAGTTTCGATGGAACTTAACTCCACATGAACTATAGAGTATAGAAACAACTCACGGTTCTCCGCAACTAATAGCAGGTGAAAACGTCTGCCCAGTAATGAATACAACAAAAATGAACATCTGAGCACTAAGCGTAAATTAGTGAGTACAAGTGGCAAACCCAACTTCCAATTTGAAGCTAATTTCACCTAAATGTTCTTAAATATTAAAATTTATACAATTCATAAAGCATAACTTTAATATAATACAATTAAATGATCAAGGCGACGATGAGTCATACAGCTACGTAAAGGGATAGCATAATGCCATGGACTTTTCATAAAGCAGAGGCTGACGATGCTATGGCCCAACTTTACAGTTTATGCCCAATTTGAGACCAACCTTAAGCATTTGAGTCTTATAAACTAAATCTGAAGCTCACAAAGCATGAAAAAGTCTAACAACTCTATCAAGTAAGTCCTGCAGCCAAATCAACCCCTCTTTGCAGCTTGCATAGTGCTGCTAGACACTTTACCCAACTGATATGGTTATCTTGACATTGAGACTCACCCAAGTGCTCAGTGCCACAACAAACCCTAAAACCTGGCATTCAAACACCAAGAACAAGGTCACCAAACCTACCTATAACAATGAAGGAGCATATTTTTCCCAATTCGAGCACTAAGCATCAATGCAGACCCACAACACAATCCTCGAGCACTAAGCGTCAATTCCCAAAAGAGAGAGAGAGGCAAAATTTTGTGTCTTGCTCGCACAGTTACATGCCCTTGTCATATTTAATACGGGAAGAGATTTGTTGGTCCAATCACCCGGCCTTCCCCGTAATCAGAGCAACCACACAGTCCAAGGGAAAAAATTGGCAACAAAGTTTAAATTTATATATTTTCCAATGTTTTCTCAACATGAAACAGGATATAACAGAAAAGAATTGGGAATAAATTTTTTATTTTTTTCTTTTCTCACGTTTCTTAGCAACTAAATGTAGCCTAAAAAGGAAATTTAAGAGAACAAAACAACAAATATAAAAAATTAAAAAACCCAACCCATCAGTACCCAAAACCGAAAACAAACCCCAGTATCAAAACATAGAAATTTTCTTCAATAACAATAATGACTCAATAAACCTAAACGTGAAAATGCATAACACATAAACCCCACCAGAAATTGAGAAATATCCATTTAAACGTGGAGGGTATGCGTAGCAAAGGAGGTTGAAACCCTAGCGTCGGGATAATCCGCCGGAGGGTGAGTTTCTCTCGAAACTGTAGCAGCGGCCGGAGGATGCATGACTTGGTGAGTTCGCTCTAAGCTCTTGCTCGTCTGACAAGCTGGAGGGAGTGAGAGAATGGAGGCAGGCGAGGAGATCGAGTCACAAAAAGAGGGAGTAGAGGGTTTGGGTGTTTTATTCATATCCCCGGAATCG